>LS828995.1:249623-273849 GCA_900490955.1 Micoletzkya japonica
GTAATTTAACCATACTTCGTAATTTAACCATACTTCGTAATTTAACCATACTTCGTAATTTAACCATACTTCGTAATTTAACCATACTTCGTAATTTAACCATACTTCGTAATTTAACCATACTTCGTAATTTAACCATACTTCGTAATTTAACCATACTTCGTAATTTAACCATACTTCGTAATTTAACCATACTTCGCAATCATATTAATGAAGAGCAAGCAAGCTGTGTACTTACTGTATGAACAACTTCTCTGCATTCTTCTCCATCAAATTCGGATTTCTGCAAGAGAAGGGCTTATTCAATAAAAAGAGAGAATGTAGTTTAATTTAAAGAGCAAAGATAAGATGAGGAGGAGAGCAACTTGAACGTGAGATCAGCAGCACAAGCAACGAGATTCGATCGAAGAACAGGACACTTGTCATTGTTCATGAAGGCGAAGAAGGTACGGGCACCTCTCTGACCGATTTTGTTACTGAAAGAGAAGAGATTACGGTAGATGGGAAGACTGAGATGGAGGAGAGGGATATTCAACGACTCACGTCAATAACATCATCTTGGCAAGAGCCTGAACTGCAGCTTGGCGAATACGAGGAGTTGATCCCTGCAAGTACCGTATCCCGGATAGATACCGTAGTATTGTTCGTCCAAATGTAGCATACTCTTGTACACGGAAGAGTTCATAGTACAATTACACTGAGCACCCTGTGAATACTCACCCTTGCCCTTGCAGAATGGACGATAATCGGCAGCAATCTTCCTATCAGTCGATGGGGCCTCGTAATGTGACCCTCGACTATAGTTTGTGCCCTCAGACGAATCCTCTCCTCTTCCGTCATGCCTGCACATCAATCCCTTCCCTCTACCGCAACCTCCTCCAGTCCTCTCCTCCCTACCGTACTCCTCAACTACCTAACCTGTCACTTCAGTAGTGAGTGCACTGACGATCCAGTCGAATACTCCCTTCTTCAGTGCTGATTTCATCTCCCAATCCTTCATCTGTCGTTCCCTCATCCAGGGAACTGGTCCCTTATGCTAAACGGCACGATGCCTGCTTCCCTCCTCTCCCCTTCTCCTTACCTTAATCATCCTTTCGCGAACGTTCTGGAATTCACGTACGAACACAACATCAGCGTGTACGAGAATGCTAAACATTTGCATATTCGGCTTGTCCTCATCAATACTATTATATAAAGCGCTAAACGTCTGTGTGACCAAGCACAGGACACTCAACCCAGAGATCAAAGAACGTTCAGTCCTTTACTGTATAGGACCTCTATGGGGTTGGTTGAAGGGACCCGTATAGGGCAGAGGGGTACGGTGGGGAAGGGGAAGCGGCTGCTGCCGACGAACACTTCGCACGCACAAATATAGATAGAAGAAGGAAAAAATGGCAGTTAGGACGATGAGTCAGTCGGGCGAAGCGGCGCATAGTAAAAGGCTGGTTATTTCACATACCAGAATGAATAGCATGAGAGAGCAATAATGGTTTCATTCAGATAACAATACTTACCGTACAGCGAGGTCTCCCGATAGTACACACAATCGCTCAACAAGAGCAGCCCACAGCAGACCAAGGTATTCCCTGCAAATTATATTAAGTCAACTTCCTTTTACCCCCCCCCCTTCCCCTACCGTATCCCTTCTCTCCCCTACCCTATCCCTCTCCTTCCCCTACCGTATCCCTCTCCACTCACTTTCTCGCTCGTACAATTTCCCTTTCCTTTGTTCCCTCTTCATGAATCTCCAACTGTGTCTCATAGAAGTGGAGTGCTTGTGAGATTCGTCGAATGATCCACAACAACTGAATCAAGTCTCCCTCGCCTACCGTAACCCTCTCCATCGTCTACCGTATTCCCTTGTACCCACCTTACTAGCAAGCTTCGTGACCACAACACAAGTATCCTTGCATATATCAAAGTATATATCGAGAGTTGCCCGAAGGGACCGATACCAAGTACGAGCTTCTTCCCTGCACAACTCTGCAACCAACTATTCATGCAAACTCAACTCCCACCACAGTTCATACAATCATACAATCATTCAAGTGTGACTAACCTGCGAGAATGAACTGTTCGATAGTAGTGAACAACGAGTCATTTCCGAGTATCCGATAAGCCTTTTCCTCAGTTCCCTTCGTCTGAAATGCCCTCCCCATTACATACTCTGAGAGATTACGAACATTGTGTTTGGATGCGAGATTCGCAATGACTCCGAGTGCTTCTCCCGCAATCTCTGGCCATCCATCCTTCACAACATTCTGATACCGACGAAGCCATCTTCGGTTCATTTGAGTATCCGATCTCAAGAGGAGAAGTCATAGGTGGGCACGGTTGCAGGTACCATGGTTGGGTCCCTTACTGTAGAACGTTTACAACTATAGGGTAGGCTGCTACAAAAGAATATTTTGATTAGAGATCTAAACCGTCATGTATGGGAGGGTCACTGCAGTAATCTACCAGCAAACCCTGCCCATCTATGGGAGAAGTAGTCATTCAAATGACCATTCCATTGTCCATTCAATCCGAGACAGTCTAATACAACTTACCGTGATAACAGACAGAGAGCCTTCATAGCGGATACTTGCAGTTGTCGATTCGACGGCACTTTCAGGTGTTCCTCGTCCACTTGCTACAATACAGTACCCTCCCCCTACTGTATCCCTTAACCCTACAGTACCTTCCAATATCGTACCCCTTAACCCTATTACAGTACCCCTCATTATCACTCACCTCCCACAGGATACGGTACACTCCGGGTGGAATGGGCGACTTCTCCGTCGCTCGTGCGAGTACTTCCTCCACGGAACCCCGTTCTTGCTGAAAGTAAAGGAATGGTAGAGTTTATAAAACCTTGTAGTCTCTTTATCAATAAAGTAACTATTTCTCTTAGAAAATAAAAATAGGAATAAAGCATAGCATACATCACTCATTTGCGTCACAAGATTGAGAATGTTCTCAGCCGTCGATCGATCACGAATCTGCACTTAATATTATCGACTACTGCTTTTATAGCAACAAATAAATAAAAGAGGCATAAAAGAGAAATATAGCTGACTTCGGCATTCGAATTGGTTGACAGGAACATGGTTGAGGCACTTTGTACAATGAGATTCCGGCCCTGAACAAGAGGATACGGTAAGATACAGTAATTGACGACTCACATCTTCATCTCCCTTCCACACCAATCCGCACAATTCCCTTACAGCTTTCTCCGCTCCTTCGATGCCGAATTCTTTGCATTGAATGATGAACTCGATGCCATGCTGCAATTACCGTATAACCGAACAAGTCATTTCATCCCCCCTGCATCCCCCATTCAATCTCTATACTCCTCCCACCTTCACATCTCCCGCTTCTCCTTGCATCACAGAAGACAATACAAGAGGCATGCACCTACTCACATCCCTCTCAACGATTAGCTTGTCCTGAACGGATACTCGATTACGGTAGACTACAGTTCCCCTCTGGGAGTACGGTACTCACGATGAGATTGCGTATGTCCCTGCTCAGTTTAGCTTCAATCTCTTCTACCAATTCGTCCTCTTGTTCCTCGCGAAGTTGATTCTTCTCACTGAGCATTATCTATCTCATCAAGAACCCAAACAACTTCTACCAATCGATAAAGTATTCAATAAGTGACTAACCTCTGATTCTTCATCTTCATCATAGCTTGCAAGAAGTAGTCCCTTCCCACAGCCAACAATTCGTTGATCTTCTCTCCGTCCTCCTTTTCTTCAGTCAACTTGGACCTTCAATAACATCATTTCCATCTACCGTATACCTCCTTCCCCCTCCCCCTTCCCCTTAAAATCTCACTTGTGATATCCGTGTCTCTTCAGTTCATTCGTTGCCGCGGCACACAATAACATGTGACCAGCTACAGTACCATCCAAGACAACTGCTCGTTCGAAGAGAGATAAGTGACTGGAATGAGGGGATAGAAGAGGAATGGCATGATAGGTAGGTAATGGGATATACAATAGCAGTATTCATTGATTCGAGATATGGTTGAGGAAAATGTTCCGTCAGTCGTCTCATTCCTATTTTCGAGAATAGAACGAAGTGACGCGAAGAGAGTATAGACGACGTAGGAATGAGTTTACCGACGGAACTTTTTCGTCCATAATAGGAGACTCACGTCACTCCCGTATCTTCTTCAATAACTTCCTCGTCTTCCGGGGCCGTCGATCCATTCAATTTCCCTCGAAGATAAGCAGAAGTCGACTGAACAGTTCTTACAATTAGACATTAAACACACAGTGAATATAAAGAAGCGTGGGAGAAACGTCCGAAGACTCATAACTGTCCTACACCGATATAGCCATTTCTTTCTCCTCTACTACAACCCCCCCCCCAGATGAATCCATCACTAAGCCCGCTATCTCCTCACAGCCAATTGTTCCTCTTCGGGTAGTGAGTAGTCTCCAGCAGAGAACAATTGAAGTTGTTCCTCCAAAGACTCTCGAATAGTCGTCTCTTGACCCGAGAACTCTTGATCGCATTGAGATATGTGCTCTGACTCTGCAAGAGGTATGGCTACTCCCCTCCTTGCTAATCCCCCCCCCCCCCCTCCCCCCTCTTACGTCTTCCCCTGAGAGACTCCCTCAGTTCGTCCCTCCTCTTTACCATTTCCTTCAGTCTCCGCGTGTTCTCGCTTCGATTGAACTACAAATAAGTACATTCCTTTCTAAACATTAGCTCCCTCTTCCAAAATCACTATCAATTCCTCTCCATTCCCTCACTTACATCATGTCCAAATGGATTGTTCATGAGGAATACAGTCATGAACTTGACGGCCTCCTTCCTCACTGCCACCTTAACACTTCGTCCAATACCGTAATCGACTCTTCGTCTCACCTTCTGATCAGTGAGTCTTTCACTGATAAGAGGGACGACTCCATCTCTGATCACGTCCAATGGAAGTTTCTGACGAGACGCCAGATTAGAGATGCACTGAAAGCTATGAGACAGATTGAACGACAAGCTAGATGAAAGTAACCACATCATCGGAATAAAATAAATAAACATAATAATAAAACAACAGACCGCAGGCAATGGGGTGCAGCCATCAACCATCTCCCCCCCCCCCCAGATATCCCTCCCATCACCCCTCACCTTAATCGCCGCAGCTCGTACATTCGCATTGACATCCCTCACGTGTTCCTGTATCTTCTCGAACATTCCCTTCCGAGCATTCTCCATTCGTTGCGACAGCGCAGTCTGCAGTTTACTTATACATCTTATCTCATTTACTCATCTCTCTGTTCTTCTTCATATCATTCTACCGTGCCTTATGCGTTAAAGGGAATACACCTAGTGAATGAAGAGTATACCTTGGTCGGATCGAGTATGGGAGAGTCGATAAGAGTGGAAAGAACAGCGAGAGCACTCGAGCGAACGGAGGCATTCTGTAGAGGGATACTGTAGTCGAGGGAACGAGGGTAGGGTAGACAACTTCCATGGTCACTCACTACTTTTACACAACCTCTCACACAACCGATGTCATTGTGCCGAAGACCGAGCTGCCAAGCATACAGTACCACCTTCCCTCCTACCGTACCTCATCCGCTAGAAGAGCCACGATGGGTCGAATGTGAATGAGTGTTTTCATAGGTTCCTTGTCTGCACAAGCAGTTATCAAATGGCTGAGTGCACGGGAATTACTCTGAAATGAGAAGAGACTATTGAGAGAGGGAACAACCAAGGAATACCGTAGTGATCACGATGTTTGCCCTTTGGAAATACGACAGCATCTCATGAATGAGTCGATCAGTGTCTCCTTAATCAAAGATCAAAGATCAATCCAAGATATAGACTTCAATCTAGAGCAGTTCCTACAGAATCAGAATATGCAGTACGCAGAACAGATCCTCCCTACAGTACACCCATACGAACCTCGCACTCCAACACTCTTAATCGCATCGATGAAAGGGAAGCTGGATGACGTTGACTCCTTGTAGTATTCCAGACTGAGCAACTTCTCGAACAGAAGACTTCCCACGTCTCAAGAGGAAGATATTGATACAGTACACAGCATACATAGACAGTTAGCTGTTAAGATAATCGGGAGACTTACGAGTGAAGAGAGAGAAGGTGGTGGATATGGCACGGATGAGACGGAAGACGTGCAGGAGAAGTGGGCGAGAAGTGTGTTTAGTGATGGACGGGGACTCGATCAGTTTGAACGCGGTCTCCAGCATGCATCTGCAATGCAACTATTACACTCCAATCGTTGCTTCTTCACCCCTCATCTCTTACAACTACAGTACCCCAATTACCGTACCTGACCATCGTCTTATTCACATTGCCCGTTGACCACAAGTACCGTACTGCTCCCTCGCACGTTCGCTTATCCTGGAATACGGTGCCTATTGTTGATTGCTTGTCCATGGTTCTCACGACTCTGGAATAAGTAAATGCTTACGTTGGTGATAACAGAGAAGTTGACAATGGAGAGGAAGCAATCGATAATCTTCGTTCGTAGTTCATTCCATTCTACACTTCGATCCTCTCCTCCCTCTCCCTCTTCTCCACTCATCTCCAGTTGCAGCAACTGCAATCCCGTCAATCAACAACTAATCAATCGATAATCCCTCCCCATTACCGTACCTCATCCTCGTCTTCCTCTTCAGTCCTCTTCGCTGCCTTCCTTCCCCTTCTCGCTGGTTTCTTCTTTTCCATCTTCTTCTCTCTACAGTATCCACTCACTTCCCTTCCCCAATAATCCTTACTTTTCCTTCCATTCTCCTTCGAAGATGATGATAACCTTGTGCAGTAGATAGATGATCATGAGAAGAACATCGGAGATTTCTCTACAGTAGATGCGACACTAAAAAGACTTTCACCTTCTTCTAATTTCATGCCTTCCAGTATATATTCTACTGTATTTCTACCGTAACCCTCCATACTCTTACAACTAACCGGCATAGTGGGCGATTGTGATACAGCGATAGTCAATTGTTCGGCCATATGACCCTTCATGTGATCGTAAGCTGCAAATAGTTAACATTGCCATGTCCATTCTCCCCGTTCCATTACCAATCAATAGGGAATTCGCCAGATTCGCGATCATCTCCAAGTTTCGAGGAATATCCGACTTCATTCTGAACATGACACGATCATGACTACCGGAGACTTATTTCATTCAACTCCTAATAGTCTCTATCGGCTCTATTCAATGTATTCGACACATTTGAAAGGTTAACCAAGTACTGTACAGCATAGGAGGCGGCTTATCACAGATATCAGTGTCTGGAACGCCGCCCTCGTCAATCCGTAAACACTCAACTCCCCTTACCTGACAATGGCAAACAAACTGTCGAATCGTTCGTAGATCGCTCGCCAATTCGAATTCATCACCAGGTCTTCCAATTCTACAATGAAGTTGCCTTGCAATTAAGAGATGCGGAGATGGAGTGTAAAGGCATGAAGAACCTCATCTTCAGCTAACCTTCCACATCCGAACGAGCCTTTTCGGCATCGGGTACATCCTTGACGAAGTAGCCATTCTTCAAGAGAAGAAGGTCGTCATCACGAGAGGGAATTTGGAAACTCAAAGGGATCATCGAGTAACACTCTCAAGGGATGGGCATATTCGGATAGTTACTGTAAGAATGAGAGCACTATAATCTATCTATTAAGAACCAACCTTTCAATATTAAAATTTCAGAATTTTGCGAGTAGAAACAAAAAGTATTCAGAGTAGGTTGAGTACATTGAATATAGAATTACCCTTCATCAGTCAGATCAATGTGTCCCATTTCTCGAAGGAATTCCTCATCGATCTCACTATCTTCTTCTACATCTTCCACTTCCTGAATATCTCATATTCCAGATATACCAATAATATCGACCAGTCAAAAAGCCCCCAATAACCAACCTCTTCCCTTTGTTCCACTTGTTTCTTTCCTTTCTTCTGTTCCTTTGCAACAGGCTCCGCTATTTCCACTCCTTCCTTAACCATCTCTTCAAACTCATTCCTACCGTACCCCCCCCCCTTCCCTCCCCCTCTTACAGTAACTCCTACCGTACCTCTTCATCGTCTCGAGTCCGTCTATTCCGTCTTTTCTTGACTTCCTTCACCACAACTTTCTCCTTCGAACCCTCAACACTTCCATTCTTCTACAGTACCCTCATCTACCGTATACCGTCTCCCCTGATTCCCCAATGTTCCACTACCGCATCCCTACCGTACCTTCCTTGCTCTCTTGGCGGGAGTCTTGTCAGCCTTGCCAGTAGAGGTTGTCTCCTCCTCATCACTCTCCACTACTCTTCTTCTTCTCCTTTCCTTCGCATTTCTCGTTCGTCTGTTTCCAATCGATTCTTCATCCGAACTCATTCTAATAACATAATTTGTTTATAAGTGCTCACCTCAAATATACAAATATCCACTCCGGTCTCGAACCGGTCGAACAATTTCTCAACACGATACATATAATGTAAGCTTTATGGCAATAACGAATCAATCATTCCATACAGTAGACCAGATAACAATGGAAGCGAATCTAATTGCATCATCTACAAGGGAAAAGCAGCGATATGAACGTTAGCGTGAGGTTCCTTCTTGGAAAGAAGCTTCTTGCTCTTTCCCTTACTATCTACAAATGCTACGGGAAACGAAGGGGAATTATGAAAGACGACGAAATCGAGCAGATCGTAAGAGGAATCTTCCTCCTCTTTCAGATTCAATTCTTCTTCCTTCACTATAATCACTCCTCCCACAACCAATCGATCAACGGGAAATCCCCTGAGCATAGGATTCTTCGAATTGAAGTGATCGATGAAGAATCTATCGACTGCTGAAGTACACGGTTCGTCCAATCGTCTACAATGATACTTATCTGAGACGTTCTCTTGTATTACAACACCTGTGTAGAATGAGTCTAGCAATGCATCGAGAAGCGTCGGTTCGCATGAGACTCTCACCACAACCAGAACACGAAATACATACTGTACGTACGATGGTTATGTCATTCTGAATGCCCCGTTTATAGTGACAGGTAAACTAAGTGAAAGTTTAAAAAAAGCTGAACTGAATATGCCCCACCTTTTGTACCCGTGCCCTCTCCACCCACACTCCAGCCCCCATCACAGTGCAATGTCCTAATCGTCCGTCCCTCTTCACAGTAATCCCTCCGGATGACACTCCTGCAGTCCATTCCTCCTTCTCCTAAAGTAATCCTCTACCGTATCCCCTTCCCTTCCCTACCGTATCGTATTCGACGCCTCCTACAGTATCCATTGCATCCTCATTCACCACTTCGTTCAGACAATCGACAGTTTCCATAGCTCGATCCCGTGTTTTGCTAGCTTTCCCAGTTATTAGATCTTCGTTAGAGCACAGGCTCATACCTTAAATCGACTTTTTGGACTGCACAGGCCTCCTCCTTCCCTCTCTTTAATCCCGGCCCTATAATTGTCGAGGTCCGTTGGCACAGAGGAGAGGCTAGGAGGCGGCCTGCTCTCAAGCTATGTCCTCTCTGGTCCTTATCTAACGGAGTATCGTCTACACCACAGTCCCTATGCCTAAGGGCGAAAGGCATATTACATAATATATAACCTGCTTACCTTGTTCCTTAGCCCAACTCTCTGCTCCTCCCCCAACTAAGATCATCGGATCGATTAGACCCCTGAAACACATGAATTTATTCGAATATCTAGTACGTTATACCTGGAAGATTCCTGTCTACTTCTAGCAATCAGGTCCGCTAGGGCTATGGGATGTTCTATTCGACTCAACGCACCGACAGCACCGAATGACATCTTGAATAAAAATAATCACTTTAAAGGAACCTCACAGTACCTCGCTACTTCTATCGATGAACACGACTGCAGCTTCGCATTCCACTTTCCCCTTTCTCGTTAGATTCGAACCCCTCCCCGCATTGAATACATCATCCGACTCCATTCCCTTAAATAAGATATATAATAGTTGATTGGTACATAACATCTTCACCTCTATAGCTTTAATGATATTCTCTGAAGATTTGAGAGCTTCTAGACAGTGCGAATGAAGATATGAATTAGAGAAGGACACTCCACCATGCACTACTCGAACCCTGCTGCATAAAATGCTTATTTCATAGGTATATGCATACCTCATTGGTCAGTTGTTCTCTCGCCAAGCTTCTCCTCGAATATCATCCGAGAGAAGCGATGTCTCATAAGAGTACGGTCTTGCTCGTCTATCAGAACAGGAATGTCGTACTGCAACCTCTGCAATCAACTTATTGGGCCTTCTACAAGGTTCCACATATTTCAGTTTCCTTAACCTCTTCATCCACAAAACAAAAAGTAAATACAAACCTCCTGAAGATCCGATGACAATTGTTTGATGTCCACCTTACTGTAGTGAATGTCTCGATCCTTTTCCTCTTCAATGTACAGGGAAAGACTTTTGGCGAATCGACCACACAAAGCGCACGTTTCGGAGACAACCAGACGAAGAGAAACAGGTCCCCTTGAAGACTTCGATGAAGATAGTCGTCGTACAATTTTTAGCATCTTTCATACATCTTAAAAATTGATATTTACATGAAGGATTCAGCTAAACACATACTAACTACTGGTTGCACAGTACTGTTAGCGTAAATTGAAGCCAGTAAAAAATCTGATATAATAGGAATATACATAAAAATAATAAAATTAAACAAAAAAAATAATTTGAATTTACACGCAGCGCGCTGAAATGACGCGCGTTGCGTCGGTGTTCGGTAGGGCAACTCATGTAGATTTAGGCAGAATATATCAGGCGTACATCAAACAAAAGTTAACTAATACTATTAAATAATAATGTTCTATATTTTGCAGTTTATTTAATGCTAGTTTTATTCAATAACTGATACTGGTGTTAATAAAATTCATGTCTTTTAACTCAGTTTATCAAACAATAAACTTCGCGAATAAAAATTAAATTTAGATTACAGAACAGTGAAGAAGTATCTAGCTTGTTGAGATATCTGAATTATTGAGATAACGGATATCTGAATGGAAAGACTAACACCATGATTACAGCGCTGGATCAAAAACGTTAGAGGTAATAAATACACATGTCTGCTGCAGCTGCAGATAAATGCAAATAACGGAGTGTTGCTGATTCTTACAATTAGTGATATTCCGATGGTGTTACACTGGAAGCTAGCACCTAAGGAAACTAGAGGACAGAGAATATAGTAGTAGACGCACGCCTTCAGAAGAGAAAGGTGGAGGTTGAAGATAAGAGTAGGGAGAGGGACACATACCTTCCCTGTCTGTGTCTCTTCTATTCCTTCCTCTCTACACTGAGAAGTTTCTCGAAATTATTCCGGGCCTGAAGATATCTACATTGGGAACGGATGTGGATGCATCCATCATCAGCTGACGAATTATTCCAAAAAGTTGCGGAAACTTGGCTAACAAAAGAATGTATGGTACAGGCACTTTTCTGATCATCCCGTGTATCCCATCCTCTACACAGACTCCCTATTCCCTCAGCCTCTACTCTCTTCACTCTACACTGTGCCGGAGTATCTCCACTGACGAGGCCTTCCTCTGAGGACAATGAATGCACGTCTAGAGCTCTAGTAGGGGACGAAACCTCATGCACAATTCCTTTCAATAGCATAGCTTACTAATCGCGTTAGAGTCTTGAGCTAATCTTCGTGATATATGAAAGATTCTGTAGGATGTTATCTCTCACAAGTCAGAACGTGTCTCCCTTAACTTATTCTCTGCTAACTCTCTCGTATCCCCCACGGACTCTCATAACCCCTCCCATCTTATCCAATCATTCCTTTCCCCTCCACCATCAACCCCTCTCATTCTCAGCTGTTCATCTCTCTCCTTCCTTCATTCTTTCTAATCCCTTTCAAATATGGTGTCCATTCACATGTGGATCTTCTTTTTTCAGTTCTCTGCTATGTTATTCATACCTAAAGCGGTAAACTTTTCATTTGATTGTGAGGATAAGCATGAAAGAGACTCCCCAGAGCCCTATCCCTCTCCAAGATGTTCTCTATTCACTCATTATTCCCATTTCCTCTTAACTCGTGTCACTACCTTCCCCTGTCTATTCCACTCCTGCTTCCCTCCCTCTCCCCCCCCCCCCTTCTTCCCCTCAAAGACTCCTCCTCTCTTTTCAGAAGCTGTTCCACCCCACCGATTTGAGTGAAAGAGTAGGGTAATGTGAGACATCTCCCCTATGGCTCTCCCACACGTCCCTCTTCCCTTATTCGTATTACTCTCAATCACCCCGTTCATCCAAGGTATCCCCTCCCCTCCTCCGTCATCCCTCCCCAACCCCTCTTATCAGGAGTGTGTCCCGGAGTGACTCTCCCTTCAACTCGTCCTAAGTACTGTAAGAAGTCCTGCACTACAGACGACGATTGTCGAAGGACGAAACGCTGTGTTTGTGATGGGGAATGCGGGCTGAGTTGTATCAACACGGGTGAGTCCACGAGACAACGAGTCATTTATCAGCCGAGAGATTAACGACCTCTTCCTCTTCCCATGCACCACTCTCAGTCTATCGATGCATTCTCTTACAGCAAAAACTATTATCAATACGGGAAAGAGCATCTCACAAGAGCATCAACAATATTGACAATTGAGCTCTGACGTGTCCTGATCTAATGGATATTCCCCACGGTCACGTTCACTGGGGAGGAAACGGAGTATTCGGGTCGAATGCAGAGTATTCGTGTGAAGATGGCTATGTGTTGATAGGACATTCACAGAGGAGATGTCAAGGGAACAAGGAATGGAGTGGATCGCAACCCACGTGTAGGGTACAGTGTGAGTCTCTATCCAACACTCAGCGAAATTTCACTAGTCCGCTAGGGAATGATTCCCTAACACCCTAACACACGCTACCACCGCGAAAATTCAATAAAAATGAGCCCATAAATACTGTTTTAAGGGAATTATTCCCTAGCCAGGGGGGAAGCCAGTCCCAGTTTCCAGTTTTCCAGTTTTACACCTTTATCTGGATTATCAGTGGATTTGGGTCCAAAGGAGGGGGCTTTGATATAGATAGGAGCGGTCAGAGACTTCAACTCTTCTTCAAAAACTCACTCAGTCCGAGGTGACGATGAATCTTGTGTTGCCTCTTGATTCTCGATTGGCGCGTACTCCCCTCGTACGCCAAGTCTTCAGAGGGGAGGATTCTTCTTTCTGATCCTTGGTTAAAATAGCGTGGGATGACTCTTGGTTGAGAGACGAATGAGGGAGCGAACCGCACGCGAGGGGAACAGAGAGGAAGAATGGGAAGAGAGAGGAAGAATCCTGTAAGACAGTGTAAGACAGTGCCATTACAGTGAAATGCGGACCCCCTCCAGACATAGCCTTCGCTGTTCACGATGGAACTTCGTACAGTGGAGAGTACGAGGTGGAATCACAGGTAACTCCTCCATCTCAACCATCTACTTTGCTTATCTACAGGTTACTTATTCGTGTGTGCCCGGCTATCACCGATTCAACACGAAGGTTTGTTACGTTATCTGTCTCATATTTGTTCGATACAAATATCTATCTGCAATTCTTTGACAATATTTTATTGGACTAAAACATTCTATGCTATCCTTCAGGGAGGACTCGCAGTGTCCAAGTGCCTTCTCAATAGAAAGAACGTTGCTCAATGGTTCGGTCCAGAACTCAAATGCAAAGGTGAGCAAGTGAGGATGTAATGAGAGTGGGAGTGGGCTATTTATCTATGCACCCCATTCCTTTCCATATTCGTTCCTCGCAAAGAATGAATCTATTCTCCCGATTCTCGCACTCAATTCTTCATGATTCCAAGAGGAAGTAGCTCTTGTTTGTGTATACATACTACAAATTCCTACTGTATCTTTGTCTCTTCTAATCGATAGTTACCGTACTCAGCCCGTTCGTGTTCGGACCCTGGAAGATTAGAGAATGGGAAGAGGGAGGGGGACGTTTTCGAGTATCCCTACAGTGTACAGTTCACTTGCAATCCGGGATTTCTGCTCATCGGATCTGCTATAAGGTTGATATTATCTCACATTATTGCACTGAACGTTAATTCAGACAATGCGAGAGTATAGGAGAATGGACTGGAGATGCCCCCAGTTGTAGACGTAAGTCAATTATTTCTTCATTTATTCCTCATGTATTTATTTTTACCCTTGCCTTCACTTCTCCACAAATCCACAAAGTACCAAGTCTTCCCTTTGCCCTTTGTGTTTACCCATCCACCCTTGTACCCTATCTCCCAATCCGTCTTCTCCAGCCACAGAATGCCCTCGCCCCTCCGATCCCCTGCATGGTCGTGTCCTCGGTTCCTCTCTCACATACGAATCACAAGTCTCCTATTCCTGCGATCCCGGTTCGTCCTTCTCTAAAACTATCTGTAAGAGCTCAGATCCGGGTTCGAATCCCGTCGGTTATATTATCCTTTTTTTCAAATTGCAACCTCTTCACTCAATCAATAATCAAACCTTTCAGGATTCCGCTTAGTCGGTCAGAAACAACGAATTTGTTTGGCAGAGGGAGTCTGGGCTGGCAGAGAACCGTCCTGTGAAGGTTTTATCGGTCCTCGTATTCAAATTTTTGTTCCGCGCATTCTTGATTGGACTTGCGTTATTTAGCATAAGTGCACAGCCAAAAGTGCAAATAACTAACGGAAGACGGAATCATTACCGCCGGAACACAAATTTGAATGCGAGTATCGACAATATGAGGGTATACATATGAGGGTAATTGAAAATAAAAATGCAATCGGACAATCAAAGTGTTGCCTTGTAGAGATCCGTTGTTCCCCGTTGCCCCCTCTAGTGAATGGATACATCGAGGGAAGCGATACTCACTTTGGCTCTCGTGTTGTCTTTCGATGTCTCGAGTCCATGAGCCATTCGGGACCCGATGAGGTTAATTTATCCCATCGATAGTCATACAATACTTTCCTTGAGGCAATCTGCGGGGAGAACGGTGAATGGAGTGTCAAGCCGCCCATCTGTCTAGGTATATATTCTTATCTCTTAGAGATTGAACCCTTTGCATTTTTGTGGACGTTTGCAGTAGATTATTATTACATAGAAATTCAAATCAAAGCACTATAAAATGAAAGATTGATAGTCATGGAGGAGAGATGCTATTTATCTCGAGATCCCTCCTAATCTTCCTTCAGCCGCATGCATGATTCCCTCAATCGAGAACGGTCAATGCATGCACGAATCATCCTACATGTCCCCCGGTCGACTCGTTCCCTCAGGCACTAAGATTACGGTACTTTTCCCTCGCGACTACGACTATCGTATCCCTTGAGGTGACCTGTCAACCCCGTCATGAACCCAATCCCTCAGCTCCGATGGAATGTAGGAACTCGTCCTGGAATCACATTCCTCTGTGCAGTCCATGTGAGCTGTTCAAGACCATGAAGTTAATTAATCACGTACAATACCCATATTTCCTTATACTGAAACGAAAGACATTATCTACAGTAAACTGTCTCGATTGGCCCCCTCGCGTCCCTCAATCACGAGTTCTCTTCACTAAATCCTCGCATGGATCAATCGCTCGATATACCTGCAACTCGGGATTTCATCTCAATTCTGAAAAGGTAGGACAAAGAGAGAAACGGGAGAGTACGGTAGTGTTGAGGATACGATTAAGTGTTTGTATGGAGAGTGGACTGCAGAGGGACCTCCACTACAGTGTGTAGAGAGTAAGTTGAGGGGATGGAGGGGTGAAGGGAAAGATCATTTACAGCTTCTTGTAATCACCCATCTGAGACATTCGGAGAATTGGCTGGAGGAATGATTATGCTCGAAGGTACGTATAATGAACTAGATATTGGAAATAGATTCAAAATCAGGACAAATGGGAGCGTACGACTTCGCACAATATATTGAAAGAGTCGAAGAGGGACGATCCATCGTGTTTCAGTGTAATAAGGGAAACTATTTAATAGGTGAGATGAGTTATCGATCGATTAGAAGATTCCCTTCAGGAGCCCCCAAGGCATCGTGTGTTAATGGACAGTGGATGCCGCAGATCAAACCGATGTGTGTATCTCAGGTGAGAGATGAGAGGGAAGAGAATTAGGGACTGGTATTCAGACACATCCACTAATCGATGGACAGATTGTATGGGATAGGACGAGGAGGGAACTCGATGGTACGGTATTCCCTATCTCCGTTCTTGCCGTACAACACAGATGATGTAACTTGTGTAGCACGAATACCCAGCAGACTGGGTGGCTACACCCGTACACACAGTGTGCTGGCATACCAAGATGTGTGTTGGATATTCTGCACATTATGTGCACACCCTTGTACATATTCTGCTCCCCTTTTCTTATTATGCATGCTCATTATCAAAGTGCGATAGACGATAACAGTTCTCTATGGTCTATTTACCTGAACTGCAATTTACAATATTCGCAAAATGGGTTAATAGCGAAAAAGAGAAGTTACCACTTGCAATATATATGCTAGGAGACTTTCCGCAATCTATTATGCGGTTCTCAGCAAAATGTGTGTTATAAACTTCAATTTGTGTTGCACAGAAACAACGGAGCTATAGCTCTTCTCACGAATAAAACTCATTGAATTCAGCCCAACCAACTCCACGATCAGCACGAAAAGCGAGAAGGAGAAGACAGAAGAAAGTGAGGAATAAATGAGGGATGAGAATATGGAGATTGGCTCTTTGCAGTTGAAAAAGAAGAAGAGAAGTGAACAAGGCAATGAGTGTCCAATCATTACCAGTGACGACAGTCGAACAGTTATTCTCAATTCTGAGGGAAACATCACGGTTAGCTGTTTCATATAGACCAAGTGAAACATGTCTATACGAATATCGTAATCTTCTTCCCTCCTTTTATTTCAGATAAACTGTAAATCGGGTCGAACTCTCGTCCCACCCACTTCATTTTCCCTCTGTCTATCGGGACATTGGATTCCCTCAATTCCTGTTTGCCAATCGAGTAATCTTCTCTTGTAACTCTATCGTTGTATTTGTATTTGTTGTGTCGTATGTAGTTTACGTCCATATTGGAGCTGACAATAAATGTAGTGTCGTGATTCGTGATTCCCCTGCCCCCCTTCCTACAGTACTCCTCTCCCTCCTACCGTACCCTTGCTTACCTTGCAGAATCGTGTCGTCTGCCCATTCGTCTGCATTCCTTCTTCGTTCTTCTTCCTCTGTCTTCTCACTCCTTAACCTCTTCTCTTTCTCCTCTTTCCACCTCAGAAATGCTTCAATCGGGCGATATTCTCCATCACGGAAGGGAGGTACCTTCCCATTCCTCTTTCATCATTCCTCTCCCATACTGTCGTATCTCTTACCAGCCCTACAGTAACCCCACCCCTACCGTACCCTATCAACTCTCAATTCCCCAACAGGCTCGTATCTCGTGTCTTCGTGGATTCGTTCTCGTCGGTTCTCACAGAGTTCAATGTCTCAACGGAGTAATACAGGATGATGTGGGAGTGTGCGAGACAAGAGGTCGGTATAGTGGAACAAACCGGTCCGTCAGTTTCTTTCATTCCAAAATGAGTATAATTCTCTCGCTTTTGCACACTCTCTCGCCTTATATTCGGAATGATTTTCCGACGGATCTTTTTAATCCACTATATCACTATCTACTACTACCTACGGTGCTCTTACCGTACCTCTCCCAACCCAGACTACCTCCTCCTACCGTACTCCATACAGTAACCTCTCCCAATCCAGACTACCTCCTCCTACCTTACCCCATCCATTAACCTCTCCCAATCCAGACTACCTCCTCCTACCGTACCCCCTACAGTAACCATCTCAGCCCCGTGTGTCCTCCCTCCCGTCCTCTCAATTCTCTTCGACCCCCCTCGTTCTCTGCTGGAAGACGAAGAGAAAGTGAATACGCAATGTGGATGGATTACATGCAAGGATGGAACACTGAGCCCTCCCACTCATTGTCCCTTTGGTCAGTGCTATTTGCACATTCTTTTCACAAGTCATTAGATATATCAAAATAAGAAAGACTGTAAATAAAAAAATAATGAATGCAGACCTTCCCCCTGAACCGGAGTGTCCTCCCAATTCCCCTCCCTTTCTTCTTCCTTGGCTCAATCTCACCAAGTTGCATCACAGATGCAAGCAGTCCATCGAAGGTATAGCTCACAGCATTCCGACCGAAAGGGGAAGTGTCTAATAGCGAATTGGCAGCTAATTTTGAATTTACTCCACAACGGCTGGATGAATCTTCACCAAATTTTGGAAGCTCTTTAGACTGATGAGGAGGAGCTTAAGTTTTTAAATTTGCTAATTTTGACTAATTTTTGGGGACGCAGTGACGATAGATCGCAGCGGAAACCGCCATTCGCTATTCGAACGCTAGGAATGCTGTGACTTTTTCCACTTCTCCACCCAACCCTTCCCTCCACCAGGCAAAACAAAACGAAGCCGTCAATCGTCCATTCCCTCCTTCAAACTATGCAATGCCCCTCCCCCTTTCGGAAGAGGACTCAAAGTCTTCAACATGGAAAACTACGTATCCAATGACCAGACTGCCTTTCCCCATGATACAGTACTACAGGTATACGGTACTTGTCTACTCAGAATGATCTCCTCATAGGTTGGATGTGCTGTGAGTATTCCTGGAAGAACGTATACTGAGTATCGATGTGTAGACGGAGAGTGGAAACACGGAGAGAAAATATCCTGTGCTTACGGTGAGTGAAGGGATGGAATAAGGAGTGGGAGATAAATGGAATTGTTGTGAAGGAGGCTCTCCATGCTCTTTCATTCCTCGTTCTTCTTTGGTCACTTTCGATGAGGATCGACAAGAGATCGTACACTTCAATCACATGTTCAACGGTACTCAACTATTCTTGTCTCTCTCACTCTTGTCTGCAGATGGAACGAAGCTTCGCTTTCGTTGTTCTGACATTGGAAGACAGAAGTTGAAGGTGAGAGTAATGATTGGGAGAGTAAAAGAAGGTAATTGAGGGTCGATCGGAAAGTGTGTGTATTGATGGAGTGTGGAATGGAATTGCTCCGAATTGTGTAGATCTGGATTTGAAGGAAGGCAAAAGTGAGATCGAGGGAAGACTGAGAGAATGGTTGATTGTTCAGAGGATTCGCCTGCCATTCACTACGAAGTTTTGAATGGAGCCTATTCCGTATCACCCAAGGGTATGTAATAATTAGTCCCTTTACTCGAGGTATATTTATTCACGATAATTTGCATGCTGTAGGTGAACTGGTAGTGGATCGATCATCTTCAATTGTGTTCTCCTGCATCTTTTCAAAGAGCAGAGGAGATCCCCGATGGGTTTGTACATAATTAACTTTTATTGTGTATTTCCATGATAAAAGAATAATAATACAGGAATTCACTTCGACCTACCGTACTTACCCCCGTCGATGGACTACTATAAATGCCTATGGGAAGCGAGATCTCGAGGCCTTCCAGGTTAGAGGGAGCGAATGAGATTGTACGGGCAGAATCGGTTTAGCTGACAGTCGCAGTGGCTCAGCCCCTTGATTCGGGTGTCTTTCACTGCATAACTCCTGAGGGTGCGAGACACGGCATCAAACTGCGAGTCATGGGTCAGTCTGGGGTACTCTACCGTATCCCTCTCACCCCTACCGTGACCCTCTCACCCCTACCGTACCCACTCTTCCCCTCAGGAGTGCACTGTCCTCCAGTCTTCAATTCGTCAACAGTCTTCGTGCACCCCTCCCTTCCCCAAGTCTCCTCGTTCTTCGTCGGATCTTATCTTCAGTTTTCGTGTCCCCGTGGTCATTCCATCGAAGAGGGAACAACTTCAGCAATTTGTCTTGAGAGTGGGCAATGGAGTAGACCCGTGCCCACGTGTCAACGTATGCCATTCTCTCACGATTCTACCGTATCCTCAAGGCAAAAGAAAGATTAAATATTAAGCGATTTCGTGTCCCCCTCTGGCAGTAGACCATAGACGGATCTCGTCAGTCTCTGTCTCATCCTATCTCTTCGGGGGAATCGCACACTTCCACTGCAGACCTCCACTCAGGTTGCCCTCTTTTCTCAGTTCACACAATTGACGAAGTATGAATAAATATTCCCTTCCAGATTGCCATCCTCAACCCCTCCCTCTATCCATTGTACTTCAGATGGTACTTGGTCGTCCAAGATACCCGATTGTATCAGTGAGTAGTCCCTTGTCTGCCTGTCCACCTCTTCTTCAGATGTTCAATGCCTTCATGTACCCATGCCCAATAACGGATACCAACTGGGAGAGTACAATGCGTCGTATGCTGTCGGTAGGATACCTACCGTAATCCCTTATAACAACTGTAATCTCTCTCAGGTACGGTAGTTCACTTTGGTTGTCTGGATCGGCATGCAATGGAGGGAGTACCATCGATAGAATGTCTCCCTTCGGGTGAATGGAGTGAACTGAAGACTCGTTGTAGAGCCCTCGGCTAACTCCCCAGTCTATCTATAAAATTAATTGCATTTGTAGATTAATGTGTCCTCCCAGAGTCTTGTTATTGCCTCGTAAGAGTATAAAGTGCTTTCGATCCCGTCAATAACCGTGCCTTCTTATCTTCTCCCCCATTCCCTCCCCTCTAAACCCCTCTCCATGTTGTTTCTACTCCTCCTCTTCCCTCTCACTTCTCCATTCCCCAATAACAAAGCCCGAATCGGAGTGCAACTCCCCATTACGACTCCTCTTCTAGTCGCATCATCATCCCATCATTCAATTCATCCATCTCCCGCAGTTTATTCTCAACCTGTATGTACTTGTCCTTCAATTTGCTTGGTTATGTTTTAAGTTCAGGTAGAGTCTGCAGTAAAAACGACCACAGCTAAAAACCAAGTGCGAGATATCGTAATCGAGGAGAGGAATACCACTGAAAAAGTGCAGCAAAGAGATAGCATCTTCGATGGAAATAATACGGAGATAGTGAATGCACGAGAGATGCAAGTGGATTTGAATGCAACGGGAGAGATAGGAATGAGAGACAGTCTGATCGAGGGAATCCAAGACGAGGAACCAGCCAAGACTCCTGCCGTCACACTCGCCATATGGATTGCGGGTGAGTTGTCTCTCTTATCACCTTCCTCCCTCCTCCCCATCAACAAAGAGTCAAGGATAGCCCCCTCATTATGTAGTTCCCTTCGGTGTTTACTCAATCCCGTAGACAACAACAACCCCTCCCCTTCCTTCTTACTCTTCTCTTTCCCTTCAGGAGTTCTCGCTCTTCTAGTGGCAATCATTGTCATATACTCCTACTTCATACTACCCAAAGACGATACAGAATCAACCCCACTCATACCAAGATGAGACACCCTTACTCCATTAACATGTACATAGTTATACTATTGGGTATCCCATATTCGAAGAGATTAATAAACCGTTTTCAAGTAACTAGTTTATTGCAGTCTAACTACTTTTAATCAACAACGAAGAGAGTTTAACAAAAAATGAAAAAAAATCTATAAGCTTGTATGGGAAGAGCAATGCACGTATTCTAAGCTTGGAATAGAAGAGTTAAAGTGGGATCAAAGATCAAAGATCATCGGAGAGAGTAACT
Source organism: Micoletzkya japonica (assembly GCA_900490955.1). Lineage (NCBI taxonomy): Eukaryota > Metazoa > Nematoda > Chromadorea > Rhabditida > Diplogasteridae > Micoletzkya > Micoletzkya japonica. The sequence goes on from LS828995.1 coordinate 271,128, forward strand.
GACTAAGGCTGTCCATCTAAGCACGACTCTTCTCATCCTTAGTGAGCACTGCCATATCCGAGTAGAGACTAATGTCATCCTCATCGTAGACTACCTCAACACAAATATTGCCACTCCCTTCCCAACTATATCAGACATCGCATACGCGTCTACACACATAACTGAGCACTCCCTTCAATTGAACACAGGGGAAAAATACTGTATTTGATTATATTTTTAGCATGAGACCCCTCCCGCCCGCAAACCATCTTTTACTATAAAATGAATCAAACCGCACCGCAAAATTACCCCCATCGCTGTTCTAAATTCTCGATTTACATGCCCATCCTCCCGCCGCTAGAAAATTACCCCTACCGCAAAATAAATTTCAAATACGAGTATTTATCCCCTGATTGAACACCAAACTACAAAAGTTACTTTTAATGCTAAATCGTCTACGTGTGTCACAGTCTAAACATAAATGAATGATTGTCGAGGAAATATGTCTAATCTTTGACTCGCTAAACATAACGCATGTCGAGTGCGTATGATTACGTATATCCTTTAGATTACCGCAATCGAACCAGCGATGCGATTAGTTGAAACAATCTAGCAGTTAATATTCATGACTATGCCGAAACTTCAACCCCAGCAACCACAAGTTCAAAGTTACCGTAACCTAGCTATTCCGACTAACCTTTTTGACGATACGAAGGGGATGGGGTCCTAGCTTCTTGTTGTATCGAGCACCCATCTTAAAGACATCGTCTAATTTCAACACTAATTTCACTGTTTCAACAAGACTATAATTCTAGAAATGTTTCGTCTTGCAGAAAATGTTGCTGTACTGCATTGGCTGATTACGGTAGATGTAGAAACGTAGTTCTCGACTTTTTCAAAACAATGTTACGCCTTTGAAGACTTTTTGAAGAAATAATTTTTTTAAAAGATTTGTTGTTATTTATTCGCATTCAGTTGGAAACATTGGTCCCAATTCACTTAGACCCTCCTCACTAAATAAACAATGGAACGAAAGAGGAGACCTTTTCGAAAACTGTGAAGTCGTCGTATTTTGTGATACAGAAGAAGTTGATGATGAAGAACGAAATGAGGAAGAGAATGATCTGGAAAGTCCGTGCCTACATACAAAATACAAACTACTTGTATCCTAACGAATACTATTTGTATTCCCAAGTATTTTTCCACAAGTCGAATATGATTTTGAAGACGTGTATTGTTTAGAACAGTATATTCTTCGACTACAACGATGTGTAACACAGCCTGTTGTAGTACTTACTATTGTAAACAACTTACAGCAAAAATGAGTCCAACAACAACGGGACCCATGTAGTCGATGAGTTCGAACTCTTGCTTGCCCATTCTGAGAAAGAGAAGAAGGTGAAGGGGAAGAGGAGACAACAAGACGATAGGCACAATGTCAATAAACAAGCAAGAGAACGTACAACACTTTTATTTTACACACAATCGCGATAAAATGAAGGAGATCGGTGAAATTACAATAACAAATTGTCAATAATTGCTAAAACTTCTTCGAGACCATTCACAGTAAGCTAAATTTGAAGATTAAAAAATAAATCTACGGTAGGAAAGATCCTAAGTTTTTGAAGTAGGTTAAGTGAAATTCACCAGCTATTTACTGCCAGATTGTTGTTCACTTTTGAGATGGAAGGAACGATATGAGAATGGAGAGGAATGAGATAGGAAGTAGTGGGAGGAGTAGGTAGACAATGTTTTCAGTTCATGATCGAATCAATACATGCATTCACTCAAAGTCCTCATCTTCGTATTGGCGTGAATAGATCTTCTGAATTCGATACAGCTAGTCTCAACCATCATCTAGCTTTACCTTCTGAACTATGTGCAGTGGACGACCGAAACGGAAATTCCTCTGTGCTCCAAACTAAAGACGAGTCTATCACCGGTCATTCCCTCCTTTAAATACTTACCTTTTCGAACGATGTCACTTCATCGTACTCATGAATACAGAACCAATTAATGAGTAAGGAGAAGATTAGAACAGAACACTGCGTACCCAAGGTGGTAGTTCGGAGGGTCAGATACATGACTTACGGCAAATAGACCTCCAGCGAAAAAGGCCCCCAAGTAGTCAGCTACAGCGAACTGTTGAGTGAGAGTCATAGAGGCGAAATTTGTTCATTCTACAATCTCCCCTTATATAGGCCTATTGTATTCCATAAGAGGAACAGACTAAAATAGATTGGACGGTACCCCAAATAGACCCAATACGCTACCGAGTGAACTATTTCTAGAGGGAAGTACAGGAAATAGAGGGGTAGTCAGGGTGAACTGAACAGTAGGAGAGATAGAGATAGGCAGATGAAGGGAAGGAAAGCAGGAGAGGGTGGACAGGGCATAAATAGGAGTGAAGGGATAAATGCATGGGAGAGTGACACTGTTGTGAGAATGATTCAATCGATCGGTGGGACGGGAGTAAACCGGTTGAATGCTACTGAAAAGGGAAGGGATGGGGAGAGGGTGAGAGGTTAAAGGGGAGAGGGACAGGCTCTGGTATTCCTGGGCTAGTAGTAAGCTAGCGAACTGGCTACTAGTTAACTCGCGAGTTAACTACTAGCCAGTTCACTAGCTTACTACTAGCCAGCTCGCTAGCTAGCTAGTAGCCGCGGGGTCAGCCAGCTAGTATACTACTGGCCCATTCTTTCCTCCCCTCCCCGTTGTCTTGCAATGAAGAATGAAAACTACA
>LS828995.1:277536-297835 GCA_900490955.1 Micoletzkya japonica
GCCAGTGGCTGGCTAGTCTGACTGGCTACTAGTTAACTAGTCTTGGTTACTCTCCCTGGGGCTGGCTACTAGCTTACTAGCCAAAGCGCGCTAGTTAACTAGTGGATCCCATTTGGGCTAGTTAACTAGTGGCAAACCGCTAGTTTACTAGTGGCAAACGCCATTTCGCTAGCTTACTACTAGCCCAGGAATACCAGAGGGGGTAAGACAGGAGAGGCTACTGAAAGGGGGCTAAGTATCTGTCTTGCATTCAGTGCTCCTCATTACAGTATCCCCATCGACACAGTATCTTCCCTCTACAAGTAAGTCTTTATCGGTATTGTTGGAGTGAGGAGGGAGTAGAGAGGCCTGCCCGGGAAGAATTAACGAGGGATTTCCTGAACCACACCTTACATTCCCCTGTCTCCGATCCCCCCTCTCCAATCTCTCCCTCCAATCTCTCCCCGATCCTCGCTACCTTTATCTATTTTCGTCCGAATCGCAAAACGCCCGGAACGGATTTCTTGCCGAATCGAAGTACTCCGGGAATGTTGTCTGATCGCTTTCCGAAGCGAAGGACTCCTGAAGGAGAAAATGATTGAGGGAGGGGAGGGAGGGGTGAGAGGTGGGAAGAAGGGTGGATAAGAGAGATAGAGGGCACATAGGAGATAGCGAGTAGTGGAAAGGAAGGAGACTCAGGGGTTAGTCTACGTGGTGTATACAGATTCTTCTAGCCCTCTACAGAGTTCTTTCCTTGCAGGAAAACTCTACGACTGCCAGGGTGGAGGAATCATTCCCCATTATGTAAGGGAAGTACTCTCTAACACTTTCCCTCCTGGCAATCGTGGAGCTTCGCTTTCCCTATGTGAATTGTGCCATCGTCTTCCTCTTACCGTAATCTTTGCCAACTTTCCGCAGAAGAGCTAAAAGTGGTGTGTGTTCTTCGAGAGACATAGCCATTCTATTGCTTGGTCAATAGAATTTGCTGGGAAGGAATGCATTGATAAAGAATTTCGCCCCCGTCGAAAAGAATTCCCCCGAGGCAAGCTTATAGACGAGTGAAGAAGTTCGTGTTGATCCTTTATATTTATACGTCATGGATGGACATACTCGAGAAGGAAAGGAAGTTGCATCTCTCGAGGGATTCATTCCACAGACTATTCCACTACCCATTATCCCCTCGAACAGCTTCAACTCCTACTCTTTCTATTCCCACCCAACCCTCCACTCTAACTATCTACAACTCTTCTCTACCTTCTTTTATTCTAGCCCTTGTCGTCATTCCTTAGGACTGACATACGTTAATGCACTGGTTTCCGGAAGATTAATCGAGTTGAATAAAGAGGGAAATAAGGGAAGGGTACAAGGGGATTGGGGAGTAGCTTGAGAGAGGTAGAGACAAGGGAACTAAAGGTTAGACGACGTTGAAGGGGGGGGGGGGGAGAAGGGGGAAGGGTCAGAGAGACCATACCTGGGACAGACTTCTTCTCGTTTCTCTTTCCGAATCGAAGAACACCCGGCACTTGGCGTTTACCGAACCTGAATGCATTCCGGAGATGAGAATGGAGAGACGGGAGGAGAGGGGAGGGGAGGGTACGGTATAGACAAGGGATTGACGAAGGGGGAGAGGATACTGTATATCTAGGAGGAAAAGGGATGCGAGGGATTGGTGAGGGAAACGAAGGTACGGTAGGAGATGGTCAGATGAAGACAAGAAGAGTGGGGCATACCTAACGAAGGACTGTGCTCGCTTTCCGAATCGTAGGACTCCAGGAACCGAATCTGAAGGGGATACAAGAGTTAAGATTTCTTGTACTGATCGAGAAGTGTTCCCTAGCTGATCTCTGTCTACTGCGAGATAGAAAGTAACAGCTGAGACTTACCCCTCTTCTCAGGCCAATGCATGTAATCGTCGTCCGACACACTGTTAATCTCCTCCAACAAGGCTGCATCCGATCCATCGTCATATCCTGCAAGGAATGAGATATTATCGAAGGTTAGGGACGACGATGTCCTCTGATCTACAAGAACCTCTATAGATCAGAGAATTGCGAGAAACGATACTCTTATATTCATCTGAGAAAACACCCCACCATCTGGGGAAGGATTGAATGGAAGACAATGTGAGTATGTTAGTGTACTATCGTCATCGAATTCGAGATTCGTAAGTAATGCAGTTCTTTCCCAACTAATGTAATACGGTTGTGGGGTAGTAGTGTATGCCCCAGAGACCCTTCCTGCTCGGTTACCCCACCTTCTTCCCCCTATCCCCCACTCCTTCTATCTACCTGCAGTAACTGCCTTTCAGACGCTCAAAATACGCGGCCTTCCACAGTAAACGAATTTCCCTCGTCATCTCCTCAGTTTGTTTCTTGTTTCTCCTTCTCTATGTCCCTACGAGTGAATCTAAGCAAATTGTTCCTACGTCCCCCGAGACCCCCTACATTCCCCCTCCAAGCTCTTCCCTTGATGACACAACTTGTGTCTTAGCTTTGGCCCTATCGTCCTCCCTTCATTTCATCCCCTCAATTTGAACCCTTCTTCCCCCTTTATTTTGATTCGTGCTGCAAATGAGAGTTGAGGGATAAGGGGAAACGGAGAAGAAGAGGGAGGAGGTTGGAGAAGGATACGAAGTGTGAGGTAATCATCGAAGAGTCGATGATGAGACGTTTCCGGCACTTGCCTACACTTCCCACTACTCCATCCCCAATTCTGAACGGACGAAAAACGAGACTTGAATCAGAACCCACTTTGCTTATGTTTCAGAGGGGAGCATTTATAAACAGACGCATTGTTACATAATAGGAAACAGGCGGTGAGTCGTTTCCGTTCCGACAAAGCTATTTATTTCGCCCTCTTCTCTTTCCCGTCTCATTCCCTATGAGCCCACCCTCATGCCTTATCCAATCAGACGCCCTCTCCCCATCGTACTACTCATCTCTCTACGATCTCTTCCTCCCACGAAGATAGAAGACATCACATCTAAACTAGGCACGAACGCGTAATTTGGTTGTGCAAACATGACTAAGAAATGACGAGATCTGATCCCAATGACAGAACCTAGACGGAGTACGGTAATTGAGTTTATCGACGAAAGAGCATACGACTACGTGAGACTATGAAAGAACTACAAAACTGACCATTCTCTGACGAAGCGTTGATAAGTGCTATGAGAGAGAAGAGAAGAGGAAGGAGTGCAGTAGTGGAGACCATCTCCTATTGGAGAGGAAGACCCTGAAGGAAAAGGGATATAGTGACGAACGACAAGACTCACACACACGCCTCAAGAGGGGCGGAGACTGCGAGAACGAGGGGGAGGATAAGGTAAGGGGGAATGGGGTGGGGGAGGGTTAGGAGGAGAGGAAGGAGGGTAGGGGAGTAGGGGAGCTGCCTCACAAGTGTCTACGGTAGAGCAATAAAAGGGACGAGAGTGATGAGTCGCGGGAGTGTCACTCAATTCGTCTTTTCATTCTAAGACTAACTCACAGCTACACACAACTACCCCCTCCTTCCTTCTCCGACTATTTCGGGACTTTCACTTTACAGGCCTCTCCTTCTGTGTTCAGCTTCATTACCCTCTCCCTCCCAGCCAGAATCAACGTTCTTTATGAACTTCTCCAACCAAGATGGTGTACTTCTCCTTGGAAATTATATAAATGAATCCATTCGTCATTTGAAGGTTATCATTTCCCAGGGGAGTTGCCCTCATAACTTGTGAGAGGGGAAATAATGTATGCGAAACACATACATACACTATATCGAATTAAGCATGAACTCTGTGGAAGTCTGAGATCTTTATTGCATGAAAATGAATGGAAGTGCATGATCTAAGCCCTTCCATATCCATTCTCAACGGGTACTAGATCCTTTCCTCCATCCCTCTCGACATAGTCAACGGGTGCCACGCTTGCAGTCGTTGTCTTCACTTCTTCAGTTGTCAACTCCTTCAGTGAAGCGTACGTGGCTTCCTGAACAATCTTGTTCGAGGGGATGAATTAGAATATTCTGGAAGAATCAAAATGAAAGAATGGTTACCTCATGAGTTACAGGCGGTGAAGTAGGAGAATACGTAGAGGGAGTATCATACACGGACACCTTGAGCGACCATGTCTTCATTTGCTCCAAACTACTCCCCACTCCTTCCACTCGTTCATCCCTTCTCCCCACTCAACTCGTTACCTCTTCAGTCGGAGGCTCCGTTGTCATTTGGTCACTAGTTCCCGCGACATCCTCGTTCTCGTGATGAAGTCTTTCAGGACAATGGCAATAGCCAGCATCCTCACCCGGCACTCCGTGATCTCCATCGTGGCCGGGAAGTCCCTGAGGGCATATTCCATAACCCGTACCCTTCCCCTCCACTCACACTAAACCCTGGTCTTCCTCCCTGTCCATCAGTTCCAGGAGGACCATGCGGTCCGGGCATTCCGGTGTTTCCATTTCTTCCAGGATGGCCGGGGTATCCCTTGGGTCCAGGCGCACCCTTTTCGCCAGGAGGTCCCTTGAACGAATAACGAATGTATTCCAGTAACCGATCGTAGTTTAGTGCATAGTCCTAACAAGGAGAGGTTGTAAGGTCAAGATGAAATTAGAATGCGAGAAATATTGTTTACGATAGATTCGAGTACGCTGAATCCGAATCTGAAGTCAAAAGTTACTATTTCAGGAGTGCTTTCGAGAAAATTGAGGTGGAATTTACACTGTAGACAAGCTGCGCGGGGTGTTTTGGCGCTTTTCATTCCTCTGAGGATCAGCAATAATTAAATTACAGCGATATAAGTTTGTTAGAATGATATTTGAATATTGCTGACACATTACAAACTTCTAGAATGTATTTTGGTCTGTCACTTTCTTGTAATTACACAAGTCCTTTCCTAGGGTTACGTTTTACCCTCATATTTACCAATGAAACGAAAGCAATTTATCTCAGAATGTTTTACACTTCTTCAAAGATTCGCAATCAACGGGTTCGAATCTAATAGTAACAATATGTCTCTTACTCTAATTTCATTGCCACCTTACAACCTCTCCTTGTACGACTAGACTAATGACTGACCTGTGGTCCTTTCTCTCCCTTGACACCGCCTCGTCCCTTTTCTCCCTTAGGACCATCAACTCCCGGTTTGCCAGGCTCTCCACTAGTTCCAGGTGGTCCAATAGGACCGGGTCGTCCAGGTCTTCCCGGAAGTCCATTAGATCCCTCGTCTCCCTCAACACGTCTTCACTCCTCATCGTTCCTTAGACACTTACGGGTGATCCAAGAGGTCCGGGGGATCCGGGATATCCGGGATGTCCACGTGGGCCTGGGGGACAACGACGGCACTCTCCTCCCTGTGCAGGCTTGTCCTCTGCTATGATTGCTGTCTCGCCCATCTCTCCAGGATTTCCGGGAGTTCCGGGGAATCCATCAGTTCCCGGAAGGCCAGGTCGACCGGGAGGACCAGGAGGGCAGGGAGTACCTCCTTCGCAGTCTGCAACGAGAAAAATGAAAAAAGACTCAAGGCAAACAGCTACAGTATACATTTGTATTTTTGGATAGCTATTGTTATCGTTTTGTTCTGTGGAAGCAAAGTTATACATAGAGAAATGAATATGCTCTTAAAAGTCGCAAAGAAACTGACTGCATTCGGGTGTAGACTGACGTGATCTTCTCGCGTGGGGAACGGAAGCACGAGCAGACATTATGGAGGAATATGCTGCTTTCTGAAGGAGAAGAAGGTGCAGACAGGGAAAAGGAGTATGTACCTGTATCTCGTTGAACTCATTCATCTCCACCTCCATAGCTTCCCGTATCGTGTTCATCTTTCCGATTGTGGAAGGGACGATGAGAAGAATGGAGACGATAAGAGAAGAAGAGAGGAGAAGCGACATCGAGGCTTCATCTCTGAGGAACGAAGACAACGGATGGAACAAACCCATAGCTAAGAGAGAATGGGAAGGGTCTGCTATCCTTTTATAGAGCACGGCTCACCTTTGACTTGGCGTACCGCCCATTGCATAAGAACATTGAGAGAATTTTCGCTATCAAGCGCATCGTACGATCGATGAAACTGCGAAGCATATTCAACATGTTTACTAAAAAAATACTAGCAACAGTAATAATTAGTCGCACATTATTATTTGCTGGTACCACTGGGAATTACAAGAGCTTCATCAACCGTGTACAATATGGCGGAACGAATTGCAGGAACATTCGGAACTTCTTAGCCAGTTCGGCCTAAGGATAGGGCGATTGAAGAGACAAGGTTACAGCTTTTGACTGCTTCTGCATGGTGATGGCACAGCGTTCTGCTTCATAGGATAGATTTAGAGAGAAAAATTAAGAGAGTGGAGGCGAGAGAGCACGGAAATTGGAGAGACGCAGGTCGCAATTTCGGAAACTCAGACTGGTGAAATGTGAATGTATTTCGAACTTTAAGAACAAATAGCTTTATCAACGTGGCTCATTTCGATCTTATAGTTATGTATTAGTACCTGTATTTGACACCGGGAGAATAGTGACACGAAGGAAGCACGGGAGGGTATGTACAACAAAAGGGCATAAAGGTGCGTTGGGTAGGTGAAATGTACTACATTCTCTTTCCGTACATAGCTTGTTCTATAGGTTGTTCGAGAACTATGACGTGATGACCAGTAGACAGAACATCAGGAGGAGCCGAATAGACAGACGAACCACGGTTCTTGAAGGTCTGCAAGACATCGTCTCACGATACGACAAGGAAGACTCTCACTTGATATGTGCGGAAGACGACTTGTGCAAGCCAGATATGGACAATAACCACGAAGAACAGGTGACCGACTGTCATCCATACGGAACCTTAATCGTTATGAACATTATCATCGTGAGAACTTGAAAACTTTAAAAAAATTAGAAACCGTCAACATGACATACTTCTGTCGTCGCTGAAATTGGTAACGATGTAGTAGATAAGAAGGGCCGAGAGTACAATCACTCGAATCGCCTGATTTACATGAATCATTTCCCGAGACACGACACACAGGATACCTGCGATATAGCGAACGGCAGGATGAGATTGTACTTCTCGGGATAGATAGCAAATGTGAAGACAAGGAAGGTGAGGAGTTCGAAGAGAAAGAAGAAGGCGTGAGCCATACGAGGGAGGAGAAGGTCGAATCTGTAGAGGAGGAGGATGAAGAGGAGGAGGGAAGAGAGGGAGAGGAAAGACTGACTTCTCTATGAAGAGATACTCGACGATTCCGAGGGACATGAGAAGGAGGAAACACACGACAACCAGAAGGGTCTTCTGCAGGTTACATTTAGCTTCATTTGATTAGGATTATGGTTAGATTGTGTGTATGTACTGACCCTTTTATCTGTTGCAGTTTTTTACTTTTATTTCACACAATAACGACAGTATTACATTGGGAAAATTACGTCCCTTCAACACATTTCAATAGTGTGGGCGGATTTTTCAGTGTTGTATTTTGACATTTGAGTAAGTGCTTGGGCATATCGATAATGACCAGTTTCCTTGTTGAGGCGTTGTAATTGCTTACCTTCATAGAGAGTGAACATGCAAACCGATGTCCTGGTGACGGCTCTTGCAACCAATCTGCGATCATCTGAACGAAGAGATAGGGAAAAGGCTGCTAGAAGAAGGAGAAGAAGGAGAATGGACAGTATTCAAAGGATGGCTACCTTGACGACAGCAGTAAACAAATACAACTATTTGAAAGTATTTTATTCATACGGCAATATGGCAAATGTACAAGGACAGAACAAAACGATAATCGATACTATGTATATTTAGTAAGTAGGCGCTACGGCTAAATAAGCATAATGACAGCAGGGAATCATTATTGGTTAGGGAGACAGAAAGGAGACGGGAGAGAAGAGGATAGGATACGAGGGGAGGGGGAGTTGGAGAAAGGAATGAATGACTGTGTTAGGTCGGACGGGAGAGTAATTAAGGCAGATAGTGGAGACCAAGCCTCTCTCTTTTATTACAAAGCGAAGAAGATCTGGTGAACGGTAGTAGAGTGAGATGACGGAGAGGGAATGTTGGGTAGAACATGGACAAGTTACTGATATAGAGGGGAAGGGCAAGGAATGAAGGGGCAAACTATGGCAAAGTATGTACACAACCAATAAGGGGGGGTTGACAGATAGCTACGAGACTGTCTGAGACTGTCACAACAATGTGAATCACTCGTCCATCTCTGTCTTCACTTCTTTGTTACAGAACAAAGGGACCTCATTGCTGCAATTTCAATTTAGTTAGTTCAATAAATTTCTCACAATAAATTTAATCTAAAAAAGAATATTTCTATGCGTAATACTTGAAGCTTTTTCTTATTTATAAAGATCTATGTATTTTGACTGACGGAAGCTATCAACGATATAGAATAACCGCAAAGCCAAGATTGACCCAAGAAGAAATAGAATCCTCTCATTGCCGATCCCCTCTACTCACCTTTTGACTACGCTCTCTTCCCTTACGTGAACCTCCTTCTGTCCGACTCCGTGGACAACGGCCAAATGGGATTGGAGTCTAGGAATGAGATGAGGTTGGGAGGGAGGGGGAGAGGGAGATGGGGGAGGGGACACAGTGTTCTGACAACAGTCGAAATGTTAAGCGAACGAGATGCCGCAAAATAACCCTGATTTCGGTAAGAACTCTCGCACGGAAAACACCGTATCCTAAGCATTTTGGCTCGTTCGCTTAACATTTAGAACATCGTGGAGAGAGAAAAGGGGAGAAGAAGAAGAAAGGGCATAACAAGCAAGGGAACGAACTCTCTACTAGGCTAGAGAGGAAGAACATGGCAACATCCATAGTGAATCCTTAAATGCAAGGCTCACCGGAAATAACTTTCGAAGACTTGTCCACATTGGAATGCTTGGCACTTGAAGGGATGTTTGTCCTTTTTGTGTTCGAGAAGATGAAGAGTGTACTTGCACCTGAAATGATGAGTGAATTGGAGTGGAAGGAATTAAGGGGGGAGGAGGAGAATGAAGGGAGTGGGAGGGAATAGGGGAATAAGGAAGAGGGCGGATAAGGAAAAAGAGGTTGAAGGGGGGGGGTGTGGGAGAGGAAAACAGACACTCACCTATTCTCGAATACTATCCTGCATTGAACGCACGTCCTGCCTAACAACTGAAAATGAACAATTGGAAATGAAATGAATGGCTGCACAACATTTCTTCCCCATGTGAATTCCGACCTTTTAAAGCTTCACGCACAATGAGTCTCTACCGTATCACACTCTTCCCCATCACTCTTTCTAAAACCGTCGTATTATATGTAGTCACAGTCGACTGCAGTCAGATTTGCCTATCCCATTCCTTCCCACCAGGGTTGGGAAAGGAATCAATAAACGCAATCTTCCTTTCATTTTCTCCTTCAATTGTGTGCGCGCTGAAGACAAAGAATGAAAAGAAGACTATGTTTACCGCTTCCTTCCCCAAGCCTACTTCCCACCCTCTGGACAGTGATACCTGAGCAGCCGACTGTCTCTCAGTCTTCCTCTGAGCCAAAGACAATCTCCTCTGTCGCAGATTCCTCGTGCCCGGATCATTCTACAGGATTACCCTTCCCCACTATCGTACTCCTCCCAACTCTACAGTAATCCCTTCCTCTTACCGTACTCCTCCCAACTCACCACAACCAACTGTATGCTCTGCATAACCTTATCCTGATCTCCATTCTTCTCTTCTTCAACTGAATTCGGTGTTTCCTGCAAGCTCAGTCGTTTCGTCTCTCGGTAGTACCTCTACTAATTTAGCATTCCGATCGATAGTCTCTCATACCTCGTTGTTCTCGTTCAGAGTCTTGTCCACGGCCTCGTTAGCATTTCCACTAAACAACCTTTCTTTAGTACTTTCATACACGGTCAGGGTCTCAGGTTCAATGGTGAGTGAGTTCCCTTCACCCAAACCCACCTTTCCTCCGCAGACAGACTTCCTCCATCGCGGTTGTTCACTACTCTAAATATAAAACTTCCTTCCTCTCCTCTCCCTCTATTCATCTCATATCTTCATTTCACGCAACCTCACAGAACTTCTGACGGGTCAAAGAAAGAAGCCAATTAATATTTCACTTCTTACTAGAGTGAGCTTCTTTGCTCTTCTTCAGAACACTATTTTTTCTACCGTAACCAATGACCCTTTAAAGGCTATTTATGCAACTCACGACATGGGAGATGACCTTGCAGTCTCTTTCTCGTGAGCAGACAAATTGTTGAAACACGAAACAATCCACTCCTTCCATCGATTCTCTTCCTGTAGATAATAGGTAGATGAGAAAGGAAGTAAATGACTCACTGGGGGAAACGGGTAGACTACACTTTGTTTAGACGAGTGCGAATATGCGGGACTGAAAGAGAAGAGTCGAATGAGAGAAGGAATGGGAGGATAGGAGAGGAAAAAGAAGGAGGAGAGTTAACTGACGCGCAAGATGAGACGAAGGAATGATGGACGATTGAGAAGATTCGTTCGATGAGAAGAGGACTGAGCGATTGCAGAAGAAGAGAACGACCGTTGTGGCAAGTATCGAAGTGGTGAAGGAGACTGGAGGAACGGGGTACAAGGAAGTACGAAGGGGAAGGAATCAGACCAACCTGTCGATGGTGTCGAGGAAGGACCCCTCACAACGAGGGCACTTGAAGGCGGGAACATGGGTGGGAGGGGGACGGGAGAGACGGAGCGAAGAGGAGAGCGGGTCGGTCGAGAGCAGAAACTCCTTCACTGACAATGACTCCTCCCCCATTCACCTACAACATTACAATCAACACCTACGAACAGTCAACACTCAAAAACACGAAGAGCGACGTTTACTACAGGTAGTGAGGCAATTCACCAAAGCTTTTCTTATCTCTGCAAAAGCTTTTCTAATTGAAATATTCTAGTATTTTGCAATATGAATAGGCGTAGGAACAGTGTATACACATACATGTATAAGGGAGAGATGGAAGTAGAGAATGGAGGGAAAGAGACAGGACCTTGAGTGGTTAGGGAGGGAATATGCAAATGAGAAGAGAGCTAGGAGAGGGAAAGGGCCTCATTTGCATAGAGGAATGAGGAATACATAGGTGCAGTGTCCCCTCAATGCTCACTTCACTTTATCGATACACTGAACAAACAGGGGAAAAGAGTGGTCATAGCATGGCAATCAATCGAAGAGTTCCTTATCGAATACGTACTCCCCGAGTCCTTTGCCTACCCTCTTCGCGTTACAGTATAGATCCGATAGCTTCTTCATCTTAGACACGACGGGCTCGAGAATCTCTTCTGAATGGGCGTGATGGCACAATGTTCTGAATGTTAAGCGAACGAGCCAAAATGTTTAGGATGCGCTGTTTTCCGTGTGAGAGTTCCTACCGAAATCAGTGTCATCTCGTTCGCTTAACATTTGCACTGTTGCCAGTACATTGTGATGGGTGGGATGAGAAGAGGAAGAGTGATAATTACCCTCTATGAAGTCCGATAGATGCGGGTCCTCCATTCTCTCTGCGTGTTCACACAACAAACGGAACTTCTCGTTCGTTACCTTCTCGTGCTACAATGGACTCCCGTCACGAATGTTCTTCAACCTACAGCAACCTCGATGACCATCAGAAGAGCATCCTTGGCATGCTCGAATTGAGTGTCCGTCGGCTTGTGAATCGAGTGCAGCTTCACCTTGAGAGAAGAGTTGATAATTGCAGATAGACAGAGTGTTGTACCTTCCCTCCTCGTTCATTCTGGTACGTGATCAAAGAGAAGGCCAGCTCTCGTTTCTCATCTGACAATTCCTTGAAGAACTGAAGGAGGGAATGAGGGAGACTCTGATAGTTGAGACTGCACCTTGTGTAGATTGGGAAGAGCTACATCATCCCTTTCGTAGAAGAAGGCTGCGTTGAGATAAGAGTACGAGATGCACAGTGCTCGGTTGATCTATGGAGACGATGAGAAAGATAAGAGATATAGCTGCTCATCTTCACCTACCTCTGTGTTGATACCCGCTTCAGACAGTTCGTGGTAGTTGTGACGAATGAGACTCATTGGGAGCGACTGTTCAGGGGATGCGAGTAGGAACAGACTGATCGATCAGTCGAATGATACTCTTTCCATTGATAACGAAGGGACATCCCCTTCTCTCAATCCCTACTTTATCGCTAGACTAAACCGTATATCATTGTAGCCTGTGTCTGTCAATCTTTGTACCTGGATTATCTTTATTACCCTTGAGTGTTTCCAGAAATCAAAAATAATAGGTTGCTCAAAATTTCCAGAATTGTCTAATTAGAACTCAAATCACGTGCCTACAATAATGGGAAAGCATACCGTAGAGAAACTACGGTATGTAGTCCATAGTGGCAAAGAAACGTATACACTCGTACTCGTAAAATACTATTTCTCCCGCGTGTTCTTCTTTTTGAGTATTTTTTGCTCTTCTGTTTCATTTAAAACAATTTTTTGCAGAAATGTTGTCGTCGCTAATCCGTCTGTCTTCTTTCTCCCTTCGTCTTCTTTCCCATCCTTCATCTTCCTCTTCCTGCCTTCGTTATTCTTCATCTATCGGTCGACAGTCTCCCCAACTTGCCTTGTCGTATAAATGCAAAGTGTGTCATACACAACAGGTTGGTCCTTAACTTTGCATACATCAAATAAACAATATAGGGCCCCAAAACGTTCTCTCGTAGATCGTATGAGGAAGGAGTTGTTATCGTTACCTGTGGTAAGATTTCCCATTCATTGATAAGAGCGATAACATGAGCTTGATTAGATAAGTGAGAATCATTGTAGGAGGTTGTAACAATCACCACATCATCGCTGATAATCTTGGTTGGTTCTCGGATTTGAAGGGAAAGAAGAATATCGAGGAGATCCTGAGGGAGAAGGGCGAAGAAGTGAAGAGAGGATTGGAGGTAATGCTTCCATTTCACTCCTCGAGTCCTATGTGTATTCCAGATAGCTCAATAATCGCTGATGCATACATTCGGATGATTTGTATATACGTGTATGCAAAGTATACGGGTAATAAATTGTTATGTCTTATGTAGACGTTGAAATAAAGACATTTATCCAGTAATTCACTTGGATTTCTTTTTACTCTTTCCAGCCGAGGTTACGGTAGAAGGGGATTTCAGTACAATGTTCTTACCAGCTCTCTGAAAGTTAGAAAGTAAGCCATAATTTCGATTAAATGGGACCAAGGGCGTGGTTAGTTGCAGAGACTGCAGCTTGGAATTGAAAATATCACACATCTCCTTAGACCGAATGGTCAATGATATTGCCTCTGTACCGCGTCTAAAAGGTCATTTAGCTTATCAGTGATGGTTGCATACCTGTTGAGTCGCGGGGAGAGAATAGCATCAAGTCGAGGGACCGAATATGTTGCATTGCTACACGGACAACTGGAGAATACGAATTATATGACAGATGAATAGCCAAAATTCACCTGTAAGAGTATAGACCGAGAACTGAAGAGACGGCAGAGGCTTTGACAACGGAAGAATCGAAGAGAACAACGGTAGCTTCTCCTAAAGACATCGAGGAGAAGACTGCATTGAGACCGACCGAGGCAAACTCATTCTGAATATGCATTGAACTATTGAAAGGGAAGATGAATAGACAACTAATCAGTACCACGTATACGGTATGTCTGTAAATGTGTAACCTGCGAATCCGTGAAGGGTAGTCTCCGTCGTCCTTTCTCCTTCTTATTTCCCTCTTCCTTGACCTCTTCAAAACTAAGCTTGTTTTCCACGAGAAAATCAGCTAGCTGTGACAGGATTTCATCAAGTTCAGAAGGTTCCAAATCCGCTGCAGAATCCCAGGAAAATTTCAATGAGGATTTGAGATACGGAACCCCTCCCGACTTGAACTTCATTCTGCAAAGAATTGTTGACAAAATCAAACCATAAAGATACATTTTTAGTGAAAACTGATCGAAAAACGAAGAAAATAAAAGTTTGAAAAATGTCCGGGAAGTTCCGAGTTGTGACATCTTCCGGAAGTCGGTGTAAAGTCGGAATCGGCTATGTTCGTACTGAAGAAATAATTTTAAGGGGAAAATCGGAAAATTCGATTCATTTCACCTTTTCCGGTGTTAATTGAAAAGCTTCGTGTTGGATGTTTTTGGTTTCTTCTGCCTACTCAATCATTCCCTCCTCACAGGTCCTCCCCTAAGCGGTCGTCTCGTCACAGAGCGGCTGACTATCTACGCTCACCGTCAAGGTAAGGTCCTACTCCGCTTTTTCCTATTCTTTTAACCTTTTACTTTTCGTAGTTTTGCACGTGCTCCATAGTTGACAGTCTTAGATCAGTGACAATTGTCCTCTTTAGGTCTCTGTTGCACCATCTCCCGTTGATACGTGGCATAAGGAAGCTCTTGAAAAGTAATAAATTTATTTTAGTTTCTCATCCTTTCGTGTTACATAAACTTTTGAGATGGACCAAAGTAGAGTGCAAGAGGCACTCGCTGCCACAACCCGTGCAGAGGACACGAAGGAGGCGACGGAATTCCTCGATCAGGTTGGTCTCTCGATGGTATATTGTCACCCTCTGCTTGACTCACTCATACACACATTCCCTTTGTTGTTGTGAATGGACTGGGGAGGGAATGGACAGACTGACTGCACCGTAACAGTAAAGGAAAGGAAGGGGCGCGGTGGTGGAGGGATGGAGTCTCTCTCGAGAAGAAGGAGACCTGTCATTGCAGACTCCCACCGCGCCCCCGCGGAGGACGAGGGCTTCGACCAATTCATCGGGGGATGACAAGGACTGGACTAGACTCTACTCTCTGACCGGAGATAATCCATCCGAGAGGGACAAGGACATGAAGGGACGAGTGAAGGGACTCATGCAGAGATGGAGATCGGCTGCCCTCAGGGCACGCAGACTGTTGAGGGACCCTTGGATGGACTACAACATCAACCAGTTGCCTGTGATACGGGCGAAGAGACATCGATACTCAGCCATTCGACAGTCGTGGACGGTGGACATAGTGGAAGTGAAGTTATTGGGGGATCCCTTCGCGAGAGGAGCGATGAGGGAGTGTTTCCGACTGAAGAAGGTAAGGGAGTGGAGGGAAGAGTGGACTTCCCCTTTCACAGTTGTCCTCGCTCTCTCGCAACCAAGACTGGACTACAGCCAACAACTACGTAGCTAAGCGATACATCCAAGAGGTTGGTGCAGTCGTCATGGGAAGTCTACTGTGATCATAGCATAGGATTCGTTGAACTACATAACGTTTAGTCATATTAGGAGTTTCGCCTGTTTCTTGATTACATTTCTCATGTTGCGAAATTCTCCCTAAATATAAAGGGACGATGTTTGGTTGCCATGGCGCTCTATTTATAGGCATTCTAGAGAAATGATGTGATTTGCTAGGTGGATCGCGAGGTGCTCTTCTCCGACGTGCGTCTCCAGATGGATGCTAAGTTGTGGGCGGAAGAGTTCAATCGACATTCGCCCCCCAAGAAGATCGACATAGTGCAGATGTGCGTGCTGGAGATGCTGGACATGCCAGGGGAACCCCTCTACCATCTCGAACACTTCATAGAGGGCCACTATGTCAAGTACAACTCCAACTCGGGTTTCGTCTCCGAAGTGTCTCGCAAGACTCCCCAGGCATTCTCTCACTTCACCTTCGAACGATCGGGTCATCAGATGATTGTAGTGGACATCCAAGGAGTGGGCGACCTCTACACCGACCCGCAGATTCATACTGTAGCTGGGACTGACTACGGAGACGGCAATCTGGGCACGAGGGGAATGGCTCTCTTCTTCCACTCGCATGCATGCAACGACATCTGTCACTCGCTTTGCCTCACGGAGTTCGATTTGAGTGACAAAGAGAAGACGGCGATCGAAGAGGGAACCGCAGTGTGCAAGGGAGAGGCTACACGGTTCAATCGACCCGCTTCGGCTTGCGAAGCATTGGTACTACAATTGGAGGATGAAGGGGATGCGATGGAGTGTCTACGGAGGAGAACCATGAGTGTGATGAGCAACTCTTCGGGGGGAAGTAAAGGAGACACTTCGACGAGTGGAGAAAGGGAGAAGAGTCACGATGAAGACTGTGTCTGTGAAGACTGTCTGGCTGAGTGTGTGGAGGGAGTGGAGTTGAGGGATGATGTGGAGGAGGAAGACGAGAGGAGTGAAGGGGGAAGGGGACGCAAGGTCGGATTCGCCAATCTATCGATCGAGAGGAAGGACAGGGACAGAGACTCGCTGTGCAGTTCGTATGGAGACAACTCATCGCGACTGACGAGAGACACGGAGAGGGAAGAGTACTGGCAAGTGGTGAGGAAGCAGTCCATGCCTGCGGGGGTCCTCTCCGCCATACAAATGGAAGTACTTGCCGATGAAGCCGGAAGGGATGCAGTCTCTCACAGGGCTTCCGTGCTTGGACAGATACATCTCGACCTTGCACGGTATCACGAACTGGGACGGTTCGTGGCTGAGGACAACTCGGAGAAGAGAATGGCATTGGGACAAGAGAGTACAGAGGACAAGGAGATGAATGGAGACGGAGTAGTGAACTACGACAGGGAGAGTGCACTCTACCACCTCGACGTAGCCAGGAGGTGTGGAGTACTCGAAGCCATCGTCACTGTAGCACAGATGGCATACGGGATACCCCATGAGTTGTTGAAGGATGTGGGAGAGGACGAGGGATGGCATGAACTGGACGAAGAGGGCAATCCCAAGGTCGTCGACAAGGAAGCTTTCGCTTTCGAGTTGATGGAGACTGCGGCTGAGATGGGCGACAGGTCTGCTATGCTATTCGTGGCTGAAGCATTCGAGACGGGAAGGAGGATGGGAAGGGACGGGAAGACCTCTTATCCCTCGGCCATTCTATGGTATCAACGAGCGATGGGATTCGAAGTGGAAGAGGAAAAGAACAAGGACGGGAACTATCGACCGAGATACGAGATACTGGCCAAGTTGGCGGAGATGTATCAGGAGGGAGGATACGGACTGGATCAGAACTACGAAAGGGCTTATGAACTGTACACGGAGGCTGCGGAAGTGGCCATGGAGGCTATGAAGGGGAAACTAGCCAATAAGTACTATGAAATGGCTGAGATGTGTGCTGTATAATATGTGACTCTTTGTTGTCTTTGTAGCATATACTATGGAATACGTAGAGTTTAGTAGCATGTAGGACTAGTCATGTCTCATTTCGTTATCGATGCCTATACACACTATGTTGATCTTGCGATGTTCAATTGTTCTTTGCTGGTGCGTCAATAGTAATCCTCTCTCGGTTTGCTCATCGGTTATACTTGTTACTATTCTTGTTTTGACACTACTCTATCTCTAATTTATCATGTCTTTAAGGTCTACGGAAAGCTTTTAACTGTTTTAGTTGTTTGAATATTATAATATAAACTGTTTGTTTGTTGGCGTAGACGGTGTCGTGTACTGTAGACAGGGATTACTGTAGATGGAGGGGCGAGGGTATGGTATTCAGTGTACGTTAGTCGCCGGATTCGGTCCTCAACTAATGCGAACGGTCGTCGATACAACTGTCCCTCCTACTGTACAACAAGCCGGGGTCATCTATCTCAAGAATATGGTGTCCAAATACTGGCAGGTACGGTAGGTATACGGTAGAGGGATGAGGGGTGATTACAGAAGGATGAGGATCATCTGGAAGGAGGGGGAGATGTCACTTTTGTCATGAATGAGGCTGACAAGCTGTTCATTCGAGAGAACGTTATCGATGCCATCTGCAATGCTTCCAATTTCCCCGTGAGGTATGAGGAACTTCGAGGGGAGAGACTATGAGTATCCTTTCAGAGCTCATATGTGCTATATCCTTCAAGCGATCGGACGGGCTGACTTCCCTCAAGTGAGTTGATTTCTCTACTTTGATTGTCCATCTGAAATGATATTGCATTATTGAATGATACAGTAACCATTCAGAACTGGCCCTCATTCCGTGAGAAGTTGTATTCTCTGTTGAACGAAGACAGTGGAAGCCATTGGATGGGAGCATTCCTCGTTTCTTATAAGGTGCGTCTTTGTCATATATGAAGACGGTTGCAGGCACCGCGGTTGGGTAGCTTACTGCACAACGTTTGCGTGTATCTGTATACTGAAGCAGAAGTTAATCTGTGGGAGGGCTACTGCAGCAATCTACCAATAAACCATGCCCATCTATGGTCTCGAGTTGATGGTCATTCAATTGGTCATTCCTTCATAGGATTGCTAACTTGTCAAACTTTCTTGTTGAAGGTGTCGAAGATCTACGAGTACAAGCGAGCAACCGAAAGAGAGGCAATCATTAGTCTCATGCAGCCCGCTCTTCCCGTTATCTTCACGAGGTTTCCATGCTCATTTATTTCTCTTTACTCATTTTTATTTTATGCTTATTTTCTTCCTTCC
The DNA here is from genome assembly GCA_900490955.1 of Micoletzkya japonica. Taxonomy (NCBI): domain Eukaryota; kingdom Metazoa; phylum Nematoda; class Chromadorea; order Rhabditida; family Diplogasteridae; genus Micoletzkya; species Micoletzkya japonica. The sequence continues at coordinate 295,856 of LS828995.1, forward strand.
ATATTCACTCCTATATTTGCATTGTAGATACCAACAACTGGCTACCAATCCCTCGGAGGATTCAGTTACCCTACAGAAGATCATCCTCAAGACCATATACTGCCTTACTCAGGTATACTGTTCTTCTACCGATTGACTATTGATCGACCATTTCAGTTCTCTCTCAATCTGCAACTTCTTCCCGTTGAAGCACTTGATGGATGGTTGAACGTTTGCCGTGAGGTTTGAATTTAAAGATTATATTTTTTTTTATTTTATGAGACAGTTTATCTGATAGAAATTGATTTACGGGAAAGTGTCAACAAAAATTTGAATGATTACTGTGATTGTTGAGGCAATCCTCCGCCCGATTCCCTCCCTCGAAGGATCGGAAGGGATGGATCCTGATAGGAGTGTCTACTGGAAGCACAAGAAATGGGCTGCGAAGATTCTCGAGAGAGTTTTTGAGAGGTGGGCACTATATAATTATTACTAATGTACTTGTAATATCTCTCAATTCTCATCTACCTTCTTTCGTTATTCCAGATACGGAGCTCCCGGTCAAGTGGAATCAGCCTATGCCGATTTCGCACGCCATTTCCTGCAGAACCACGCGGTTCCCTGTATCGAGGCTTTCCTCCAGGTTCCATCGCTTTTCCTTTTTCTCTTTTTTTTTGTCTCTTACCGTAGTCGTCCTGTGGATTTCGATGAAACTTATGTCTAAAATAATTGATAATTTGTAGATTCCTTTGACTACAAGTGGTATCATCTATAAATGTTCGTTCCCACTTGAATACGTATCTTTACTGTTTCCCTTGCAGGTACTTGCTCTCCGCCAGCAAGGAATCTTCGTGACTGACCGAGTGTCCCATCTGGCCCTATCCTTCCTTTGTACCGGAGTCTCCCACTCACACGCATGGAAAGTGATCAAGCCGCATTTCATGGTATTACGGTATCCATGTATACTTTGAATACTGTAGAATATCAGGAACTGAGTCAGCACATAATCTTCCCCTTCCTTTCTCATACGGAAGACGACGAAGCATTGTGGGAAGAGGATGTAGAGGAGTTCATTCGATTCAAATACGGTAGGCACTTGAAGCTTTCGGCACTAGAGGCCTATGACCGTAAGCCCGAAGAAGGAAGGGTTCAGATATCTTCGAAGACCTTAACAATCCCTCTAATTCGGCTGCTTCTCTTCTCGTAGCTGCGTGCAAGAGGAAGGATATGATTCAGCCTGTTCTGTCCTTTGTTATCTCGGTGAGTGCGCACTCGACTACCGTAGTAGCCTCTTACCGTACCCCTTCAGACACTAACTCAACGTGCGAATGAACCAGTAGCAGTGGACGGAGCTCTTCACATGGCGGGGGAACTGGCTCAGTTGTTGGTTGACAGTAAGGTCTGTCATGTTTCTCCTTATGTAAGCACTGGTCTGTTGTCCTCTAATTCATGGGGAAATGGCAAAAAGGATTGGCACGAGACTAGTCTGAATTGTGTTGTTCCGACTATCGCACTAAGCAGTAGCTAGTCGACTCCGTTTCCAAACGTCCCTCTCGGAACGGACTATTCTGGTACGGAGTCAGTATCTTGCGATACTTGTCCTGCTAGGACACCCGTCGACCTTTTCTCAGACCTTCCCGGGGGAACGAAGGGAATAATTCCCTGTGTGTAGCCCCCATTGTCGTCTTCGCGCCAAGCGAGTACTTACATCCAGGCCGTCTCTTTTATAGGCGCGTTGAAACGTGCGGCCTAGGCCAGCCGGGTTTGACGAAATTTGTGAACGGGAGGGAGGAAGGGGTTCAGTGCTCTGGTATTTTTTACCAACTTGGTGCCATGAATATTGCCAACTTGGAATCAAGCTTGGGCTGGACTAGGAAATCGCATGGAAACAGATTGGCAATTCACTTGGCACCAGATTGGAAAATGGGTAGATCTGGTACCAGGTTGGTAACTTCTGGAAACAGGTTGGCAATCCTCTGTAGTGAAACCCCCCCCCCCCCC
>LS828995.1:300248-384212 GCA_900490955.1 Micoletzkya japonica
AAACACACTTTTACCCCTTCTGTCACCAAGTTGGAAATACAGTATGGGGTTGGTGCACGGCCACACCAAGTATCACAAACTGAAGCGTCTGGTACCAGGTTGGCGAGTTTAGGACGCATGGAACCAAGCTGGTATTATTTCATCCTTCACTTTTGCTTTACTCCCTCTTGGCACCAAGTTGGTTGAAATTACCAGAGTGGGGGGAAGAGTGAAGTGATTGCAGAAGTACAAGAAGGACTGTGAGAAGCTAATCGATGCTCATGTCATTCCCAGATTGACTAATCCATCCAGGTTGGTTTGAATATGCTATTTATTTTATGTATGCTAATGCGCCAGGTTGAAGTATAAAGTTGCAAATACTAGTGTTGTTAGTGGACTTCTGTGTACAGCGGTGTGAAGAGGGCGTTGACCGTTTTTTTCTGAATTGTTGTTGGTTGACATATCCTAATGACTCAGCCTTCTATGACCAACTATTATAAATAAAAGCGTTCCCCTCCCCCTCCCCAATCTCCCCTCTTCTGATTCGTACGTGCCCGTGCCGCATGGTGTCTCAAGGCCTTCTCGGGTGCCCAGTACAATACTCCGCGAATCATGAAGGCGGTCGGTTACTCGATTATCCCCTTGTTTAGTCTGGCTTGACGATGTGTGCTTGAGGTGGTGGAGGGAGTAGTCCATCGACTGCTGGGAGACAACGAGGAATTGCCTGTCAAGGTCGAGGCTGCACTCTGCATCCAAGCTATGCTGGGGGACCAGGACTCGAAGGGTACCTTCCATCCCCCTCCCCCCCTAATCTCTCCCTTCAGCCAACGATCTCTTCAAACCCTTCGTGGGTCAGATCATCCCTACAGTCCTTCGTCTCGTCTCTTCAACCCAAGTGGAGGAATTGTGTGGAGTGGTCGATGAGCTAATGGAGAACTTCCTGGAAGATGTCATTCCTGTAGCAGCTTCCATCGCCGATGAATTGGTCAGTCTGCGATACGGGTTACGGTACTTCACTTGGGTGTCCACTATCTTGTGAAAGTGCGTCCCTTGCAGTCTTCCCTCTTCCTTTCCGTCATCGCAGCCGATGATGCGGATGAAAGGACTCCGACGTTGATGAGTGTCATATCGACGTTGTCGAACATTCTGGATGTCGTCGATGAGCATAAGGTGAGGGGAGATGACTAGGGGAGGGATACGGTAGGGGAGGGGGGAGAGTAATCATGGGTTAGATGGGGAACGGGGAGAATTGCTTTTCAGGAGATAATGATGGCAGTGGAATCATCGGTGCTTCGTGTCATCAAAGCAGTTTTTCTCACTGCGAACATTGACTACTACGACGACGTTCTGATGCTCATTCAATCCCTCATAACCTCTCACATCTCCATGCCCATGTGGGAGGTCTTCCATGATGTATACAATGCATTTGTCACTGGAAACAATGCCGTTATCATCTTTGCCGGTATGATTTGTTGTTTACTTGGGGTCGGGGAAATGTTTTGTTTGCTTGTGGTGTCGTGATTTGAAGCACTTTGTGTAATCGTAGATGTATTGTTTAGATGTGATGCCGGTCCTTCACCTGTACGTGACTACGGACACAGATGCATTCCTTGCCAGACCAGAGAGACTCAATGCTGTATTGGAGATGATCAAGATGGTGATGGGAGACTCCACTCAAGGAGACGACAACCAATTGGCAGCCATGAAGATGTGTGAGGTGAGAGGAGGGAGGGTGGGGGACTCGTAGGGGTACTGTAGGGAGTACGGTAAAAGTCGTTGTTAGTAAGACTATGGATGTGTCATGATGCAAGAGATGAATGTGCGGATTAAGGTGCTGCTCCTGCAATGCGAGACGGGAGTGCGAGAGGCGGTTCCCCTCATTCTCACCCTCGCCCTCACTCGTCTCTCCCAGCCCTTCGAGGGACTCTCCGAACTACAACCCATGTGCATCTGTGTAAGTCTCCTATCCATTAGTCACCACATTCAGCCTCGATTCCCTCCCAATCAGCTTCATTCCCGCAATCTCCCCCCCCCTCCAACTCCCCCTTCCCCTCAGGTGATCATCGCCTCTCTTCACACGAACGAGGCAGTCTCGTACTCTCTTCTCTCTGAGTGTTCCCGTCACACTTCTCCCCCTTCTCGTCCCCTCGACTTTCTCGCTGAACAACTCGCACTTCTTGCTAACAAATTCGAGGGAGTTCACGATAGAAAGGTTAGAGGTTGATTAGTGTCATCTGGTGTGTCATGAGTCATTTTAATATTCCTGTATACGCAATGAACTGGTCTATTCAGATGGCCCTCCTTGGTTGGTGTCGTCTTCTTGCAAAGGAAGCTGAGGAACGCCCGACCATTGTTGCCTATCAACCGAAGAAGGTGAGAGTCTAACAAATGTATTCCTAATGATTAGCTTGCGGTTTCTAATTGTGTGAATAGTTGATTTGGCAGACTACTTTGTAGAAGATTACTTTTGTTGTCCGTGAGCAGCAATATTCCAGTTGTTGGTCGTTGTTTTACTAATTTCAATCCTAAAAAGCTGAGACTTGGATACTCAGTGAATATGTGGCTTGCAGATACTCGAAGCGTGTCTCGGTCTTTTCGAGGGAATGCAAAAGGCGATGAAATTACAAGCGGAGTTTCGAGCGAAAGACGACGATTCGGATTCTGAAGAAGAAGACGAAGAGGAGGAAGAGGAAGGGGGAACGAAGACTGGCAAACACAGACATCGCAAGATATCCGATGATTTGGGCGATTCTGAAGATGAAATCGATGAGGGCACTCTCGAGTACTTGGAGAATCTGAGCAAGGTGGGGAGATTGATTGAGGAAGGGAGAGGGGAGAAGTGGTGGTCTACACGACCGTTTTGCACCTACATTTAAAAACACTTTCAGCATACTGTAACTGAAAAAATTTAAAAAATGGTTACCGTATGACAACTCTCACCATGAAAATGGGCGCGTTCATACGCGTCACACCCCAAATACCTTTGGAATGACTCGTTTTTATCGCAAACTGAACTGCGCTATCGCGAATTGAAGTGTGCCGCTTGTAAAGCATTTTTAATGTCTCAGCTCTGCTCATATAAACGGTCGTGGTCTACTAGGGAGTTAACTGGGGGATTATGGAAGACTAGGATGAGATACTTGATGTTGAGGCGCATGGAGCAGAGGGAGATAGTGAGGACGACGACGACGAAGGAGATGGATTCATCGAGGAGACTGACACCGAGGTGGCAATCAATGCGCTTTGATGACTAGGGCATACTCTATCGGAATTAGTGCTGTCATAAAGTTGACATCATGACTCTGTTTGAACAGACGGAAGTATTCCTCCATGCGTGTTAAGAGTAGTCAAGTGCGGACGACATACCTACCGTAACCACTCAGGCCTACGATACTCCCTTGGAGCGAGAGGATGCCCCCGACATCTTTGTTCTCTTCAAGAAGACAATGGAGGCTTTCGAGCAGATGGAACCGACTCTCTTCGCTCAGATGGTCAATACCCTTGACGAGAATGGAGGAACCAGACTCAGGAACCTCATTACTGTAAGTAATTCATGTCGGTTGTATTTGTTGAGTTACTGTAGTCGTTTACTGTATCCATGTGTTAGGTCTTCTCCAAAATGCCCCATGAGCTATATTATTATGTTAAGGAATGCGATCGTCACGCTTCGCTGGTCAATTCGAGGCAAGTGGAGAACGCGGGAGGATACCAATTCAACGTGAATGCCCCCGTTCCCACTACATTCAATTTCGGATCGCAACAATAGGAAGAAGAGACGATCGATCGATGACAGAAAGTAAGTGAATGTGAGGGAGGTTGCAGTCGATTGAAGAGGGATATGTATTACTTGAATTGGTATACTGTGCCGATGAATTAATTGGAATTAAATGATTTATTGGGACCCCAGATTGCGGTTTCCCTGGTTCGCTCCTCGATGTTGACTGTTTCCGAGGAGTCGATCCCACCTTCACCCGACTACCGTACTCTCCCTTCTCCTACCGTATCCCCTACCGTATCCCTCGTATTCTCTTTCATCTCGCGTGATTACCTTACAGTAACGAGTCGTCTCTCTCCCATCCTCTTCCATTCTTTGTCAATGCTCAATAAGTTCACTCAACTGTGTTAGATCCATTCTTTGCTTTCTCATCGTTCCTGATAGTTGGTAGTTGGTTTACTCCAAATGTTTTAAACGCCATAAATAGGGACACGACACCACCCCCTTCAATACCCTCTCATTCATGCTTCTTCCACACTTTTGCTTCTCATATGACAAAGCGAATCGTTTGTAAGATTGATTGTTACGTGATGGTGGGGAGTAATAAATTGTTATTTGTTAAGAGAAACGAAGAGAACGGAAAGAGTTGAACTGTCTCTGACATACTGTAACTGCATGTTGTACGATCTTCTGTGGTTTTGTGTTGTTATCTTGAAATAGATATGTAGATGTGACAGTGATCTATTGCAGAACTGTGATCAGGATGACTTCGAGAGAGATTCTTCGATCGACTCCCATTCGAGGATTCATCCTGGACATTACGGGAGTACTGTACAACAGTATGGAGGGCACTGATGGCATTCCTATTAACGGGTCTGTTGATGCCGTTCTAAGGTGAGTTGTGCGGAATACTGTAGGCACGGGTTACGGTAGGGAGGGGTACTATATATATGGGGAAAGGGTACTGTAGGTGGAGTTAGCATTTCTTTGTAGGCTGCAAAAGGAGTCACGGGTTCGATTCCTGTCCAACGAGTCGACTGGAACAGTGGAACATGTTGTGGGGAAGCTTGGACGATTGGGATACAAGGTGAGGGGGAGAATATACTCGATATGGCATAGAAAGAAGGGAAGTGTTTGTTGTAGACCCTTGAAGCAGAACACATCATCACCCCCGCACCTACTGCAGCTGCTTACTGTGAGAAGAATGGACTGCGACCGCATCTTCTAGTTCATCCCGGTAAGACTACTGTAGGGGTACGGTATGATCACTTAATAGGAGGCAGGATCATAGGTCGATGATTAAACCCGAATGCTTCTTGTATGTGTCTTGTATGTACTTGTACATCTCTCAGGTATCCGTGGAGTCTTCTCTCATCTCGATCAATCCAATCCCAATTGTGTAGTCCTCGGGGATGCGGAACATGCCTTTACCTTTGAGGTGTAGCTCTCCCTTCGTGTGCATTTCCATCGTAACTCTCTGTCCCTCCTCCCCCACTCTCCCTCCTATTCCCTCGCTTGTTTACCTCCCTCGTAACCTTCTCCCCTTCAGACTATCAACACAGCCTTTCGTCACCTCATGAAGATGTCCGATCCTCTTCTCATTTCTCTCGGCTGCGGGTACCTTCCTCTCTTGTTGTTTATCTCTCCAAAGGAGCATGTGTGATTCATCAGGGCTATAGTACCCCTCCCTTCCCCTTGTACCGTACTCCTATCCCTTACAGTAAGTTCTACCAACGAACGGACGGTCCAACGATAGACGTGGGGGCGTTCGCTGAAGCACTCAAGTACTCCTCCGGATGCAGACAAGTCGTCATTGGAAAACCACAAACGGACTACTTTCAAGCTGCTCTGGATTCACTGGGATTGAAGAAGGAAGAGGTGAGGAGAATGGGAAGAGTAGGGGAGGGATGGACGAGGAGAAGAGATGTTGAGGTGGTCATGATCGGGGACGATATCGTATCGGATATTGGAGGGGCCATGGCATTCGGGTTGAGGGCCATTCAAGTGAGGACTGGAAAGTGGAGGTGAGTAGGGGGTGGGATGGTATGGTTACTCTGACGATCTGATCTCGAGATGGACGTGATAGATTGATGGTAGTACGTACGGCACTTCGCGCCTTTGTAGGTTGCGTTTGGTCCTGTTTTCTCCTGCTTTCACTCAACAACGTGAAAACCATGGCTGACCATTTTGTTTTAATCGAAAAAAGACAACGCGCTTGGTTTTCTTTACTTTTTTATTCAAAACATTCGAAATGGGAGGTTTGTCGAATTTAGCTGAAGAGGGTGAGATAAACAAGACACTTTGGGCGAATCCAAGAGAGAGAATGGGACTTCCCATATGATTTGGTGGTAATGTGCAACCACTGCGCCATTGATATGAGTGGCCTGTTGTACACGCTTTGGGAAATACCGAAAAAAGGTTTTCGTAATTTCATCTTTATCTAGACTTTATCTTTTTTCTGCTGCTGTTTGGCATTAGTTTTTTATTAATTCAAAATCAGCTTAACTTAATCCTCAGAGATTGACTTGCGTACAAAATTGCACAAGTCGTCGCTAACAATTTAGCGATTAGTTCGTATCGATATAATCTGTATGACTCTGTCGCTGAGTCGTACAATAACTTATTTGAAATTGTACGAGAGATTATACGGTATTGAAAGAGATTGATGCACGCTAATTGATTGCGAGTTAGCGGTATGAGTGGAGGAGGGAAGACTCGGCATCTCGAAGATTACCCTTCCCCCGATGGTCTATGTCCTTCATACGTGGGCAGCCTTCCCGGCAACGTATTCAAATTCGGCCCTACCAGTAATCAAGCCTACCAATTGAAATTTTCTAGGAAATATAGGCCTACCAAAGTAAAATTCCGAATGAATTTGGGCCTACCACCCATAGTTCGGGTCGGTGCCTACGTATGAGACTCTCATCAAGTGAAGACGGTGTCTCTCTTATCAGTCTGTCCTCTCCCCACCCTATCACCTATCACAGCTACAGTACCCCCTCCCTCATCCTCCGTCCCTGGTCCCTCAGTCCTTCTGCCTCATTCCCTCTGTCCGCATGGTCCGTTTCTCATGCAAGAGGCAGAGACAGAAAGTGCTCTCGTGCCTGTGTGAAACGTTTCCTGTCGATTGCCTCTCGAGAGGGGAAAGGAGAAGGAGAGGGAGAGGGGAGGGAGGGGGAGAGGAGAGAGAGGGCAGGACTGCAGCTTGTGTCTGTCCCCTCACAGACTCGGTCTCTCGGTAGATATACCCCGAGGGCAGATCGATATGGAAATGGAAGGAAGGGAAGGTCGTGTGTGTATGTTGGAAAGGAGGAAAGGAAAGGGGAAGGAGGCAGAGCGAGGTCCTTCTGTTTCTCAAGTACTTTCCTCTCGAAGGAACGAAAGACGAAGGGAAGTTGGGATTGAAGGAAGGGGAGCAAGGAGGGAGGTACAACTACGATTGACTAGACTGTCGATCAGTTGGCGATACTCTTTCACATGATTAGGTTACTGTAGGACTATGGTGAACCGTCAGTGATTGGACCGAATGGAGAAGAATTGCAAGTGATGAACTAGTAATTGCCTGTTTTTCAGACCGGAATGGGAGAATCACACGATCAAACCTTCCCTCATCGTGGATGATCTACAGTCGGCTGTGGCTGCTTGTCTCGACTAGACCATAGACAATATACAATACTAGCAAATATATGTAATTAGACCGTATACACATAGTCCATGTAATTTATTCCATTTGCACTTATTCCGCTGTTGATTCGTTCCCCTTTATCCCCTACTGCCTGTTGTGTTTCATTAGGCCATTGCGTGTACAAACGTGTTGTTGCTTTCCCTCCCCTTCCGAGTAGTCCCTGCAAGAGACTCATTCACGCATTCTTCCTACACGAATACAAGTGCTTCTTTCGCTTCTCCGCTTTACCTTAACCAATTACAGTACTCCCGACATGTCATTGCCTCCCTAGTTGCTTATCTCTACACAGACTCACTCTTCCCAGAAGAGACTAATAAACTGTCTCTAGAAGAGGAATACTAATCACGTCTCATACATGCTAATCCTCGGTATATACGATTGGACTCCTCTCCCGCTCTTCCCTTCATGTCCTTCCATCCATCTATCCATCCCTCACTCACTCTCCTTTCTGTACTAGGAATGCAATACTCGCCAGAGAGAAAATCCCACGCGCAGAGTTGTATTACAGAGAGAAAGTGTATGTAGGCAGTGAAGGAGCAAGCAAACGGTTTATCGTCTGAGACGAGTGACAAGGGACGAATGGGGATGGCGAGGATACAAGTTGGAGAGATCACACTTGAGACTGTTGGAGAAGGAGAAGAAGACGAAGCATTTGGTAGAAGAGGCAAGCTGTGACACTGGGAGAGGACTAGAGGCTGAAAGAGCGAAGGGCCAAATGGCACAGGAGACAAGCACCAGGGAGAGACGCCCTGGACTGAAGAGAAGAATATTGCAAGGGACGAGAAGAAGGACAAACGACAAGGACAATGGACGGCTCTGTGCCTACGTATCTGCCTATTACTCTCTCGAAGGAGAACACTTCCTATTCAATAGCGTCTGCAGTAATGCAGTATACTCTGTTATGCACAATACAATGGACGATGACAAACAATACTTATATCATTAAGTGTTCTTGGTCGTGGTGTTCATAATCTTGAACTGTTCGGTCATCTCATCTCTGGAAAGAGAAGGTTGGCATTGACAGTCAACGGAACTTGTCTGACCTGAACCGAGTGACGGCTGTGTTGAGACCCGTTTGTAGTTGAACGAGGGAATACATGGAGTTGAGGACGGTGTCGACGTTCTTCTCCAACTTGCCCATTCTCTGCTCGAGGGAATGGACCGCCTGAATCCCCTCGTTCCCCTGCTTCCTCTTCACCTCCTCTCACCTGTTCGATACTCGACAATCGATGACTAGCCGAGGGATCAGTGAGCATTCCCTTGACAGTTCTCAGTTCATGCTGCAGAACAGCCATGTCTCCTTCGGTGTCCTGTAACCGTTCGTTGAGAGGGAAGAGGGTACAGTCTCGTACCTCTGAGGTCTTCTCGTCATTGGAACTGGCGGAACTGGCGGGAGGGGGACATCCGTGGTTGAGTGTCATGTGTAGTTGCAGAGCACTGCCTCAAATGGCCACGTTGTCTCTTGGTCTTCGATCTCTCATTAATAATTAAGTCCCCGTGCCCTCCCCACCCTCGGTTCTCTTTCAACATTCATCCCTCTTCCCCTTCGCATCGGTCCTCCATCACAGAAAGTCGGGCCTTCTCTCTTCATTGTAAAGTCTTTCTCATATGAGTGTCTGTGCAGTGTTTATGTACCACACAACTGTCGTCCTCGCTTCTCCCTTCCCCTTCCCTTTTCCCTTCTCCTTCCTCTCCCTCTAAACTCGGAACAACTGAGTTTCATGGGACAGCCCTCCAGCACGATTGCTGTAGGAGATAGGGAATTAGGAGGAAAGCGATGAGTGGAGAGAGTGGGAGGGGAGGGGTATAGGGAGTGGGAAGGGGGAGATGAGGCAAGAGCACGGTCGACAGCTGACAGTGTCATTTCCACTGCGGCAGCTGACCGTTCTAATCTCGCCTCAGGCATCAATTGAGAGAGCGGAAGGAATGAGAGGGGACAGTCGGCTAGAGGGATGGCAGAGCATAGTTTCTAGCTATTGGATGAGGGAAAGGGGGAAGATAGAGATAAGTACGGTGGACTGTTTGTCTCCACAGGAAATAGTCTGCCTCTGGTCTCGAATTACAGTGAATGAGAGAGCGGAGGCAGTCCTGCTACCTATCTCTCGCTCTCCTCTCTCGCTCCCCTCTCTCCTCTCCCTCTCCTCTGCTCTCCCATCTCCCGGTCCCGTAGTGTCTCTCCCTCTAACCGTATTCCCTCCGTCCCTCCCTGGGGCGCAATGTGTAATCGTGCAGGCTCTTCTGACAGCCAGTGTACAAGAGGGCTGCCTCCGATATGCTGAGGCGATTTGAGGGTCCCCCGAGGGGAGAAGGCAGTGCCTGCTTACAGCACTGCCTGCCTGCTCTTTCTCTCCCCCACCCCTTCCCTTCCCTTCCTTTCTCTGTCTATCCTCCTTTCCCTTGTCTCGACCACTCCGTCAGTCGACGCAAGACTCTTCTGTCAGTCTTGTAATCCTCCGCATAAACTCTCTCTCATTCTTTCCACTCCAAAGGCCAAACGAGGACCGAAGCAGGCAAAGGGAACAGGAGAAGGGGCTTAGAAGAGCGACGCTGCCTTACCTTTTCGGAAGTGTTTTCCGCACTCGAGGCACTGCGTCTTGAGAGGAGTTCCGTTGAAGATGGACGAAGAGGGGGTTACCGTACGAGGGGGAGTGTTCTCAGCTGACACTTGCTGTAGAAGGGCTTGCAATGAAGTCGCCCCTCCGACCTGAAGGGACTGTAGTGGAGATGAAGGGATGTAGTGGAGAGGAAAGAGACCAAGAAGGAAGACTGCTTACTGTTGTGTTGGGCACGGGACTCGGCGACTCGCTTTCAATGTCGTGAGATCCGTTTCCCAGATCGGTTCCTGCAAAGGAGAGGGGATAGTCGGGACGGGACATACGGTAACGAGGTTATGGACGGTTGGCAGACAGAGCAAACAAGCGACTGATTGGGGGAAGAGGCCATCTGGTAGGAGGAGGTAGTCCTTTCATGGGAAGGGAGATAGTACGAGGGGAAGGAAGGGGATACAGGAGGAGTAAGGGAAGGACAAGTAAGAGGAGCGGAGAGAAGGCATCAATCTCGTGTGTGCCATTGGACGTCGTTGCCATCTATGCCCCGCTTCCTCACTCTGTCTCTCCTCTCTTCTTCCTCCTTCATTCTCTCCTCTCCCTCTCTTCCTCTTCTCTCCATTCTCAGCACTCCCTCCCTCTCTCCGTCACCTCACTCCGTTACCACTACATTATCGATCTCCCCTCCGACCGAGTCCTCTTGCAATTTTCATAACGTCCGACCGAGTGTTCGATGTATGAGGTCTCCCTCGTCGCCCTCTTCTCTCTCGCTTCTCTCGTCGTCTGTCTCTCTCGTCGCCCTCTCCTCTCTCGCTTCTCTCGTCGTCTGTCTCTCTCGTCGCCCTCTCCTCTCTCGCTTCTCTTCCCTCCTCGTTTCCCTCCCTCTCCCCTACAGGAAGTCTCACAGTACGACTGCACTACTAAACGTGTACAAGGGCAGCCCTACTGACCATTCTCAGAAACGACTTCGGGACTGCCAGAGAGGTCCATTGAGCCTTGGTCGAGACCGAAGGAGAGGAAGATGGCTCTGAAGGAGATTAAGATGAAGCTATAGTGAAATAAAAATATTCGTCAGTTTATCATTCCGCATATCTGGCGAGAGAGCGTGCAAAAGTGAGAGAATTAGATTCATTTTGGAATCAAAGAAACGGACGGACCTGTTTAGTACTATGACCAGCAAATTACAGGGGTGCATACCTCTCGTAATCCGGATCCGATTTCTCCTCCTTCGGAAGAAAAGAGACCAAGTCTACGTTGGAGGGAGTCGACTGCTGTTGCAGTACAAGCATTGACTTCTCAAGGAGATCACTTGCCGATGGTTCCTGTCAGTGGAGAGATTGACTCTTCGATAGAATGACTCGAACCTTCTTGATGATGATGTCGTCCTTGGACACTTGTTCCGCCTGTTCCTTCTTGTGATGCTTGAGAATGTGCTTGGTGAGGTTGCCTGCAAGGTTCCTCTCTATGCTTCATTCCCTCCCTTTCCCTCTCAAGAGGACACTCGCACTTTCCATCCGAGTCCTGTCTTCCCTCGAGCACCGTCTCGTCGTCTGCCCTCTCTCACTGTCCCACACTCTCTCCTCTCATCCTGTCTCCCCACGTTGATGGAAGATTATCGTGTGGAGGGGAGGTCCACCTCCTAGTAGGGTACGAAGCTTTTTCTCAGAGGGGAGAGATGGAACGAGTTCTCATTGGAGTAAGAGGAATCGTATAGAGTATTAGAGTGCGGCTGTGTCTCTCTACACGAGACCTATCTGTATATGTCCTATGCGCAGTGGGTCTCCCATGAGAGATGGCAGGGTAGGAAGAAGAAGAAGAGGAAGGGGAGATCGAGATGTTGCCAGATAGAGACAGTCCCTATGGACTGCGTATATCTACGATGGATGACGACTAGGGCTCTCTCTCTCCCTTTCGCTTCTGTCTACTGTGTACCAACTCCACTCCCTATTACGATGGAACGAACCACATGTTCCAATGCTCTACTTTGAAATGGAGACAGTCCTCTAATGAATCTGGTCCCCATGTACTTTACCATTAACCGATTCAATGTATCTACACGCCTCTTCGACAGATTACGTAAATGCCACTAGCAGATTAGTTGGGGAATGATATTACATGGATGAGATGTGTGTACCTTTTAGCCTCGACGACTTTCCACAGTACTTGCAGACGTAGGGTTTGAGGGCTGTGTGGACTGATCGATGCTCAGCCAGATTCGAGCGAAACCGAAAGGCTTTGCCGCATATCTCGCAGACGAAGCTCTGTAATGGAATGTATGCATACTCCCCTCTTCCCTCCCCTCTCCCCCCTCTCGCTATGTCTTCCCTCTTCCCTCTGCCTTCCCTTCCTACTGTAGCCTGTACAAGGCATGCATTCACACTCATGGATGACCGATTTGCTCATTTCGTATAAATCCATTCACACACGTTTCGAGTAACGGAACAACAACATGTTTTGCACTCTCTGCCACTCCCTCACTATCTCTTCTCTCTCGCTCTCTGCCGTCTCTTCAACCTCTTCCCTCTCTCTCTCCTCGATCGGACTCGAATGGTGGACTGCACACGTGAAGTTTGTTTCCCTTCCTTTCCCTAGTCGTTGACCATCCCATTCCCTTCTCGTCCCTCACTGTATTTCGAGCTCGTTCAAGGCTTGAATCATTGATGTCCCTTCTCCGCATGGATTAGACTGGGTCATGACAGATGGGACAGACCATGCTCTTCCCCTGAGGGGAGCGTGGTTATTAGGGAGAGGAGGGGAGGTGGAAGGGAGGAAAGGAACAGACGGAATGGCTCTCATCCGCCCTCCTGTAGAGAGACTCGTCGAATAGTGCAAAACGAATTTGGACGCGGGCCGCGGCAAAAGGACGAGCGAATGTAGATTAGGTTTCACAGTGTTTGCACCACAGAAGGAGGCAGGACTGCTTGCTTCCTTCTGTGGGGGGCTTGTGAGGTAACCGGAGTATGGCAACGGTAGTGAGTGGAATAAGAGGGAGAGAAGGCAAGAGGGATGGAGGGAGAGGACTGTCTCTCTGAGAGAAGGCAAGAGGTAGGGTGGAGCGGACAGGACTGTCTTCCTCTATCTCTCCCCTCAGGCCCCCTCTTACAACGCGAATCGTGCGGACCAACAGCTGTCCCTAGCTGTACGGTCTTGTAAACAGGGAAAGGGAAGGGAAGGAGTGGGAGGACAGACGAAGAGACACTCCGATTGGCCCCTTCTATCGAGTAATAGTCGGCGGCACAGATAAAGCTACTACTACTGCTTGCGACGGACTCCGCACCCTTTGCCTCCCTTCACTCTTCACTCTCTCACCACGACGGTCAAAGGAGTCTTTCAATAGTGTTGAGGAGGTTGAATGGGTTGATGGAAGAAGGAATGCGTCGGCAAAGGCACAAGAGAGAGTTTCTCACTGTACCTTCCCTCTCCCTCTCTCCTGCTCTTCTTCTCCCTCTCCCTCTCTCGCTATTCGCCGCTGTCTACAGTACATACAGTACACAATGGAGTTAGACAACTAAAGAAATACGCGTGAATGGAGAGATAGGAAGGACGGCTTACGATAAGCACATTTGATGGATAAGGATAATGAATGAAAGGAGACCGAAGAACGAGAAGAGTAGCTCACCTTGTCCGTATGGAACATGTGCTGATGTTGAGCTAAGAGCTTCTGATTCGAGAAGATCTTGGGACATTGGGGACAGGAGAAGGAGGAAGAAGAGTCGTCCAGGACGAGGGGCTGAGATGCCAACTCGACCATCCTGTTAGAGTCCGTCCGTCCTCTCTGTCGACCAGGGGGGCGGGGACAAGAAGAGACGAGAGAGAGAGACCGAGCGATAGACTGACAGAGGGAGAGGGAGGCAAGGCACGAGGAGACGAGTGTACGAGGAGGGACTGCACCCTTCAGTAGACCGCTCTCAGGACACGATGGACCCTTAGATCAATACTCAGTTGACGACTGGTACGAGAACTGTCGAGAGTCTTTATTGAGATGAAGAGGAGGAAGTGGGAGGGGCTAGACAACGGACACTGATACAGTACGCTGACCCGTGTATACACCTCCCGACTGACTGTTCCTGCAACGAAAACAACGATTACGGTAGTTGCTGATTGCGAAAGGAAGACAAGGGTCAACGAAAGTATTTACGATGCAAGTGGTTGTATGGGATAGGAATGGTACGACTCTTCTTTCATGCCTCCTTCCCTTTTCTCACCTCTCAACCCCTTCTTCTCCCCTCTTCTCTCCTCTCGCTCATAGCACAAAAACGCATTGCGCCATAGGGCCCACAGCTGCGAAACGTCTGTAGACTGTGAGATGAGAAATGAGAAGAGAGGAGGAATGGAGAGAGGGAGAGGGAGCTAGATTGAGAGGGACGGAGGAGAGAAGGAGGGACGGAGGATATGAGGGGAACGATGCAATCGGGCATCTGGTCCTACACTCCTTCATATCATTCCTATCTCATACAGCCATCAATCGTATATGTATTATGGATTAGTGGTCGGCTCGAGCAACGAGAAAGAAGCAAGATGAGGACAGAGACTATTAGGAATTGCCTCCTACTTACTTTCTCTATCCAATTGATAGTTGGCTTCTCTCACGGGTTTACAACATCTCTAACACTCTCGCATATATCGTATGGTAGAGAGTGACACACGTCGAGATCCTTCGGTTATGAAGAATTTCCGCTTGCCGGTTTTGGATCCTACGATTCCGCTGTTGAAATATACACAAGCCGGAGATGACCGCAATTGGAAATCCGAAGATGACTCCTAGAACGAAGTTTATAAGGAGAGTATCTCACTAAGGAGATATGGGAGAGGCTTCGAAGAACACACCGAGTAATGGAACGTAGAAGGAATCGACGAGGGATTGGGGAGAGGATGACTCGATGAATGGAGCTGTCTCGTTCATGACACAAGCAATACTAAGACAGCACGAGCCCTTCTTCTCTTCGGTCGATTCCCCTCCTCATTACCTCAATCCTCCCTCTTCCCTCTACTGTCAACTCAAGCCCGTGTCTTCCCTTATCAACATGCATTACCCTCCCCTTCTCCTTTATTCGCTCTCATACTTCCGATGCTTCTTCTTCCCCTTGTATATCCGTCCTCTTGGGGAAAGTGTTCGTCTAGGGTCCTCTCGAGATAGAAGGGGAGAATGGAGGGGTTAGAGGGTAGTGGGAGGGGACAACTGTCCCCTCTCACCTGTGCTGTACACGACTTCGGTGCCTCTTCTCGTCGTTACTCTTCCCTCTCCCTCTCCCCTTCCCCTCATCTCCCTTTCCCCTCTCCGCTTCTTCTCTCTTCTCTCGGTCTTACTCTCCCTCACTGTCCCTTCCCAGCAGCTGTCAAGACCACACAATTAGCACTTTATTCAGTTATGTACAGACAGAGTTTCGGGAGGGAAGAGAGGAGAAGAAGGTCGGAATGGAAGAAGCTTGAGACTTGTGGATGGTTCGTTGTTGGTTGACGAGGGAAGGGATCTTCGAGCTCAGTCGCACTTGATGGAAGTGATTCCGGCTGCCTTGAGACAGTGACAACTCTTCTTGAACCGAGCATCGGGATCGACATTCAACTTGTGTTCGCAGTCCACGAACGACTTCTGTACCTTCTCGTCCGGAGGGGCCAACGCACATCTAAATTAGACTCTCCTTCTCCTCACTTCTCACTCGGCTCAAGTGCAATCTCATCGTAAGAATAGGAATAGAAGATCTCTTTACGATATTGAGTCTACGTTGAGGTTCGTAGGCAGTGAGGAACAGTAGGAGAGTATGAAGATGGTGGAGGGGAAGGAGAAAGCAGAGATGGATGGTAGAGCCTCCATTTAATCCTTCTTCTCCCCTCCCCCTCCCAATCTTCCATAGGTCTGCTCCCCCTCTACGTACACTCGAATTGACTGTTTCCTCTGAGCTTTGAAAGGGTGTTTGAGGGCCTTCAAGGGGGGGACTCTATCGAAGGGAGGAAAGGACAGAGGGAGACTTCTTCTTGGGAGGGAGAAAAGGATGGGGAAGACCTACTCTACTTTTACAAGGGAGAAAAGGAAAAGGAGAGAAAGGGAGACTAGGTAGTCCTCTTGGAAGGGAAAGGAGGGAGAGAGGACTCCTCCAGTCGTACCCTCAGACCTCGCTCTGCTTTGCATGAATGCTTGAGGGAGAACTTGTTAGAAACTGCGGAATAGACACGGACAATGGACTCTGTCACGGGGCTACCAGAGTAGTCTACAAGGAAAGACGACGAAGAGAGGAGAAGGGAGGAGGTGGAAGGGGAGGGTGGAGGTACTAGTACAAGTCGAGGGAGGGAACGATGAGTTACGGGTGAAGGGAGACAACGGAGAAAGAAGCAAGGACTCACTGCAACTTGTACGCACAAGTGACGGCTGAACGCTTCGTTCTATTCTGTAATGGAGGGGATATGGAGGAGGAAGGCGAAGGAGAAGAAGGCACGGCACCTTGGGAGCCATGGAACAGTGATCGACACACACAAGGAATTGAGCCAACTCGGGAGGGGCTTGGACGGAATCAGGAGTGGTACGACGACGACGAGTCTGAGAAGGGAAGGGATAGAGAGAAGGGGGAAGGGAGAAGTGACTGACTGGAAGGGGACCGTCGACTGGAATCTGAATAACGGGCACGAGGGGAATCGTCAGGTTCTTGGGGACGGCGTCGTTCGTGCATCTACGAGGGAAAGTTCGAGGGAGGGATAGAGGACAGAAGGGAAGGGAAGATTACCCGATCTGGCCTCCCACTGATTCCTTGACGCATTCCTCTATCGACATTATCACCTGAATGGGTCAGTCTTGGATGTTCTCCCTTCGTTGTATTCTCTCCTAAATACCTTGTGTTCCTCATCCAAGCATTGTCGGATCTTCTCTACATTTCCCCCAGTCTTCGCAAGAATGGCCTCACAAGTGGGTCTGGAATGAACCTTTCCCCAGTCGTCGACCTCTTCAGTCTCTCCTCTCTACCCTCAGTCCTCTCCGTCTCGGTCCTTTCTAGTGGCAACTGTCGTACCATCCACTCTCTCCCTCTCTCCCCCTAGCAACCTCCTCGCTACCCTCTATACAGGCCCTAATTGGGGGAGTGAAACATAAACGGGGAGCGAGGAAGGCTTCCCGGCGGAAATCAATCACGGACAACCTCATCACTGTAGGCGAGGGAGGGGAAGGGGGAGAGGAAGCTTGGGGGGACACACAAGACTCGCAATTAGTTGCCAGCTAGCCACTATCCGACGGACTGAATGGCGACAGAATCATGTAAGGGACAGAAGGGATGAACAGAGGGAGGGACAGTATCCGAGGCTAGCAGAAGGGAATGGGATGGTATCGGATTCGAGGTGAAAGAGGAGAGGCTGTAATTTAATAGGGAAAAGCAATAGACTGCAGACTAACTGTAGGCGCAGTTGGTCTATTACGCCATTTGTGGCATAATTTCATTTATGAAGTGCACATGTTTTCGTTACCTATGGTTTGTTGTTTTGAGCTGTAAGTGATTCGTTTAGTATCGTAGTCTGCGAGCGAAGGTGATGTGAACCCTACTCACTCCTTCTTGCATCGATCCGTCTCCGCTGCCAATTCCTTCGTACACGTGTCGATTTCACTGCATTTACACTGAGGAGCTGTCGTGAATTGGCCAGGGGAGACTGTCGCTGAAGAGGGATCGGTCGATGATGCCTGAAGGGAAGGAAGGAGTGGACGGGAGCGGAGGGAGACACTCACGAAGGGTATGAGGACGAGAGGGAGCACGAGAAGCATTGCTGATCGGCAGTCCAATCGGGCCGGTATCGGTTTATATACATGGGCGAGGGAAGAAGTTGACTGGAGGGAACTTCCGCTCAATGAGAGTGGAATAGAGGGAGAGGGAGTGAAGAGAGTGGAGGAGAGGTAGAGACGGAGGGAGAGAGGGGGAGAGGGACACCGTGTACAGTGTGCATGCAAACAGAGACATGAGAGAGACATGAACAGTCAACCGGATGGTTTCATGCACAAATGACATTAATCGAAGCTTCATTACACGTCTCAACCTTCTCTTGCTCACTTCGTTTACTTTCTTTACTCTCGTGTGTGCTTTCTTATCGTTTACTTTGTGCCTTTTTCATGTTTCTTGTTTGGTCTTTCTCCATCCTAATTGACATATATTTATCTACACAATATTATTATGAAGAGTACTCTGTCGTGGAATAGACAACGTTGCACAAAATGGAAACCCGTGGAATCGTCGAACAAGAGCAGTGGTAAGATATAACGAGTGCGAAGGTCGAAGAAGAGTAAACCGGAGACACGAGAAGGACTAGTTGACTATTGGAGCACGATGAAACACCCGTCATATGTATTTCCTGAGGGTTACATGGAACTCGACGAGTTTCGCGAGTAATTGGACAGCATTCGGCCGTTCTCGTGGATTGAGTACCCAACACGACTGTATGATCTCGTATCTGCAGTCATCGGGTCATTCTACACTCTTGATGGATGGAGGGGTCTTACAGTTGGTCCGGACAGTTGTATGGTTGGCTGGGCCGATATCCACTCTCCAGCTTATCGATTATCTGAACAAGATTGTGATCATACATGGCAATAGATGACATTATGTTCAAATGTTAGGAATAATAACCTCTTCGGGATGAACATCAGCGAAGGGCTGCGCACCACATGAGAGTAACTCCCATAGTAGAACTCCCAGTGACCACTGAACAGATAAATTGTAATTAGAAGACGGCGAAGTACTCACAATATCACCGGCCGATGTGTAGACTCGGTGTGTTATGGCTTCTGGAGCGAGCCATTTGATTGGTCGATTATCGTTGTCTGCGAGACACGCGTAATCGGAAGGGAAGAGATCGCGAGACAGAGCAGAGTCCACCAACTGAATACAACTCGGTCTTCCTATTTGTGTGCATAAATCGCTCACTTGTACACACAATCTCTCAGCCGCGTTCTTCGCTCCTTGTGCTTCGCTGACGATGCAATTCCTGCAAAGAGTACTTGAGAGACGAAAGAGGACAATTCATACCGCGTAGCGATATCCTTATGGAGGACTCCGTACTTATGAAGATGGGCGACTGCTCTCGTCAACTGCAAAGACGAGTTATTTAACTTACTTTTTTCATTTTTTATAATTCGTTGTTATTAAGGAAAATGTTCCGTCAGATGTCTCTTTCTCCTTACGAGAGAGCAAAGCGGTATTGAGGGGAGCGCAGAAAAAGTAGGAATGAGTTTACTGACTATTATTGACGAAGTTCTTCTCTCAATAATAGTTTCGTTCAAAAAAGGAATATAATCAAACCTGCATTCCCATGCTGACTAATTCGTGTGTTCGTAGAGTATGTCCTGCGCTACCTGACAAGAAAGAGTTTGATAACGCATTCTAACTAGCTGATATTACCTGAGGATGAACTTGATCCCTTGCTTTTCTTGTCATCTCCACCCATCCTACAACTGGTAAGGAACTTCTTTAGATTGCCAAATCCTGAAATATCGTGTTTGGTTCGCTGTAAGTTTTGAAATCTACGAACCTCGATGTCTGTAGCATATTAGAGGGAAGTCGGTGACAGTTTCAGGGTTGTCGAATCTTCCGAAGGAAGCAGCTGCAGCAGGCTGTGCGAGATGAGGATTAGGAGGGACTTGAAGGAGCGAGAAGCACTCTGTGAGGAAAGTCTCCAGTTGGATCTGAAATACTCAGTCTTCCTTTCATATCAACTTGTGCATACCCTCGTAGCATTAGTCTTGAGTGTCTTCACGATCACAGCTTCGTCACCCGTCCCCGCATCTTCCTCGTCATCGATATCTCCACATTCTCCGGTATCATTCTGTCTCCAAATCGCCCATCGCACTTCACCGAAAGTTCCTTAACCAGCAAGATTGATAAATCTAAAAACACGATATTGGGTGTAATCTCTTGAGAACTACATTTTCCTGATCTACCTTGCAGTTCGACGAATGGAATGATCTGGAAGAGATTCCGATCAGCGTACAAATCGATGAGACACTTTTTGACGTTCACTTCTTGTGTTCTTTCAAGCAGAGGGGATGTTGACGGAGCAACAGGACGCAGAGAGGAAGAAACAGCTGAAGAGGAAAGTGTAAAGGGGAAAGGCACGGTAGCCTTACTTGATTTATTCGGAGTTGAAGTGAGGAAGGGTTGACGGGAAGAGTGAAGCGATGAACGGAACGAACTTCTAAAGCGAAGAGGATAAAACGAAGTCAAATGTGGGAAGAAAGAGAAGGGAATAGAACGAACGCGAATCTCGAGGGTCTCCTTGAAGAAGCAGTCGATTCGCGGTCATCCTTCCTTGTTCCTCGGAAGTAAAGAATAAGAAGGAATGCGATAAGGGCAAGGAATGCCGCTGCAGCTCCGATTATGAAGTAGAAGACTTCGTGGCCCTCTAACGAGTCTCCTTAAATGAAAGGTATGTCATATTTTCCTCTTCCATCGTCACTCACCTCCAAGTCTATCCTTCTGTTCATCTGACAGATTGCTACCTGCAAGAAAAGAAGATCAAAGGCGGTCTAGTATACAAAGGCAAAAAGAATGAAAGAGCGGGCAAAGCAACACCTCTCTTATTTACAATCTAAGCGGTGTTTACGGCTCCCCTTAATCGTGATAGATTGGTATTAATGTTTCCCTGGGAACTATCGAAAACTTACCAATCTTTCTTCTCGCATCCTTAGCGGCGCACAACTTTTCCTGCTTCAGTCGAAGCTTTGTATGGTTATTATCAGGCCAGGAGAAGTTAAGTGTCAGCGTAACCTAAAACAAAACTTGAATAACACAGAAAACAGGGATATCTCAACCTCGAATTGGCCCGACTTGTGCCCCGCACAACGGTACTCGAGAGTGAATTCTGCAATGGTATTTTGAGTATGTAACCACCTTTCATCTTACAAGTGAATCAGTTTGTACACTTACGTGTAAGATCTCTCGGAAGTGTCCCAGTCGGTGGAACGCGAAGTTTGGCTACGACTTCGGGATCCGATTCGACGTATGCTTCGTAGTGGATCTCAAAGAAGTCACATGGTTAACGTAAGCCCAAGTGATCTCAAAATCTGTAATCATTTACCTTCTTAGTTGAATCAGCATGCCATGCGAAGTGCAATTCTCCGATGTTCGCTTCGACACGGTATGGGAACGAGATGGAGTATGCATTTATCTCTCCTCTTTCCATGTACCACAGCTCTCCGTTGACTCCTGAATGTTCCTCTGCTCATTGTGACTTCCTTCAACTCCTACTCATCTATCATATCCCTTTCCTACAACTCTTGACTTCCACTTCATCGTCAAGTTTCACAGATCGACTAAACCACCTGTCTCTTCTTTCTCTTCTTCACTTTTTCTCCCTTCTCACCTAATGTCCGGTTCATCTCTGCTTTCGTTATGAGGAGATTGACCAGAGCACACGAAAAGCGGAAGCATAGCAGGAAAAGGAGTAGCAGAGGACTCATTGAAGGAAGCCCCATCGTTTCTGATCTCACAACATCTGAAAATCAACTAATAAAAGAGAAATGCTAACGAATACTGGATTTTTCATCAAATTATTCGCTAAGAACACAACTACGGTAGGGAGCACAACGGGGTTAAGGCGGATGGGGAACGAATGAAAAGGAAAAAAAGATGTAGCCAGACGTTAACCTGTGAAAAGGAAGAAGAGACGAAGACTGCTCTAGAAGGAGAAGCGAAGGGGAGGAGGACTAGTGGTTGAAGTGCTTCTCAAGGGGAACGAATCTCAATCATTCAACGATTATAGAATGAAGATGAATTCGGGGCTACTTGATGAGGACATGGAATGAATATACAAAGAGGACGCGGAAATCGGAAGAGGTGAGAGAATGGGGAAGGCGACTGAAGGGAACGAAGAGGAAGAACTCGCCACAAGGACATCTCTCGTGTATTCTCTCTCTCGCTAATTTACTGTGAGACTCCCCAGGAGGAATGCCTTGTACAGACAAAGATTGTACGGATAAAGGGAGAGATGAAAAGGGGTGAGAGGAGGGGAATGGACAGAGTGGATGAGAGAGGACATGTCCTACAAGACATGGCAAGGTAATAACCCTCCATATACGTACCCTTACGCAAGATGTGCCGAATTTGAAGAGGAGAGGTCAGAGGAGGGGACTAGGAGAGGTAGTGAAGGGAATAAACGGAGGACAATGAAGTTTGGAGATGGCGAAAGGCAGAGAGGAATAGAGGAAGATAGGAGGGTAACGATGTTCAAAGCAAGTCAAGAGAGGAATACGAAGAAGCTAAGAGAGGAGAAATGATTGATGGAGCAGCTTTACGAAAGAGCCGATAATGTCCTCTAATGACTGTTCGTGCACCCTCATAACTCATCAACCTTCTCACATCTTTACTTACCCCTAATCGCCCTTCATTCATTACTAATGATGAGAAATGGCGGACATGAGTGCGGTTTGAAGATGAGTTGAGGGCTTACTCCTTGCCTACCTCCCTCTTTCCCCTTCCTCACTCTCTACTCATCCCTACACGCGACAGTTGCCCTCTCGAATGCAACTGAGACATTGCTTATGAACTGCTCTCTCTCGCGTAAAAACGCGCGAGAAATGAAAGGAACAGAATGAGAAGAAAAGAAACGAAGGGATATAGAAGGGAGAGACGAAGGTTTAGGGACGAGAGCAGTGAAGGGGACGTTTCGAGAGAGGAGTGGAGAGATGGGTAGACCATTTAGAAGAGACGAGAAATATGAACTGACGAAAGGGAAGCGAATTGGAAGGAGTGATAGATGACGGAAGATGAGGAACATGGTACGGAGGGAAGGAACGAGAGGAATGGAGGAAAGGGGAAGAAGGAGACGGAGGGAGGAGGGAGACACAGAGGAGGTAAGGACAGACAGACCTTTCCCTGAGTAGTGGACGAGTAGGGAAGGGCAGATGAATCACGAATGGTTGAGAGTCTTTTGAGGAAGAATGAACGGAGTGAGGAGAAGGAGGGAAACGGAGAAGAGAACAAGGGAGATAGGGAGGAGGACGAGAGGAAGGAAGAGAAAGTAGCAGATGGGGAGGAGAGACAATGATGGACTGTCAACGGATAGTCTTGCTCGAGTGGAGAAAGAACATCACACGAAGCACAAAGAGGTCATTCATTCATCCAGTGACAATATCAAGGAGAACCCGGACAAACGGACGACCATCTATTGCTTATTAGCGAGGCAGACTACACGGGCTATAAATGACTGCTTCGCGAGTGCCACTGGTGCTCTGAGAGAGGCGAGCCTAGAAGGGTCGAATAAGAAGGAGTGAATGAGGAGCTACTCGTGCTATTCCTTCTCCGGAGACATCTAGCAGATTAAGAGCTTCGGTCATAGAATAGGAAGTTAGGTGGAGTGGAGTGAATGATAGATGGATGAGGGGCAGGTGTGTATGCAGAAGAGAAGGCTATATGACACAGAGGGACGGTAGGCTGACCCGTTAGACGAGAGAGTGTGGCAGTCTGAGAGAGACTGAGAAGGAGAGCGAGGGACAGCGACGCGTGTTACATGCATACTCTCCCTCCCTCTACACACTCTTTTTATGCGCATACGAAGGTGACAGTTTGAGGCCATTTCGAGTGAAGATCTGTCACTAGAAGAGAGACCTCGAATGAACTCAGACAACGAGTCTCTTCAATCCATCTTGGCAGTTACTACTTTCTCACTCTTCTCCTAAGAAACTGCGTCTCTATCGCCTTTCCCTGAAGGGGTCTGCATGGGATGCGTCTCCTTTCCATTTAAAGGAGTGTCGTGCCCTCTCCATTACTCTCTACACACGATCAGAGACGCCTCGTTTCCCGCCCGATCATGAGAGTGCGTAATAGTTGAATGGTGTGCATTGCAAGGAGTTTATTGAAGGGGATATTGAAGAGCGGAAAGGACAGACGATAGAAGAAAGTGGAAATGAGCAGTCGAATGGATAGAAGGGAAACAATTGATTATGGAACGAGTGCGAACAAATGATGAATGGGGAGAGATACGGAGGCATGGAAAGTATAAAGAAAGGAGGAAAGGGGAGGGGGAGGGACATGACTTCACTGGATGCAGCACTGCTTCGTCTTCCCGTTCACTGCAATACTTCCACCGTCTTCTCTCATTTCACCCTATTCTCTAGTCTCAACTCCTCTCCCACGAACCAACCGTTGTATCGTAGTTTCCTCAGTTCGCCGGAAGGCTTGTACTTCTCGAGGAAGTCGAGTTGTTTCTGATTGAGAGCACCTCGTCTCTCTCTTCGAATGAGCTCAACAGCCTCTTCGTACTTCATTCCCGCTTCGATAAGCGCGATTGCGACCAGCACCGGAGCTCTGCAATTATACTATTATCCTTCAACACCTTCACCATCTATGAATTATTTTAAGAATTCAAACATTCTGATATTTACATAAATAATGTATATTTTATTTACATATTGTAAGATGCAAATACATGTGCCTACAGATAAATAAATGAGTACCTTCCTAGTCCGGCAACACAGTGCACGGCAATGCAACTCTCGGGGTGTTCTCTGAAGGATTCCTTGAGCAGTTGCAGCCATTTGTGAATGACCTGCAATCCATTTCTATTTCTATTTTCTCGTGGGAAAATAAGCGAGTCTTGGAAGACCGAAATTACGTCTTGACGCAAGCATTAACCTTCACTGAACTTACTCACTTTGTGAGTAAATGACGATTATAAAAAAGCACACCTCGGGAGGTGGAGGACTTCCATCGGAGAACTGCCAATCGAGAACATCGATTCCGTTCTTATTGAGAGGTGCGGTCTCGTACGAGGGCTCACACACCCGAACCACAGCACGCGCACCGTGTCGATCCAATTCCTGAAAGACCCCCTCCCTCATTCGATTCCTTTCTCGTCCATTGCATTCGATTCCCTTTCCTCCCTTTCCTACGTTATCATCGGTTATGCGAAAGCAGTGGCTTGCGTGAGAAGAAAGATATTTAGAGAGGAGAAGAGGAGGGGGATTACGCACGACTAAGAGATTCGAGATGGCTAAGAAGCGAGGGAAGGGAACACACGTCTACGAAAGTCCCAGAGACTATAGGTCAAATGTTTTATTCAAGCTTTTCCACTTGTCGAAAATACTTGAAAATAATCAAGTTATTGAATTACTTATACTATTTTGTAATATTATCATTGCATTAATTCATTAAATTGGCTATCTAAAGAGCTGTCGATTTAAATAGCAAATGCACGGCATTTCTATTGTATGTATGACAAGCGTGGTTTGGGTGCCAGTAGACACATTATGTGCTGGACCTCCTAGGAGCAGCTCCTCTGCAGATAAGCAGCTCACTTTGGTCGCTTACGAACTTTTCAAACTCTTACTCGTCGCAAGTCACGTGGCACAAGTTGTTTATTCTCTCTCCTTCGGTCTCATCCGCAAACCCACGTTCCATTCTCTCACAACCGTTATCGTCCTTCCTCACTCCTCTTACTCCTTCCGTTTACTCACTTGAATGAAGCTTGTGATCGTGCTATCAGTTGGCCGATCCGTAATGAGGAATCTCATAGCGCCATAGTTGATCTCGGAGGGAGCAGGCTGTAAGAGAGAAGGTAACTGTGGAGGGAGTACTCTGACAATGGCATGAGTGAAGGGAGTCAAGGGAGTGCTTACCCTGAAGTAGGTAGTGGTGGAGGAGGGCGAAGATCCCTGTCGACGAGCGGTCGCTGTTCCCATCCTGACATTCAACTATCGACTACGGAACGGACGTCTCATCCTTCTCACATACGCTACTAGTCAAAATGCTGTGATTCAGCGATTCCCGAGGGCAATATGAAATTAAGGAATCCCGAAGGTCTTCTACATTTCTGAATATGACAGCACGAAGGGCACGTCTGCGTAGGCAGAACGACACATTCACAGAAAGAAGAGTCAAGACAAAAAAAAACTATATTATTCGAATGTTTTTGACTGGGACTGAAGGCCTACGCTCTCTACTCTATTCTGTATGTCTTATGAACCGTGAATGCTACAATGGATTAATTACTCACTCGATGGTTGAAGACGAAGAGGAGAGAAAGAAGTAAATTCAGTAGAGGAATCCAAGAGGAATGTCAGGGAGGACGGGGGTGGATGACTAGTAGACGAAGCGACGATGAAGGAATCTCAAAGGGCGATGATTTGTATGGAATACAATCGGAGAGGAGGAAGGAGCCACTCCACTTCACTTACTCCTTCATACCATACAATCTTAAAGGGCAAAGCGAACCTCAAAAGCTAGTCAATGGTGGGCCACGAGTGCCGCGTGCTGGCCCCTGCAGTATTCCCCCTCGAAGGAAGAAGAAGCAAGACGATTGCTGCAAATCAATCGGGTACAACACATATCTATGATGGAAATGATACTTGACTGTACATTATTTATAGGATGGCACAAGCATAGGGTCTGGATTATGGATTAACCTCTTATCAAGCAGTGTTAGTGGAGGGATGTGGAGGGGAAATGGGAGACTCGAGAAGGAATAGGAAATGGGAGGGAGGGAGAGTCGAGAGTTAAGAGGGAGATACGGGCAAGAACACCCTCTCCCTGTGATAAGTCATTCGATAAGAGACGACACCCCTTGACGCCAATAACATGCCTTAGGCTTATTTGATAAGGAAAGGGTACGGGGAAGGCTGTGTAGGTTTGAGAGATTAAGGGACGACGGGTTAAGATGGGGGAATACGGATAAGAACCTTCGAGTGTTACTGAGCACAGATGGAGATTGTAAGAGAGATGAAAATAGACGTGAAAGGAGCTATTTGTGCGTGTGAAATCGGTTGCATATCGTGCGATGTGGGCAACACACACAAACACACACAAATAGACTGCGTTCTCGTTCTAAGAAACTCATTTAGTAAATGGAAGGCGAGCAATAGATGAGAATATGGAGAGAGGGCCGAGTCCTGTTCATCGTTGCCTCCGTGCCTCTTCTCACTTCGTATCCCTCTTCTCTTCTCTCTCCTCACGTGTTCCCTTCCCTCTAACACAACAACGCTTCCCCTTCGCAACTGTCCACTATCACGGGTTCCTCCTCATCCCCAGTTATTCTCCCTCCCCCTCCCCTCCCTAAATTTCCCATAGCCTTGTCCACATTCCCCTTCCTTTTCCGTTCTCTCCTCACTTCCTTCTACTTCTCCCCCTTACGTACCCTTTCCCTTCTCCTTCTTCGTAAAAATAAACACCTCGTGTCTCAAAATGGCTGAAGCCGCTACGCACGTATTGACTTTATGGAGAGGAGGAAAAGGGGAGAGAGAGAGCACGAGAAACAGAGAGTGACTCACTACAGCCAGATGCTCCTCCACTTCGAAATGATAGACAAGTGGAATCAGCCAAGGGGGGATGGTATTTGGTGTAAGTTTACTACTTTCTGCTTTGTTAGTTTGTGCAGTTCCCTTTTTATGTTATCCAGACTACCGATAAATAGTGTATCTAAATTTGCAGAGCTAAATAGAGCGAAAAGATTTACCTCAATACTGTTGAATGCTTACAGCCAATGCTCATCTGATTGTAGGGAGACGATTAGTTGATTAAGTGACGACGACGTTTAGAAGCAAGGACTGAAAGGGAAAAAATACACGAGATATCGAAGGGGACGACGACAGATGACTGGGAATACAGGGAATAGAATGAATTGATTGGGGAATAAGGAAGAGACGAGAAGCCAGTTGGACAGAGGGACAGAGAACGGAGGGAAGGGAGAGGGAATGGGGGAGGGGAGAGAGAGGGAGTAGACCGACTAGAGGGGAGAAGGAGGAGCATCTGGAGAGAGAGCGAGGGACACGAGAGACGCAGACGGGCAGACACCGTCTAGTGCCTAGTGTAGCTCCCTTCTCTCCCTCCCTCTTCCCTTCTAGCCTCACTCTATTCTCTACGCCTTCCGAAGCGAAATTGTGCTTGTTCTACGAATCTTTCCCTCCCTCGCCCCCCTTCTCAGTTTCAGTTTCGCTTTCCAATTTCATCATGATAATATTCAACTCTTTTTTGTAGCTTCCGATATGCATCCGCTAATGCTGATGAAATTCCCAGTATAATATGATGAAATACCGTCGCCATGGAGAGGTGATTGTACACAAAGAAGCGAATGAACAGCAGTGAAGAAAAGCAGCGAAGAAGGATTATGCAGCACGAGAATATGGAGGAATGGGGAAGATGACGGCACGGAGAGAAGAGAAGGAAAAGAAGAAGAGGGAGAGTGATGAGATGAGATGACTGAAGAAGGAAGAATGAAGGAACCAGGAAGAGAAGGAGAGCAGATGGAGTTGGAAGAGAAGAGGGAGGAACGAGAGGGATTGAAGGGAGAAGCGAGGGAAGGGGAGGCAAGATAAGGAGGGACGGGGAGGCTAGAAGACACGTTTATCGTCTGATACGACTCTTCGACGCCCCTTCCCCCTTCTCTCCCCCCACTAATCTTCCCTCCTCCCCCGTATTCTCGTATATGCTTCCCCCTTGATGTCATTCTGTTTGTGAGTACTCCTTTAATATTAACGACTTCTTCGTTCATTCGTCTTCGTCGCAGCTAATTTCATCGATATGACGAGTCACGTAAACTTTTATGGACCGGAGATTATGGTTTATTTGGAATGCGTGTGTTTGAGACAGGGGGGAAGAAAAGGAATGGAGCCAAGAGAGAAAGTGTCGTCTTCGAATGATTTCTTGTCTTCGTCAGATAGAGCAGAAGCACGTGAGTAGAGTGTAGTCCAATCGAGACTTTCCGAGTGAGGAGGAGTCACCGATTGGGTGATTGTTCTGCAGAAATTTATTGCATTTACAACTTTTCCTTGCTATATAATTTCATTGTTTATTCTTTTAAGTTGATATATGTTTTGAAACAATCTCAAAAATCGAAAATGAGGCTGTCCGCCACGCTGTTGTAGCGAAGGTGTCATGTGGGCCTTCAGCGGGAATGCTTATGATGCACACCACACGTATCTCACATAAAGGAGACAGGCCGTGACGCTTGACCCTCGGCACCCATAAGCATTTTCCATATTTTGAAGCAAAAGCACAAGACGCTTCAGCGAACGTGAACCAACTCTAGTCGAGTATCAAATGCTTTGTGTATCTACCCTTTTCTTTTCCCTTCCTCTATTCCCATTCTACTAATCCCCTCTTCTTCTCACGACTAGTCTACACCTTGTATCTAACACGAACCAACCCCTTTCCCTTACAACCGAGTTCTCTTCCTAGGTGGTTACTGTAGTTCAGTTTGCGATAGATAGACCTAACCTTGTGATGGACTTGGGTTCCTTTCCCTCGGAACTCCTTCCTTGTTCATTCAACGGCGCAGCCTCCTCTTGCTTCGGTGCAACGTACTTGTACTTGGTCCTGAAGAGTAACAATTCCTTGTCTTGTCCTCACATATCCCTACTAAATCAATCTATATTTTTCTAATCGACTATCATTTGACCGTAACAATGAAGACAACAAACGGATCGTAGCCTTTAGCTGTCCACTGTTGTTGTTGACGGGGACGATAAGAGTAGGACTGGGGGTACTGTAAACATGATAATCAAACTACGAATGAGTTGGACGAACCGTGGACGGACTGCTGTGTAAGTATGGACAGGAGTCGCCGTTCCTACACGACCCTTCACTCCCATCGAAGAACATACACACCGTACGCATTGCACAATACTGCTAACAGTGCCACTCTTAAATCACTCACTCGCTCTTGAATATGGGTTACGGTAGTTTGTTCACCGCATGAGTATCGCCAACTGATCGAGATAACGTTTTATTGCTTACGTCGTCGCGCCTTGACGACAGGTGCATTGTACAGAGTTAAACATCGCAAGGAGACGAGGAAGTAAGAAAGTGAGAGAATAGCAATGTAGACATGAATGAGACACGGGATTGGAGGATTGAGATAATGAAAGGGACCAGTAAAGGGGGGGGGTAGAAGGGATGGAGGGGTTAGTTGATAGTGAAAGAGATTCGCTTGTGTCGATCGACCATGACCACCCCGAGGGAAGAGTACTCCTGTACACACTTCTCCAGTTCTTCCTCTGATAATCCCTTCTTCGTGATCTCAAATGGAGACATTACTTGTGGAACTCACTTCCAGAACAGGTCGACATTTAGCAGCAAGCGCAGGGGAAAAATACTCATACATGAAATTATTTTCACGGTAGAGGTGATTTTCCAGATGCGATAGGGTAGCTATGTAAATCGTGAATTTAGATCAGCGGTG
Source organism: Micoletzkya japonica (assembly GCA_900490955.1). Lineage (NCBI taxonomy): Eukaryota > Metazoa > Nematoda > Chromadorea > Rhabditida > Diplogasteridae > Micoletzkya > Micoletzkya japonica. The sequence goes on from LS828995.1 coordinate 330,307, forward strand.
GGGGTAATTTCACACTGCGGTACAGGCAAGCGTTCATAGCAAGCGGGGTCCTGCGGGCACGCGGGGTCAGTTTTCCGCTTTCATCGTACGCACGCGTGCCCAAGATACGGTACTCGGTAGGACGTGAGCTGTGTCAAACATGTAATAATAATAATATGCTGATGCTTGCCATTCACTCAGATTTCACTTTCATCTACTTACTTTGGGCTAGTCATGCTAAGGGAAAATTGCTTTTGTGATTTACATAAATAGTTTTCATTCAACTTACTAAATCGCCAAAATCAGGCATGGTTGCGATGGGCACGTTTTGAATTGCGCGCCAAAAGCTGTAAAGTCTAAAACCCGGCACCAGATCTACCCGGGGGTTACGGTCATACCGGAAAGCTCTGGCTCTGTTGGCATCGCGTGTGCGGGCGGGAGGGGTCCTACCAAGTAAATTCCAATCAAATACTGTATTTTCCCCTTAGAAAGCGAAAGGTGTCATCACAATAAAAGCAATGAAACTCTTCCACGAAAAGTTTCCATTTCTAAGGTGCAATCTCGCCTGCGATATAAACTCGTTATTACCTTCTGCAGCGCGGTATTCCACTGGATGGGTGCCTTGTTCGTGTGGTTGATCTCACGCAGAACTGCGAAGACTGCGTCCTTGGGAGACTGTCGACTGCAACAAACCCACATCCCTTCCCCCTCCTCCATTCCCTACAGCTCTTCCATAGTCTGAGAAGACGCAACAGTGCATGCCATCATAGACTGTCTTCCCTTCCCTTCCTTCCCTCCCATCCCCTCACCTCTCCTTCTCCCTCAATTCAGGTCGCAGACTGTCCTTCGATGCGTGAGTCAGTCGAATGGCTTCGTCGATATCACTAGTCGATACCCTGAACCCGTCTCGTCTCTCCCATTCCCCTTCATTCTCCCGTTCCCTTCAATCCCCCTTCCCCTTCCTTACTTATCAGCCAATCGGATCCTCGCATGAGCAGTAGCCAATCGTATGACAGAAAGAAGCATTCTGGGGGAGGTGAAGGTGGAGTCGTCAGCGTCCTTCGCTTCCCTTCTCATCTCCACGTACATATCCACCAATCTGAAAATCGCACATCCCTAATACCTCCAATGCCTAGCTCTTCTCCTGGAATGGATAATCTCAAGAACGACAAACTTTTCTCTGAGCTTCTCCTCGACGATGGGTTGTTTCCTCTTGCACATGGATATGTACCGTCTAACCGTCGCCATCTCCAAAGGCTTCATTCCCGTAATCTCCGGTTGATGGCCCTTCATGTGTACGTATCTGAAACCATTGACGTAATCCCGTGATATTAAAGAGGCGGAAGGGAAATAAGGGCAATCTTGATAGGGAGAGAGCAAGTAAACTGAGTCGTACGTGATGTGCTGAGCGAGTCTCTTATCAGCTTCCCTGTCTGCCTTGTCCTGAAGGAGCCACAAAACATCGAATCTGAAAGGGGCAAATATCGAGACCGAGTGAATACTAAGAACACGAAGGGGGAAGAAAGCTGTCCGGTCATTCAGTTCAATGATCATGTTTAGCTCATCAAAATGTAGTAATGTAACCTGGATAGCAGAGCAGCGGGTAGGTCGATGTTTTGTTCAATACTCCTCCTCGGGTTGTATCTACAAAATACAACCTTGCAAAACCATGCACGGGCAGGCAACCGACGGTCAAGTGGTAGGACCCTAGTTTATCATAAACTTACCATGGAAGGACCTACTAAACTAGGTCTTCCTTATTAGCAGGCTAATTGTAACCTAATTGTATGCATTTATAGGCAAGATATCAGATAAATGGACAATAAGCGTGCCTACGTTTGAATGAAACTTTCGAAAATCTTCCTATCTTTCTAATAAATAGATACGTGACATATGAACAGATTTGTTAACCTTCCAAACGCGGGATTCGCAGCAGCGATAATGGAAACTCGTGCATTGAGAGTAGTGAGAATGCCTGCCTTGGCAATCGAAATCGTCTGTTGTTCCATCACCTGAATACAATTAATGATTACGGGAACGTAGTCGTAAACGAAGAACGAAGCGTTCTAAAATCGCTATAGGTTTTCAATTCAACTGTTTAGCTAAAATGAATGTGTTGCCCCTCGAAAAGGTCCCCTTTCACCTCATGAATGGCAGTCCGGTCAGCGTCGACCATCTTATCGAATTCGTCGATGCAACAAATCCCTCGGTCGGCCAATACCTCAAGTGTTTCATTAGCCCCCCTTCACCCCCTCTCCCCTCCCCTACAGTACCCCTCCCCCCTCTCAACCCACCAATGCTCCTCCCTCGAGAGTCATCTCCCCCGTATGCTGATCCTTCATCACTGCGGCAGTCAATCCAACCCCGGATGATCCCCTTCCCGTTGTATACTGAGAACGGGGGGCAAGTCGATCGACGTAAGAGAGAAGTTGGGACTTGGCCACTCCAGGATCTCCCATCAACAAAATGTTCAGACATCCTGCAATGCAAATGAAATAAAACCAGACTAGAAAACTTCTTCAAAAGGCTACTGAATTTATACCTGAGATAGTTGAGTTCATAAAATAGATAATACCAACCTCTTATCTTCATTCCATTCGCGTTCTTGTCCACTCCTCCTACAAGAGCCAACAACAGCGACTTCTTCACATCCTGAGAAGCAGCAAAGATACAAGAAATACAGTGAATTTCTCATCCCCCCTCCCCCCAACGTATTGTGTTCAGATGGAAATCATCTCGATCTGAACACAATGCATCACGCTATACGCACATCGATAACGATAAAGGCAACTTCATTACCGTATGACCGTAGATTTCGGGAGCGATGGAATAGGCAAGAAGATCGTAGAAGTTTTCATTGGAAATCATCTCGATCTGAAAACAATGCATCACCATTGCATATTTGTGGTATACTATTTGAAGATCTGTGCCTATTTTGTAGATATCAAGAAGAATGTAGTGAAGTAAATTGAAGGCTAATTAAAAAGAGAATAGGGGACCTCTTCGTCAGTGAGTTGTTCTCCCTCCTTGAGTGCGTCTTCATCCTTCGTACTCAGATTCTCGACACTCTAAACCCTCCCTCCCCCACCTCCCTTCATCTCTCCTTACATGAGCTTCCAAGTAGACTTCAGTCACCAATCCCCCCGCCATTTGTTTGAATCCAGACTGGAGAAGAGGCACGAGGACCCCCGTTACGCGGATCTCAATACACATACATAGCCCTTCACTTTTAAGACAAATATGCCACTTTTCGGGTTGAACACCAGATAGTCGCTAGCTTCAGTAATTGCACAAGTTCAAGTTACTTCGAACTACAGTAATCCTCATACATGGGGGCGTGATTGTCCTATCGGATGTTAGGATGGGTGCCTGCCCTAGAGAATCATAATGTAAAACACTTGTTAGGATGGCTGCTTTTGATTTTCCCTAATTATGTAAGACAGCCTGCAAAAATGTTCGGACAACACTCGCTAGGGTTTGAAAACCAAGCCTTTTAATCGCATTATCAGACCGAGAGAGTGATCAGAAGCATGTAAGAATGAAGAGAGTCAGACGATAAATAGGCAAATCGCGCTTGGTTTTCAAACCTTAATACTCGCTTATGTGTGGCAATCCTACAGTAAGCAGTTCTTTGCATAACATACGGAGTCTCCTGGAGAGCAGGCTCGTGTGCTCTCTCCATAGACATTGATAGAGAGAAGACGGGGAATGGAACCGACGGGCACTTGGTCACTCTGAACTCTGCCCTTCTTACAATCGAACACAGACCCACTGCTAGTAGTACCGAATGTTCTCTTAATCTATAGTAAGCAATTCGAGTCTACACGATTCCAATATGAAAAAGTCACTCACGTGTTCTTGAATCTTAATCTCCTGATACTTGATCATCTTCGACCCTCTAATCTGCATGTGTAATCGTCCGTTGGCCCTCGATTCTACACATTCCTTCGATGGACACTGCACTGCAGGAGTGTATTGGGGACCGTTCACCTAGACATTCCATTAAATTCAATCCTCACAATCAACTCTACCGGTTGGTATGCTTCCGCTCCACAAGTGTCACAAGTGTACGTCATAACAGACGCGATGGGTCTAACTTCCGAAGCGCGAATAACAACTCCCCCAACAGTAACCAACTTGCCTACAAATGCTGCCTGAAATAAACTTAATAATCAATAAGACGACATTAATCAAACCTTAATATCTCTCACAATCATTGATTTTTCCATAGCTCGACTCTTGAACATGATCTCACTGCAAAAAGTCTATGACGTGAATCTACTACACTCTTAGTATTGCTATCTCTGCTTAACCGGATTACTCAGTAGAGTTCGCTTCGCGTATACCGTTTACCCCCCGCACGGCATGGGTAAAGAATGAAATAGCCGTTTATATCGTTAACTGTTGTTCTCGAATTCTAATGACCCGTTTTATATGACAGGAACCGTTTTATACAAGAACGGGAAAAATCCTCGCCTCTCATCTCATTCTTCCAATTTTTTTCGGTTGTTTTGGTGGATATAATTCCATTATTACGCCATTTACCTATCCCGGCAACTATTCGTCGAACATAGACCCCTAACCGTTTAAACGGCGACGAAGAATGATTAGACGCAAGTGTCGTTTATAATACGTATACGGGAAGCCACCTCGATTACTCACTATCTTCGCAGTAGCTGAGGTGGGTATTTCTTCCGTGGATCAACCACATCAGCCATTGCTCCTTCTGCATTCTTCTGAGCCTTGTCCATAACCAGTCGTTGATAAATGAATGAATCGAGAGCATCCATCACAGGAGGCTTAACTCACCAACTATATCTCACTTATTTGCATAGCTTCTTACATTTATGGTACCGCAAAGAGATAGGAAAGCAAGCAAATGCGACAAATATACTCATTTCTGATTACTATTTTATTGTTTTCAAATCTTGTAACCTGTGTGAAATCTCGTTTAGTACCACATTTTTCCTAATGGCCTTATTGTCCTAAAGTATTATTATTATGCTAAAGTATTAGTATCCGATAAAATTTAAGTAGGTACTAACTTCACGATCACCAAGATGTTCCTTGATAAGTTCGTCCATCACTTCAGAGAATAACTGGTGGAACCTGAGAAGTACGCTGAGGACATTAAAAGGCTAGTTGATCCAACCTGCGAGCATTCCTCCTGATGTCATCGACCATTTCCGGATCGTAGTCGTAGACATCGTCCAGATCAATGAAGAGAGCCACTTGCTGCCTCTCAGCAAGAGCTACCATCTGCTCAGCATACTTGAAGATCTGAACAACCCCCTTCACCAGCGAAATTGCAATATCAAAAACAGTCACACATAATCAAGAAATCAAACTTGGCGCATAAAACCAAAACACTAACCTTTGTTCCGTCCTCGGCTTCTGAGTAGAAGTTCTTCAGGAACTCGCGGATTTTCTCCTTCTCCTTATCGAAATCTTGAGCCATTCTGCAACAAGGAATGAGTCATTACTACAAATAAACCTGCACAGTGTAAAACTTAAAATTTAAAGAGACCGCTATGTCAAAAATCAAATGCGCGCAATTTTACCGCCAAAAGTTTGACGAAAACTTACAGTAACCAGAGTGCGGGAAACTTAATATTTAAGCGTGATGACCCGTTTAATAACCTTTGAGGTTTAAGGTTTACCCTTTTGCTGCATATTTTTGTGTATTTTGCTTTAAATTGTTTAAATTCCCTGTTATTCTCAGGTAGCCTACCGATTGGTCAACGCTGGAGGGGCACTTGGCTTGTTCGTATGGATTTATCCCGTTATGGTGAATTGGAAAGGATCGGAGAGGGTACTTACGGTGTCGTTTTCAAAGGAGTTGATCAGAAAACGAAAAAAGTGTTCGCTCTGAAGAAGATCGCTCTAGATAGGTTAGTTATTTCCGCTGGCTTAACGAAATAGTACGTTCAGAGATACCGAAGGTGTTCCCAGTACTTGTATCAGAGAGATCTCTCTGCTAAAGGAGCTCAATCATGTCAACATCGTTCGACTTTTTGATGTAATTCATTGCGGTTCGTTGCTATATATGAAAGGCTTGAAAATAATGTCCCAGACATGAAGTTGTTCCTGGTTTTCGAATTCATCGATCAAGACTTGAAAGGACTCTTGGATAAACTGCAAAACAAGATTCTTCCTGTGGAGTATGTAAAGGTAGCTGGACACTTATTAAAATGGCAATTCGTATAAGTGAAGAGCTTCGCCTTCCAACTCCTTCAAGCTCTCGCGTATTGTCATACACACCGTGTCATCCACAGGGACTTGAAGCCCCAGGTTTGTATTCTCTTCGCTTGATCGACCTATGGTTACTTGCGTTTCTCTACCTGATTTCCCATACATTAGAGTTTAGTATTAATATTGATAGAATTCCAGCATAGCTTTTAGCTGCTGCAAATCCTATCACCTGTCACCCAATGCCCAAAAGTCTATGATAGCGAAAAAGTGAAACATTTTTGTGAGGGAGGTGGGTGAATGATGATGGGTGAAGCTGAAGTCTTGCAGAACATTCTAGTCGATAACAGCGGAGTTGTTAAATTGGCCGATTTCGGATTAGCCCGATGTTTCTCAATGCCGAGTAGAGTGTACACACACGAAGTGGTTACCCTGTGGTACAGGGCACCCGAGGTATTCATTCTTCTCTCTTTCACACAAACCTGCAGTTAGCTAAGTTGTCTTAGATCAATTAAGGTTTAACCAGCGTTAATCCAAGAGAAGCCTTTTGACAATGGGATACGGTAAGAATGTGTCTCAAATGTATCTTGTAGGTCTTGATGGGTACCCGATACTACTCAACAGCCATCGACGTATGGTCGCTTGCTTGTATTATTGCTGAAATGGCCCTGTAGGTGACTTATTTCATATCATTCTACTACTCGCTTGCAGGGGTAAAGCTCTATTCGAAGGTGATTCAGAGATTGATCAATTACTCAAGATCTTCCGTATTCTCGGGACACCTACCTCTAAGGTTTGTTGTTTATGGTCCATGGGATTTCGGTTATTTCAAAACGTATTTCAAAAAGACTGGTTGGCAGAAATATTATACATCCATAAATTATGGATGCATAATTTTTCTGCCAACCAGTCCTAAACATTAAAACGTTTTGAAATAACCGAAATCCCATTGAATCTGTACCAATAATGAAATAGCTGGTGTGTGTTCAAGTGTTTTAAGAGTGTTAGTGATCATTAACCGCTCCGGCAATTGTTATTTTGTTGATTGCAGACTTGGCCGGGAGTAGAGAAGTTGCAAGATTGGAAGTTTGAATTCCCCGTGTGGAAGGGAGGAATAGACACATTGACACAGACAATGGAAGGACGGATGGATGGAGATGGAATCGATCTACTTCATGTAAGCCCCCTCTCTTTGTTTATATTTTCATTTTGAATATAATAGATTAGAAAGTCGGTCGGGGGTCAAAACGCGGTCAAAACGGTAAAGGCGGTCAAAACGGTAAAGGCCCTTGCAGCGAATGGTGCTGTATATCCCCGAGTCGAGAGTCACCGCTAAATCGGCCATTTCCCATCGTTTCCTCAGACAAGTTCCCGTCAATCTTCCTCCCCTCACTACTCTATTCATCTAGAATGTCCAACCCCTACCACTTATCTTCCAATCTCACTTCTCATTTTTCCGTTCCGAGTGTTTCTCCTCTTCCACTATGTGCTAAACTTCCCTCTCTTTCTCATGCGCTTACTTTTTTCTTGGTGTTTACGCACTGCCATTAACTTTTTTCGTGCCTTAGCATAATATAATATTGTTCCTTTTTTAAAGATTATTACTTCTTTGTAAGATCTTTCACTTTGTTAGCCACGGGTCTATCAACTTTTCTAGTAATAATGTACTTTCCCTTCCTAATCATGTTAATGTTCTTCCACGTAGATATTCCCTTCTCCTTCTGGTGACTAGATATTCTTCCACGTTCCCTTAGAATACTTGCAGTACATATAGACTCCCCCCCTTCCCCTTATTCATCCCCCTTTCCCCTGTTCCCTCCTCGATACCTCTTGAATGCAACCGTTGCCCTTCCTTCCGTTCCGGTTGTTTCTCCATGTCTCATAAAGCGATGTTCCATTGATTCGTCCTGATAACGACTGCAAGCAGTGTCTGTCTTCACTCTCCTACTTCTCTCGAATCCTCCGTATCTCTTCCCTTTCCCTCTATCGATGTGCACTTTGTTCTGTCTTCCCCTTGTTGTGCCATCTATCGCCTCTGTTAATGACTAATTATCTTTCCCAGAATGAGTGATGGCTGGGGAGAGGAAGAAGAGGACTTTGCGTATGGATTGGATGGCGACGAGAAGGACAGACCGACCATTATACTCATGGGACAGAAGAGGTTACACTCTCTTTACTTTCTTACTATTAGTCTTTTCACTTATAGGATAGGAAGGTATGAATGATTGGTAACTATTCTTGTTTAGGAGTGGAAAGACGTCAATCCGGAAGGTAGTCTTCAATAAAATGTCACCCAACGAGACGCTTTTCGTTGAAAGTACTGCGAAAGTCACCAAGGACCGTGAGTAAACCTTTTTATTATGCATTTCATAGTCCTAAATTTCGTGTAGAGTGTCCCAAACCGTTCCAAATGTCCTTAATTGTATTGGCCAAAAGGGCAAAAGATTTGACCCGTGAGTGAGTCGAACACCCAACCTTTCGATCTGGAGTCGAACGCGCTACCATTGCGCCAACGAGTCAGTTGCTCCTATCCCTCGCGAGGGTCTCTAGTAGTGGAGCTCGCGAGTGCACTCCTCCCGCTATCAGGTCTTCTTTCAGACATTGCGGCCTCGTTCATTAACTTCGCAACACAGGAGTTTCCGGGACAAGTATGTGGAAAGCTTTTTATTGAAGTAGTTATTGGAGAGGAGAATTTAGGGGACTTAGTGTACAATTGAATTGAAGTGAGGAAGGCTATGGAGAAGGGATAATGGCTTGGATTCTTCTGGATGAAGTTTATGGGCGAAACCTATTCTGTATTATATGGGAATAGGACTAATTGTCGGTGTTGAGGTTTCTCCCTTCGAGGACTCTCTGAGTCCCCAAACGAACTTCTCTCGATGCGGTGCCTTACTGTACATAATCGATGCTCAGGAGGAGTACAACGATGTTCGTTCTTGATTCATTTATCCACTCTTAGATAGCAAGGCAATTTTAAATATCAGGCGATGACCCAGTATAGTTCATAAGTAGACATAAGAGAGCTTTGTAAAAGCTCACTTGTTATATTCCTCCCCTCCTGAGTCGTGATTAACCCGTGTCACTTGAGATCTGTCTGGCCATTCGGAAGATGTGTGACTACTTCGTCAAGGCGTATGCTATCAAGAAGGACATCAACTTCGAGGTCTTCATTCACAAGGTATGTACTATTCTTTTTCTTCCTTTTTGTTTGGACAAGGAAATGATACGTGTTGAAATGATTAAAGCTGGAATAAGTGTAAATGAAGTGTATCAGGTGGATGGATTAACGGATGAATCTCGTTCCGAGGGACAGATGGAGATCTACAATAAAGTGAGTAGAGAACGAATTTGAGGGGTTTAGTGATATAAATTATATTGTGTTCTGCAAAACTGTCTATGTTCAATCCTCGGTTAGAATATTGTTCCTATGTTATTTTTCTTTTTTATCTCCAGGATATTTTCCTGAGATTGACAATTGATTACAGGTGAAGGAGGATCTAACAGAGATGAATCACGATGGGAAGCTGCAGATCACTTACCACTGTACTTCCATCTACGATCATTCCATCTTCGAGGTTCGTTCTTCCCGCTTGTACTATAATCGAGGAATGAATTGAGGCGTTCTCGAAAGTCGTACAGAAATTGATTCCACAATTGGGAACCCTCGAGAAGTTGCTCGATATCTTCAACAGTGGAAGCAACGTTGAGAAGAGTTTCCTCTTCGATGTTTCGTCCAAGGTTTGATGGTTTATGGGTACGATAGCAGGTAAAATGGTACGGTAGTCATTAGAAGGCAAATGAGCTTATGGCCTTAATTCATCTACAGTTGCATGGCGAATAGTGCCTCTTTCAGATCTACATCGCAACTGATACTACTCCCGTTGAAATGGCTACCTACGAATTGTGCTGTGATATGATCGATGTGACCATCGATTTGAGTGCAATCTACGGGTAAGCTTAATCTGAAAGTAATGACAATATGGTTGGTGTATAGGAAGTGCTGTACTTGTTATAGGTGGTTGATGTGGATAGCAATCAGCCGTCTTGTTTGGAGAATAATAATATCTATTATTGTTGTTGCAGTATTAAAGCCGAGGGACAACGTCCCTTCGATGAGAATTCATCTGCTGTTATTCGGCTGAAGGGAGATCAGGTTAGCATTAGTTGCATCTCATGATGAGAGAATACTGTAGGAATGAACCTCAGCTCATTGTCAGTGTTTGGGATAGTAAAAGGATTACGGTATGCTACCAAATATAGGGTTTTGTATAAGTGGAAGCTGTTTTCCTCTCGTCTGTATGGTTCAGGTTCTATTCCTCCGTCAGCTCAATCGACATCTTGCACTGGTTTGCATTGTTCGATCAGAGTTCGCGGAGAAGCAAGGACTCATCGACTATAACTTCAATTGTTTCAAAGAGGTATTAACTACTCTTTTAATATCTCGCTGAATATTTCGTGTACTGCTAACAAGAGAACTACTCGAAAAGTGATAGATAATATCGGTATATATTATTGGTATAAGTATGAGTATGGGTATTGTAGGGTATCGAGAAGGTCTTCCAAGTGCACAAGAAGATGCAAGAATGAAACGAGTATTTTCCCCATTTATCTATCCCGCCTATTTCCCTTTAACGGTCGTTTACTCAGGACACTTTTATCATTGCTTATCTTACTCTTACTTTGCTGACGAGGTCTACCGAATATCTTCCCTTTTACATTACACCGTTGACTTGTTCTTATCTTGTCGTACAAAGGACTTGAAACTATTCTTCTCCTTCTACAAATAAGTTAGTTACTACGGAAACAAGTATGGCAAGGAAAAGGAAGTGAAAGAGGGAATTGCAGAGTGAAAGAATATCGACATGATCACTGGGACAGTGAAGAAAAGCTGACCGGAGGGGTGAATAAGAATGAGATAGGATAATGGGAGAGGACAACCGTATCAGATGGGAGATGAGATCAGAAGGGAAACGAAAGCTGTGAAGGGAAAGAAGAGATTAGTCATTGAGAACTGAGAACTGAGCATCCACGAGAAGAGTGGAATTGAGGAAGGAAAGACAGGTGTCGACGTGGTCTGAGCACTTCTCTGATTGCGAGGAACGACCGAAACACGGAGACGAAGACGATGAACAGGAACGGCTCCTGAACGGAATGAATGGGATACGGTACGGGGGATACTGTAAGGGTACCGTACCTGTATCGTCTGCCGGGACTGCAGTTGGATACACATAAAGACCACTCACTCCACGGCTTCCAACTACTCTCTTCCCATTCTGAAACCGTCTCCATCTCTCGTTGTTTCCCTTTGAATTGCCATGCTACAAGCTGTCTCATTCACTCTCAAACATAACCGTGCACAGCCTAGGAATGGCAGGATGAGAGGGAAGACTGTGTGTTGTGAGTCTCCATCCCCTCCCATCCTCTTCCCATGGATGAAGGAAGACAAAGCGTACGTTGGCAAGAGTCGTCGACTGGACAGACTGCTGTCATATGGGCGAGACCCTCACAGACACTTCCCCCCGCTTGGGGGGACGGACGGGAGCAGGAACGATCTCTGTGTTGAAGGGAGAAGGAGCAGAGGGACGGGGAGGGACACTCCGTCCACTCACTCCAATCCGACCAATCACCGTCTACTCGGGCTGAATGAGAGGAGACATGCAACGTGCACTCGAGACATGCAACACTCACACTTGGAACACGACGACAGGTCCGAACAAGGGTGCAGTTCGAAGTCTGCCCCGAAGCAAGGAGAACCTCCATGGGAGGGACGGGGTTGGGTACAGTATCTGAGGGAATGAGGGGTTAGAGGGAGGGAACGAGGGCAAGGGAGGAAGGGACACTGACCTCGTGCGACTGGAGTGACCCCCACAAGGATCACTGCAAGTTGACCACTCTGTCCACTCCGTCCATCCCCCATCCACTCTCGTAGTACAAGGGACTGATGACGAACACGCACGTTGATCGAACGATAGTCCCGTACAGAACGAGCCCCTCAAGGGGTACGGTAGGGGAGGGTTACGGTAGAAGAGAAGTGTTACGGTCATGGGAGAGATGCAGTAGAAGGGAAGTAATACTGTAGGTTACCTGTTAGCCGGAATGGGATTGGCGCACATGCGATTGCGTATCTGATGTCCCGTTCCCTCACAATCCCTCGAACATTCACTCCACTCTCCCCATTCACTCCACTCCCCATTCACACCCCCACACGACAACGGAACACATGACTTCTGTTCCACCAGACGACCCGCACAGAATCCTGAGAGGAATGGGTACTGTAGGAAGACGAGGGATACTGTAGGGGGAGAATGAAAGGTACGGTAGGCGAAGAGATACTGTAGGCATACCTTGAACAGAGGGTGATCGCACTTTACAGTATCTCCGTCGTGTGGTTGTGAGAGAGAAACAACTGCATTGGGCCCATTCCGACCATTCCGACCATTCTGGCAATTTCACTGCTTCCTTGTCGTGACCGTCTCCAAGGGCAGAGAGCATGAGGGCGGACTGAAAGAAGAGGGGTACGGTAGACAGGGATACTGTAGGGAGAGGGGGAGAGGATACTGTAGGGAAGGGAGGGGATACTGTACGAGGGAGGGAAGTGAAGGGAGCATACCAAGAAGGACTGGGACTTGGCACATGCACATTCACGGGTGTCGTTGTCTTGTGCAGAGGGACAGGCGAAGGGGAATGAGCACTTGCGGGTGCGAGTCTCCCTGTCCCCAGTCCCACAGTCATCCTTGCATCCCGACCACTCACTCCACTCCAACCAACCATGCGATCCTGCAGGCACTCAGTCTCATAAGGCAGGGACGAACCCTTCTAAACAGATCAAAGTGACTAACCTGCGGGACACTGGGACTGCTGACAAGTCTGTGTCTCCCTGGAGTCCTTCGTATCGAGACATGCAGCCTTCGGACACAACTTGGATCTGCGAGAGAGATCAAAGATCACAGAGGGAGGTGTCCCATACCGTGTCCTCGTTCCCTTCCCACACGAGACAGAACAAGGTCCCCACTCCGTCCACTGCACTTCACTCTCCACTGCCGTACTCAATCCATGCAATCGATTGTCACTCACTGCCCTCCTTGTCTTATCACAAGCATCCGAACACGATTCAGACTCCGATCCCGATCCTGAGGATACGGTAGATGATAACGGAGGGAGTACGGTACCTGGACAGGATACTGTAGATCCGAAGAGTGGGAAGATGGAAGAACAGATGCGTTCTCGCTTACTGTAAGGGAGTAGCTCGAGAGAGTATAGGAGGGAGGGTGTTACCGAGAGTTGATAGAGAGGCAGTCAGTGCACGTAGACCATGCACCCCATTCACCCCATTCGGGACAGGGACCGAGAACACAACGACGTTGATCAATCGACGGAATCGAACACGGACCTAATCCATACTTGGCTGAGTATCATCGACTAACTACCGTACCCCGAGTGCACTTCCTCTCCCTCGTTCTGAATCCCTCTCCACAAGTAGCTGAGCAAGGCGACCACTCTGACCACTCCTCCACTTCGAAGGGATTGTCGTTCTCATTGCATGGCTAAATACTACGGTACTTATCGTATTCCCATGACTACCGTACCTGTTCATTACACGTTCGTGCTTGTTTGTTATTGGTCGGACAGAGTACTCCATCACACAACCGCTCTCGAAGTTGGAAGCCGATTCCACACGAGACGGAACAGGGCAGCCAGTCTCCCCAAGACTGAAAGATATATTCATTAATATTAGGAAGGGGGGTACCTCGTTGGCTTGGCATGCTCCATGAGTACAGGGATGGGTCTCGACAGTGGAGCCCTTGCAATTGCCCGAGATGCACTCCCTCCGTCGACTCCTCATTCCCTCTCCACACGAAGCAGAACACGGAGTCCACTCCATCCACCCACTCCAGCAATCTCCCTTCAATGCAAAGCTTCATCTTCATTATTCTCTTCTCATACCATATTGCAGGGTCGTCGTTCCTTAGTGGGGGAAGAGCAGAATGCGGAATTGCAGGGTCGGCTTCTCAACTGTGCCCCCTCTCCACACTCAGTACTGCAAGCACCCCATTCTCCCCACTGTCCGAGTGATTCGCACGCGCTTGATGCCTCGCACTTTCGTCGTTCCTAAAAAAAATTCATATCAAAATATATTTCAATACAAAAAATACAGTTTTTAAATAATTCAACATCTACGGTATTATGAGTACTGTAACCGAAAAACAGTTAAATATTGACAAACTGACCCGGCCCGATTTTATTATTTCGCGAAATGTAATTTCCTAATTTTCTCCGAGATTTTTTGGCAAAATTGGACTTACCCTTCTCTTGCCGGAACAGTCGTTAACCGAGAGACATTGTCGCTTTCTGATCTGTTTTCCATCTCCACACGAAGCACTGCATTCAGACCAAGGAGACCACGTAGACCACAGTCCCTTCCCGTCCTTGAAGTCTTCCGACGGACAGTCTTCTGAATACAGGTACTTTGCCTATCCAATCTTAAGGGATTCTTTTCAGTTTCCAAGTTAATACTTGATCCGGGGTAACATGCATGCGAAAAGTACAGAAATAAGCGGGATTCATCGGGAAGCAAGTTGAAGTTTTAGTTAAAAAGGGTTTTTTGAAAATCTGAATCATTATAGATGTTTCATACATGTATAGCTCCACTACAACAGTTTTACAAATACTACTCAATTGCCTCATACATAACTATTCTAAAATTGTTGGTAAATATATAAAATGGTTTATTGGTAAAGCGGTAAAGGTATCGAATTTCAAAACGCCGTCATGTGAAGTCCTTCACGCAAGGAAAAAATATTAAGTGATTTTAATATTTTGTGTCCTGCTATAAGCTGCAAAAGAACATCGTAAATGCTTAATTCGCTTAATTCTACGCTTTCACGCAGGATGAATTTTTTTTATTCTGCTTAGAAATTACCATGACTCGAAACGAGAGCCGAACTGTGGCATGCGAGTTGTAGACACTGTCCCCCCACACAGTAGGAGTTGTGTCCACAAGGAGCACCATCAGGGAATTGACCCTTATTACGAATGAGTTCCGAGTCCACCAAATGACACCAAACTCGACACGGCTGTGTTCCATCTCAATGATGACATTGTTTACATCAAGCTATCAATCATATCAGGGTTAATGAGTTGAAAGAAGGGCACGGATAATAATAAGGTGAAGGGTCTTACGGTTGAAGCTGTTTCCAGTCAGTTGTTTATCGGGTCTGGCGGGGTCATTTTGCAGTGCAGTGCATACTCTATCTCCGTACTCTTGTCGACTCAGACCCAGACAACTCGAAGTTGTCTTTCCACACAAGAGACCCCTTATGGGAGATCCCTTGCATGTTTCTCCTCCGTTGTTTGGACTGAAATGCTAATGTGCTCATCTGTTTTCTCAAAAAAAGACATATTATACATATCTGTTTCAAATTATGAATATTTACTTCTCTAACAGTGTTTGTGATACTCACGCAGGATTGATGCATTCCCTGTGTTGTGGTTTGACGTGAAGTGAATTGGATACGTGACATTGCCGAATAGGACACTGCTTGTCACCTGTCCACGGGGACCAGTTGCCATTCACCGCCTGGGGCTGTGGCTCTGGTCCTTTCCATTTCGAGCACTGCCCTTCGATGCAGAACTGAACTGGGAAGTGGGATCAGAGGCATACATGGGCAACCTTCCCCGCAATATTTTGAGAAACGGGCCTACCAGTGTACGAAATCAAGCCTACCAATTGAAATTTTGTAGGATATATATCCCTACCAAAGTAAAATTCCGAACAAATATGGGCCTACCACCCACACTTCGGGTCGGTGCCCACGTATGATCAGAGGATACGAAGGGGACACTCTCACCTTCTCTCCTCCACACCAACTTCCCTCGAGTGCGGGATGGGCAGTGGAAATAGTGGAGCCACCGTTACCACACCACAGAATGCGACAGATGTCATCCATTTGTCGTCCATTGGGTATCTCCACGATGTAGTCTCTTCCCCAGAAGTAACTACACTGTTGGTCGGCCGTGAATCTGAGAAGGAGTTTAATGAGGTCTCGTGGAAGGGTAGACCAACCTCTGACCGGGCAGTCTTCCATCTCTCAAGTGACTACGGTCGTAGATCCCCTCTGCTGTGTCTCGCAGACAGTTGCCTCTTCCACTCTCACTGCACAGTTTACAATGACTTGTGACCTAGTTACATGACTGATTACGAGTAAATCGTCCATAGTGCAATGACAAGTGCTATATCTGTACTGGATGGACTCACTCGAGTTGTAGAAGGAAGGCGTTGAACTCTCGAACAGAGCACTCGGACCAAGTGGTCTTTCCCGCCCCGTTGACCGCACTCATCAGACAACAGCTTCTACTACACTGGTTCTGTACTCCGTCGTGCACCATTCCCATACTGCAAAGGAGTAATATACCTTCTCTCGTCTAGCTATCTCATCATGAGAGTGAGAGGGATGAAGTAGATCTCGCTGCGAGTTGTCTTAGTTGTTCATTCGCAGTCAAGTGGTCACCGGTTTCACTAAGGTGGAATTTCCACTGTGAAAGTGAATGTGAATGGGAATACCCACTTGTCGTATATCGGCTTACTTGTAGGCAAGCCATGAAAAGGCTAACTACGAGTCTTCCCCTCTCAATCCCCTCAACTCACTTGTGCCCCATTTCATGAGCCAGAACGAAGGAACGGCCGAGATGCATTCCCTCCACGAGAGAACACGCGAATAGCGGATCGCACATTCTTGCTACAGGGGCGACCCCGGCAACGGAGGCAGTTGTGTGGTAGATGTCATATCTAGAACCGACGACTCGTGCAAGCTACTTTCTCGTGACACTGTGTACAGTGTTGGGATGACTAGACACAAATCTCGCTCTATAACCTCGAGCGGCTTGCCCTTTCACTCAACACGAGCCCCTTTCACTTTCAATGTCAACTCTCCTTATTTCTAAATTCACTTTCACCCCGTTGATCATTGCACAAACCAGAAATAGCAACTGACCCAGTGAGAAGAACTCCGTGATCCCAATGCTCAGAATCAGTGAGATCAGTGCCTGGATTGTTCCTCGATTGGTAGTGACAGAATGCATCGAGTAGGCTTTGTGCTTGTCCGTTTTTATGCCGCGCAGTCTCCAATCCAACCTGCACGATGCACGTGTGGGATTGCAAGAGATTACGTTGGTTTAAGAGTCAGAGAGTGCTTGGAGCCATTGAATTGGCTTGCCTGTGGGTAGTTGTTCGTATAGTCTGGCTAAGCCCTCTAGGCACTCACTCATCCGACTCTCTCCCTCTGTCCTCTCCTCTTCTTTCATCCCCTATGAGGCAGACCCGGTAGGCTAGTATCCCATGTGTAAGAGAAGCGCGAGCAGTTATGCAAGGGACAGGAGGAAAGAAGAGGGAGGGAGTGTGCGAACGAAGAGTGAATGAATGAATGAAGGAGGGGAGGGGGGAGGATGAGTCGAGAGTGGCGTTCGCTAATTTACTACAAGGATTGCACAAGGACGGCGAGGATTGAAAGTGAATGAGAGGGATGCCGAGACGAAGAGCGGGAAGGGAAAGCGAAACAAGTTAGTACCGGCTGCTCCTTCCACATCTCGAATCGAACGATGACAACATCGAGGTTGGGATTCAGGGTCGGCTGTTGGTAGAGAACGTGCACGTTGTTGATAAGTGCTAACGAGAACTCGATGAGATGCTCTTCTGCGTCTCTGAATTCAACCATCATCTCGTCAATATACTCTCTCTCACGTCAATATACATTGTTGCACAGAACAATAACATGTCGCTGGTGTAACGTACCTACTGAATTCCCTTTGGAAATGTTCATAAAGTTTGGAGTCGAGGAAGAGGCCTATTTCGAGAGTTATCGGATCCATTTGAGGGAAGATGAAGGAGGATTCGAGGGAGCCGATCGAAGGCACAGAGTAATTGAGCGAGAAGAGATCGGCTAAATGGAGATGAGCTATGTGTATGGAGATTGCATCTACCAGTGAGAGGAGAGTCAACGGAGGCACTCGAATCGCAGAAATCGACGGTTTCTACAGTGTTCAGCTTGACCAATTCCTCTTCCAATCCCTGCTCCAGATCCGACAATAAGCCTGCTTCTCTCTTGTACACGATGTGTTTCTCCGTCTGAAAATATCCCCTTTGATCTGAGTCTCTGTAGAGTGTGACCACCGCTGAGAGTGACGTGCCATACGTTCTCTCTTCATTCTTGTTGCTTTGTTCTGCCTACTGAGTAAGGGGGTGATCTCTCCTTTTGATTGACTCGAGTCTCTTATCGAGTCTATTCAACGGCGCGGAACAAGAGACGATTCGTCTATCACAGTTTGTATAATGGTAAGCTGTCTACCGGGTATCGTCGTTGTGGTCATCTCTTACCTGCCATTCGTGTGTTCTCGTGGGAAGTGGATGGAGTACGAGGAAGTGATCGTGCATATCGATAGTGGCCATGGATCGTATGCAATCCGAGAAGGACACCTCAACGCTTTCTCTTCTCTATTTGGTGTTACGTACTTCTTCTCTCTACCCCTCTCTATCTCTCTCTCTCTTGTGCTCTCTCGATACTCGGTAGTGTAGTAGGTGGTTGATAAGTGGAACGCAGTTTGTTCACCTTCTTTCTCGAATGGCTCAACAGTTCCCCTTGATAGTGACAGTTGATGTCGAACTTGTCAAGTTGCCTGGTTGTGTTTCCCTCTCGAACGATCGGGACGAGACCGTCTCGGACCTGCATGGGTTCACTCTCGCAGTCTCACTCTTGGACAGCGGTTGCGCAAGGGGAAGTCGTTCATAGCTTCTACTAGATCCCCTCTTCCGTCCTTTTGGAAGGAGAGAGTGCGAGTTAGGGAATAGCTTTTGTGTGAACTGTCACTAGATGAATTGTGTGCCTCGTGAGATCCGACTCAGTCATGAACAAACCGGTGTGTGCTCTATTCCATACAAGTATTAAGCTACGCAGAGGAAGATGATCGGACACCTATCGGCCACTTCCGTTCTATTCCCGTCGCTTTGTGTTGCCATCGGACAGACTGTTCGATTAGTGCGAAGTGGGAGGGTTGGGGATGGAGAAGAGATGCAATGGAATGGAGAGAGTCGAGAGGAGTATGCAAATAGTACTCGACACCCGACAAGGAGGCACACTGATATCTATGAGAGTGGTTTGGAGAAGAGACGAAGAGAAGAGAGACGAGACATGACTAGATGAGGGAAGGAAAGGAAAGCGCAAGTGTTGCCTGTACGAGACTAATGGACCATGGACAAGAGGAGGATGAAATAGATAAAGAAGAAGAGACGAAGAGGATGGACTGACCAGACGATTGTTCGGTCGGAGACGCATGGAGTAGGTGGAGTTGAAGGCATGGATGTCCACGAGGAGACCATCGGGCGTTGACCGTTTGACGATTCGAGCGAACGAGTACTCGGGAACACAAGAGACTTCTTCCACTCCGAACGTCGTCTGCAGCTCTCGAGAAGTCAACCGATGGTGGATTCCCTGAAAGGACCGAGCATGATGAATGAATGCCACTCTCGACTATACTCATCTCATAGCTTCCCCTGCATACCATACCCATGTACTACTCTCCCATCCGATGGTCTTCACTGGTCTCTAGTGTGACTAATCGTAAGCGTGCAATCGACTGCTACATCAAACTGGATGCAGTGATTGTGCATGGCAACTGGATGAATAGGGGATATATCTACCTGCACGGGGCCCAGTAGCAAGGGCAACACGAGTAGGAACCTTTGCATTCACTGATGATCACTTACTTCCATCTATGATAACGAGTCTGTAAGGGAAAGGATATGAAAGGGATAGTAGTGAGAGGGAGGGGAAAGGAGGAGAGGGAAAGGGAAGGGAGAGTGACATGAACGATAGATAGATAGCTCAAGGGGCAGGGTTGGAGGACAGAAAGGGAGAGTGAAGGGGAAGCAAAAGGGAAAGGAATGACCTCTGATTGAGGGATTGACTCGTGCTGGGGGATGAGGAATAAGACATGCTTGTTGAACGAGAGAAGTGAAAGTGAGAAGATGAAAGGTGATGAACACAGAAGAGAGAAGTACGAGTAGTGAATGAGGTCAAAGAGGAAGCATGGAGTAGACTGGGGGATAGACTGGATCTAGTAGGACTATAGGATATGATGGAAGGGGAGACTGATTATGAGGGGAGAGAGTGAAAGTACGCACAATTGACACTATACCTCTCACTACTCTCACTACACGAACAAGTGAAGAGAGTGAGAGAAGAGAGGGAGGGAAGGGGAGGGGGAGATGGGGAGGAGGATGGTAGAGTAACTGGCATGTACAGCTGACTTATGAAGAGAAGCATCGTCTATCGTCTCACTGTGGTGGTGCTTTGAATGGATAGAAGGTGCCTGGGGAGAGAAGAAGAAGAAGATGGGTAGGAGGCGGTTCCCTCTATCCCCCTTTACCTCTCTCTCTCCCTCCCTCCCTCTCATTCTCCTTTACAGCCATAGCTTACAGTGACACAGACTTCATCCCATCCGTACTTGCCCTTTCAAGGGAAACGATACGAAACACCCCTTAGACATGTCTGAATCCAATAGGGGATACGGTAGCTGTTTGTCAATCTGACCGGCCGAACTTGTATTAGCAAACTGTGTTCGGAACTGAATATTCACAGCTTCCAGCTGTTTACAAGCTTTTGACTAGGCTGGCTTGTTGTTTTTCATTTATTCCATATTACTAATAATGAGTGAATTGAGGTGGATGGCTGAGACGACGAATGGAGAAGAAGGAAGGAGTGGGAACGGGAGACGATGGCTGTGTTGTGTAGGGAAGGGGAGGGAAGGGTTGGTCATCGGAGTATCATCGGGAGATACTTTCAGTTGGGAAGAAACAATGGGAATGCTGATACGAGCGGGGGACAGCCAACCACGAGTTCAGAGCGAAGAAGGGAAGAGAATGGGAATGGCGATGAGGAAATGGAGTTGAAGTACGGAGCAGAACACGTTATCCGGTCAGTTATGCACTTTTATTAGGAGGAGCTTTGGTAATATTCGTTGAGATGGTATTGATGAGAGGAGAGGAAGAGGAGTGAATAGAGGGATTCAGCTTGTTCGTGCCCGTGTCTCTATGCATGGCTGCGGTCGTTCTCACGATGAACACCGTCGACTTCTACTCCGAGTCTTCAGGAGGAGCAAGTTTGTGAGTGGCCAGTCCCCCTTCTCTCGTATTACTCCCCTCCAGACTCTACACTCCCTTCAATCCAAATCAGTCTGCGGGTACGGGAACACAGGTTAGTGTAGAGAGTAAGAGTAGTGGATGACTTGCCCCCTTCCCTGTTCCCCTGGATTCCCTCTTCCCCTCTCCCCTCTTCCCCTCCCCACTCCCATCATCTCTCTTCAAGATCCTGGCGAGCTTCGCCAATGCTCTCATCATGCTTTCCTTCATCATCGTCATGACTGTCGTTCTCATCATTCTCTACAAGTTCCGCTTCTATCGGGTAGTCCTTGAGATACAGTAATCCATCAATCGGTATCGCTTGCAGATAATTCAAGGCTGGCTTCTATTGAGCAGTGTCATGCTGTTAACGATCTTCACTTCGCTTTATGTCAAGTAAGTGATCCTCCCATAAGTAACTACTAGGGCATACATCCGAATATTGACCGCCGATAATCTTGGTACTACGAAGTTTGGTAGGATCTTGGTAGATTAGCTTGCACTAAGCACTTGATGTGTTTACTGGGAGATCATAGCATGGTCCATTTTGTAAGCATATTTCTGGCATAGTGTGGGTGAATTGCCTTGTGTCCCCTATTCGTATCCCCTAGCCGTATCCCCTATTCGTTTTCAGTACAGACCCCTTGCAGGGAAGTGCTTCGTGCATATAATGCCTGTGTCTCCGCTCCCACCATCATCTTCGTTCTCTTCAACTTCGCAGTTCTCGGAATGATGGCCATCCACTGGAAGTGTCCCCTTATGCTCCAACAGGTATACAGTATCCCGTCCCATCTACCGTACCCCAATGTACCGTATGCAGGCGTATCTCATCTCAGTCTCGGCCCTGATGGCCCTCACGTTCATCAAATACCTTCCCGATTGGACAGCGTGGACAGTGCTTGGACTCATCTCTGTATGGGATCTCGTGGCTGTTCTTGCTCCCAAGGTATCTCTGCTCATTCTCACAAGGAGTGGTTGTAACCATGCGGAGAAATTTTGATATGAGAAACATTGCTTCTAGGGTAGTTTCACGTGTTGATTCCAAATCTTCAATCAGAAAAATCCGGAGTAAGCGATTTTTCGAGATAATTGAGTTCAAAGTTTACACGTGTTTCTCCCTTTGCGCGCCTTCCGGCATATCAATATGAAACTTTTTTCGTGGGTTCGATTCCCCCATCATTATTTTCACTTTTGCTTTTTGGCAATGGCGAGAAAACGTATTTTTGCATTGTTTATGATACTTGGTCTCTCGTTTCTCTCCTAGGAGAGGAAATAACAAAAAGAAAAAAAGTTATTTTTTATCAGATTGTAGTCAATGCGTACTGTTATGTCCTACAACAGCAACTTTTAATGGTTTCACATTTTCCAACAGCTTTCGCAAAACAGCAAAAGTGAAAATAATGATGGGGGAATCGAACCCACGGAAAAAGTTTCATAGCGATAGCGTCTATCCACTACACTACCAGGTCACGCTTCGGAAGCTGCAGCAGCTCGACCAAGAGCCGGAAGGTGCGCAAAGGGAGAAACACGTGTAAACTTTGAACTCAATTATCTCGAAAAATCGCTTACTCCGGAGTTTTCTGATTGAAGATTTGGAATCAGCACGTGAAACCACCCTAGAAGCAATGTTTCTCATATCAAAATTTCTCCGCATGGTTACAACCACTCCTTGTTTACAGTTTTTACACCGTTTATCTGGGCTAGCAGTGGAGGGGTTCCAAAGGAGGGAGTCTTGATGGATAGGAGAGGTCGGGGACTTCAAATCCTCGTCAAATACTCACTCAGCCCGCGGTGTCCATGACCTTGAGTATCCTCGCGATCCTGGTTTTGCGCTAGTTCCCCCGTGCGCCAAGTCTTCAGGGGGAACGATTCATCTTCTTGTCCGAGGTTGAAAGGGGTGCGCTTGATTGAGAGAGAATTAAGAGAGCCGACCACCCGCGACGAGAACAGAGAGGAAGAATGAGTAATAGTAGTCTCACAAAAACTCCTTGTGAGACTACTATTTCGAGTATTATTTGCATACATAAATTTTGCATATGATATCCAACATGTATTACTATCTTCTTTGCCCGTCCCTCCTGCGATTCATTCTTCCATGATGATAACGCGGTCAGCAGTCACTCTTTAGTATGCACATAGCTGCTCCTTCTAGAAAGCAAATAGGCTTGTTTAGAATGCTTTTATCAGTGAATTAAAATTAGTCTGGTGATATCTTATTATTTGAGGGGCCTCTGAAGATGTTGGTGCAACTGGCTCAAGAGAGGAATGAGCCCATCTTCCCTGCTCTAATTTATTCGTGTACGTGACTAAGGCAAATAGTTTTTTTTTAAATTCCCGTATTGATAAGCGTCATTCAGCCGGAATACTGTATCCGTATGTTCTGATGAGTGTAACGGTCGAATCTGAGGAATCTGGGGAGACGGATAAGAAGAAGACAACAACGAGAGGAGAGCCAACGGGTAGGGAAGGCAGTGAATGAGGGGGTGATATCATGGGTTGCAGAGAACCCCGCTGGTCCTTTGTCTACTTCCGTGCTCATTCCTTCACAAAACAGTGGAACGAGAAGACCTCAAGTAAGAAGAGTCCCGCCTGCGAGTAGGGACACTGCAGGACCTTCGAGGTGAGGAGGGTACTGTAGGATACTGTAGCATTTGGGGGATAAGAGGGGTACTGTTGGGAGAGGCACGGAAGGTTAATGGAGATTAGTAGTGGGATGGAAGACCACATTTCTTCCATTGATTATACGTTCTCGAGTTATTAGACTTGATATATGAATTGCAAAGATGAATAAGAATGGTTGAGGAATGATGGAGTGGAAGAGTCGAGTAGAAGATCGGAAGTGGTGCAAGTGGAAGAGAAGGGAATCAAACTGGGACTGGGCGACTTCATCTTCTACTCCGTTCTGGTGGGGAAGGCAAGCAGTAGCTATGATTGGAATACGACGGTGAGTTGGGAAATGAAAGAGAAGAGAAACGGTAGGTGGTTGTGAGTACCGGCTCTGGGCAATCGCAGGCTATCACTAATTGTAAAACGATGCACTATGCTTGAAATGGAAAACTAATATGCATAATTTTGTGGACATGTTCGGAAAAAGAAAAGGCTTTTGTCATAGAGGCAAAAGTGTAAACGTGTGGAGACACATCGGTATTTATGTCGTGTCTTACATGAAATGATCAGGTTGCATGCTACATAGCCATCCTCGTGGGTCTCTCATGCACTCTTCTCTTACTCGCGGTGTTCCGCAAGGTTATTTCTTTTCATTTTCCTTTTTCAATAAAGTGGATGCTCAACGAAGGCACAGAAACGAAGCTATAAATACAGGCCCTCCCTGCCCTTCCCATCTCAATCTTCGCTGGACTTATCTTCTACTTCTGCACTCGGGCCTTCGTTTCTCCCTATTCCGCGGCTCTCTTTAGACATCAACTAACTTATTGAACACACCTTGCCCCATTACATATAACCATTCCCTTTTAGTTATGCATTCAAGTGGTATTTGCTTTACTTTTGATAGTTGAAATGATGGAGTGATCCCTATCTATACATTGTTCTTTCTCCAACTCGGTACTCAATTCAAATTGTGCAGCATTCTGAAACATTTGGCTGTCTTGCATAATATGTCTGTTTGATCAAAGGCTTTTGGTTGCGAATTGCTTGGAATTATCTGCTTGAAGAGAGTTTATTACACTATCAAGAGAAATTAATTTAGTTCAAAACTTCGAGAAAAGGTTGAATGAGATGAGCACCGTAGAGCGAGAGATTTTGAGCCTAAACGATAGTTCACAACATAGAAGGGCTGGGTTCGCTTGTATATTATGCAGTGTCCCTTCCGTACATGCCACATTGAGAAATCTTATCACGATAGCCTACCGAACACTTGCAAAAGTTTTGCACCCAACCACGGTACATGTAACCATGCCCACCTACGGTTCACGAAATGTGAAAAAAATTGGGATGTAAAGCTTACGTTGAGCATTCCTTCGTGATCGCCTGGTACAACTGTCACTTGTATCGCGTGATTGCTAAGCACTTCTAATCCATTTGTTCTCATTGACTGTACCATTTCTTCGCTTACTTCCTTCCTATAATCATATCGACAGATCCCAAGAATATTCGAACAGATAGCACAAGTCAAATTAGGAAGCTAACTAATTAATTAACATAACGTAAAATAACAAGTATTATAGACGTTCCAGAAGATACCACAACATGTAAAATAGTTATGAACAGAGACACATCTTGTCAAATTTCTAAAGCAACATATGATGTAATTAACAGTTAAACATACCGCATAACTCCGCGTAATGCTGAATTTCCGAGCCTTTCTGCTTTAAATAAGATTATCGTGATGTCACTTCTCTTGGATGAATATCGCTTGTGCATTCGTCCTAATCTCAGCCCTCGCTTGACAAGTTTCTCTGGATTTGGAAGAGTGGCGAAGGCTTTCTGTAATGATAGACACAATCCGAAGCATCGTCACTTTCTCACTCGTAAGAATTGTTCCACGAAGTCTAATCGAATGCCGTCGTTGTCCAGATACCAAGTATCAAGATTGACCACAAATTTGAGACCTGTAAGCAGCTGAGTCATGGAGATGAGAACGTATCAACCTAGATTCACAGCTATTTCACGTGCAATATGTCCTCCCATCGAATGACCCATCACAGAGAACGGAGTATCTTTCAGATGTTCTTGTATCTGAAACGTGTCGTTTCGATTATAATAATGAATGCTTACTTTCTTGGTATAGAAGTATGCAAGCTCTTGAATAGTCTGTGCTGGATAATACTCATGGTACTCTATTCCGAACAGGTTAAATTCTGTTGGAAAGACCTTAATGAACGATATGCTCGTTTAATACATTATTTTTATCACCTTTATGAATGCGAAATAAGGGAATATTGTTCCTCCAATCGCATGAACAATGTATACATTATGACGGCCCTGACTACTCTCTCGGATTGTAAGTATTACTTCATTGCAGGCGTCGTCGATATCGCTCCCAGTTATTGAATGCTCGATTAGCTGATCATATATTATTTTTGAAGTAACAGTAAGTAACCTCAGCCATTCCACCGAAAGTAGTGTTCTCGAATATCGCCGCTAATTCTAACGATACATGGAATTCGTCCTCGATTGCTTGCCGAATATGGAATACAAGTAGAGAGTGTCCTCCTACAGCGAAGAAGTCATCTCTCATGGAAAAGTCTCGGTGCTTAAAATAGGATGAAATTATGCAATAATCACTTTTCGTATAACCTGTTTTAGGACTGTTTCCCAGATGTTTTGCAATTTTTCCATTGTAGATCCCTTCTCATATGTTATTTCTTCTTTATCATATTCTTCTGCATCGGTGGCTAGTGCGGTTAGAGCAGCTGTGTCAATTTTTCCATTAGCCGTTCGAGGAACATGACTAAATTAATGGTTTATATTTCATGTTACACAAATTAAAAGAGATTACTTGATGAGCATGACATCAGTTGGTACCATATAAACTGGGAGAATTTTGAGGAGTTTTTTTGTAGTGATTTCCTTCACGTTCTTGTCTACGCTGATTACAAACGCACATAGGCGCTCTCCAACCTAAACCCATCTATTTACAGATAATTATTCGGCCACACCTTTTGCACAATTGCAGTATCAACTTGTTTGATTTGCTCCAATATAACATTTTCGATTTCCGTCAATTCTATTCGAAATCCTCGTATCTGAAATTTTCAGTCTTTTTTTCTAGCAATGCTCATATGTACTTTTATTTGCTTGTCCGATCTTCCGAAGAAGTGCATTGATCCATTCCGTAGTTTTACTCTATCCCCAGTTCGATAGACCCGAGCGAATCTACCGATAGATTGGTCTTCCTTTGTTCTCCATGGGTTGTTGACATATTTCGCCGGAGACACATCGTTGAGATACCCTCTACCAACCTAGTAGTGACTATATGTGTACTATGGCTTTCATTCATCTTCATACCTTTTCTCCAATGAGTACAAGTTCTCCTACTTGTCCTTTTCTCAGAAAACGGCCCGAATCAAACAATTCGCCCGATTCATTGTCAAGAATAACTCCAATGTTGCTCGCACTTTCGCCAGCTTTCGAACTATGCGAATGCTTATATTATCTCCTTTTTGAACCTACCGATTTACTGTTGACCAGATTGTTGTCTCCGAAGGACCGTATATCTGGTAGAATTGCGTGCCGAAGTTTATTGTAAGCATGAGCTGCTTGTCATGAACCGCCTCTCCTCCCACGAAGAGTGTTCCCACTTTAGACAACTTCTTCACATCTGTGCCAGTTAAACTGCAGAAATCAATATTATGGAAAGATATAATAGACATTTATACCTGTTGAAGACGGCTGAGTTGAGGAACAAGGTATCTATGTTAACTGAAGCTACGTCATCTACAACTGTCATAATATCTCTCGGTTGCCAGAGCGTAGCTCCATTTGAAAATGCTGTGAACATGTTGAATTTGGATACATCGAAGGATACATTAACCGAATGCAGTATTTTGTGACGAGGTCTTGCAAAGGTTTGTCGGGTGGCAGTCGTTATGAAAGTGGAAAGGTTCTCGTGAGACACACATACTTCTTTCGGCTGTCCAGTGGAACCCGATGTATGAATAACATACACAAGATCTTCTGGTACCGAACGAGGGCGCTGTACACGAAAATGTGGAAGGGTTGTCGTGCTCAAAATGTGTTCGAGTATTGATGGTGTTAATGAGAAAGGCGCTCCTGCAGCTTCCTCTATTGAAGTTTTACGGCCTTCCGGCCAGTTTGGGTCAACGGGGGCGTATCCTGCACTGGTCAACAGTATTGCAAGCATCGGTACGAAGATTTCATTGGAGAAGGAGTTTATCGGAACCACATCATCGACACGCAGTCCTAAGCCTGTGGCACTCAACCACTTCTGTTGAAGATGAAAAGCCGCCCGCTGTGAACTTTCCAATAGTTGCTCATAAGTAGTTGATAGGTTGGATACATTTATATATCGAAGAGCTTTCGCATTTGGAGTGCAGGTTGCTTGATTCTTTATCAAACGAATGGCATCAATGTGAGGATAGTCTCTTTTGATTCCTGAAATCGGTATACAGTATCGCTTTTGATTGCAGAGCGAGCTTGCATAGTCATACAACAGTTCCTCCATACATTTCTTTTCGAAAGTGTCTGCGTTGTACTCAATTAGCAGCCTTACTCCTTCGGAAGTCTCGTCTAATGTCATTGACAATTCGAAAGCAGTCCCAACGCTTAGTTGCTTCACTTGGGAATATAAGCCTTCAAATTCAAGACGAGGAAAATCCAAATCATTTCGGAAGTTGAAGAATGTATGGAAAGGCATTTTGTCTTTAGATCCACGATTTGAGCTTAAACTTGCAACGAGATGTTGAAAGGGAACTTGCTCGTATCTCCTATTTTTTATTGATAATTCTCTTACTTTGCGAATTATGGAATCGATTTCTTCTCCAACGTGGATATTTACATCGATTACCAAGTTGTTGAGAAAGTAGCCCACCAAATCTTTTGATTCTGGCCTATTCCGTCCTGCTGTTGCTACTCCAATCATAAGATCATCATTATCTTCCTCATCACTCCAAGATCGAAGAGTTTTTAGAAAATGCGACATGTAGATGATGTATGTAGACGTTCTATGCTCCAGCGCCATTGCTTTGGTTTCTTCAACTGCGTTTTCCGGAAGATATAGTGGTATAGCCGAGAATCGTCTTGCGTTCTGCAGTGTTCGTTTCGTGTTCCGTGTCACTCTGGTTGCAGTCTTTCCTTTGAGTCTCAGGCTCAAGCTTTCAATGTCAGATCGAAGAGCCGTGACTTGTTGTTCGGTTCTTTCATAATTTGCTATGTCTGCCATCGAGTATTCAAGTGGGCCCAGTTTGTTTTGTTCTCTTTTGGTGTAGAAATTGTAAAAAGATGATAGATCTTTTGCAAGTACGGTCATGGACCATCCGTCGGTTAGTATATGATGTTGAGAGATTAGAATTACTCTCTTTGTGGGAAAAATAAAGCATCTAATGCGGAAGGCTACTTGATCAAGGTTGTAATCGAAGTTGCGCTCTTCGTTGACTGATTGAAAATAGCCATATTCGGTGCATGCAAGGTATTCTATGTTATGAAAGCTTTCAGTAAGCGAGAGTACTTCCTGATAAGGATCGTCCGTTCCTTTTTGCAGAAATATTGTTCGTAAGGAGTGCTGTCGTGCAATAAGAGAAAGCAATGCTGAAGACATCGAAACTTCATCAACTTCGCCTTGTAATTCGATGGAAAATACAATGTTATAGTGGTTTCCTTTTTCTAATTGCCTTAGCAGAAACATGTTACTCTGAGAATGAGTAAGCCGTAGTTCAGAAAGTTTGTCTACCGGAATGACGGATTTTTCCTTCTCTTTTTCCTTCTTGATGAAGTTCTTCAGTTCAAACACGTATTCCGAAAATATCGGGAAATCGAACAGAAGGTTGACTTGTGCGTTGGCTTGTAGTGTCTTGTTTATTCCCCATGATATTTGTAGTGCGTTCAAAGAGTTCCCACCAATGTCGAAAAAGTTTTCGTTGTCGCTTACTTCACTGGATAATACATCTTTCCAAATTTTTCGAATGATATCTGTCGTTGATTTGGCAATTGATCTATCCTTTCCTTCTCCTCGATTACCGTGATTTCCTCTCATTGTCTTTGCTGCGATTTCCTTGAGACGGGTCGGATGTACCTTGGATATAGCAATGCATCCTCGATACTTGAGCGAATCCTTGAATAACCTCCGTCCTTCACTATTGGTTATCGCCCCTTCTTCGAGAAGTTGTGCCACTTGGGACGAAGTGATCTCTTTTGTCATTTCACTTTCAGACCACGCGGGCCACTGTACTGAAATAACATGCTGTACATTATCTACTCTTCGTGAAGCTAATGCATCCTGGTATATATTAGCAGCCGCATATTCTTCGGTGCCTTGAATTCCAAGTATTGAGGATATGGACGACATTAAGATTAGATTCTCCACATGCGTTCCAGTTTGTGTTAATGCGCGGATGATATTCTGCGTAGTTCCTATCTTTGCCTCTAATACTGCTTGCATATCGTGCATTGATTTTTGTAAGGTCTCAACAGGACGAAGTCCGATCGAGTTTATGATGGTGTTTGTCGTTCGTATGTGTCTGATCATTTTGGTGACATCTTGAAGGTTGAGAGCGTCTATATCCAACGTGCTAAGCGTGTGTCCATTGTCTTCTGCATATTTGAAAAGCGATGATTGTTTAAAATGTTGTGAAGCATTTCTGCTAACAGCATATATATGAACTCGTTCCGATTTGTTGTTGAGCAACTTTTGTATTATGTTCTTCCCAATTGATCCACCTCCACCAAGTACGACCACGTTTCCTCGTATTATTAAATTGTCATAGGGTGAAGGGCATTCAGCGTATTGTAGTTGAAAGTAGTTTGTGGGATGCACAAGAATGTGATCGACAATCGGGTGAAATGCTGCGGTTTCTAACAATTCATACAATGGAGTTCGCACTGAGTTGTCGATATAACATGCTGTCTTGGGTGATAGAAGAAGGTGTTCCCGAAGAGGACCCAGAACGGTTGATGTTGTGGGAGAGCCAACGAGGTCAATTATTGCCATTCGATCGACGTTCCATCGTGAAAGCAAATGCTTACGTAATGCATGAGCTACATAAAATGATTCTTCAAGTCCTCCCTTCCCACTTTGAATCAAGAATATCACCAAGTCAGGTTTCCTAATAAGGGAATCGGAGACGTATCGAACATGTTCTTCTTCCAGCTTTGTTTCCACTCGTACTCTGCAACCTTGTGCTTCTAGCTGAATCTTGCACTTAGAGATTTCTAATGTCTCATCTCCATTAGAGAAAAATATGACTTCCTTATCCATAATTGTTGTTCTAGGTATTGCCAGAGGATACCATGTTTGGGCGTAAATACTCATCCGTCCATCTTTGTTTGTTATGTTCTTGTCTTGCTTCCAACATGGGATCGATTCAAAGCTGTAGGTAGGAACAGTATAGTCAAACGATTGGGAAGGATTAATTTGTGAGAACTGTAGATCAAATCCGACACTCCATAAGTGACACAGTGCTTGTGCTAGCATACTTTTGCTTGGTCTTTTCTCGTGGTTTCTCCTTGAATCGCATGTATCTACTATATGAATTCCTGAGCTGTCGAGAAGATGTTCCAGTATACCAGAAGGTCCAATTTGAACAACTGCTTTGACATTTCTTCGTTTGAGCTCTTCTAGACATAGGTCAATTCGGATTTTCCCCTTCATATGCATAAGGCAATAGTTAATTGAAGGTACAGATAAAATTGAGGCGTCAACGTTGGAGATCAAGGTTTTGTTAAGATTCCGAAACTGAGTTTTTCGCAGAGCTTTCTCGAATTGAGGGAATATTGGATTCAACATGTCCGAGTGAAATCCATGAGCTGTTTCCAAGTCCTTCCATTGCAGTCCGTTCGTCGACAAAATGTCCTTGAGTTTTTCAATACTTGCGGGTGGCCCAACAACACATTGCAGTGTAGAGGACAGCTGTGCAGATACTGTGATGTCTTGGGGTAGTTCTGGTAAGACTCCTTTGACGGCGAGCATTCGAGCTGGTGGTGTAGTACTAGCTAATTTACCCCTTGTAATCAGAAGCTCGATCATCTCTTTCTCTGTCACTGCATCGGCGTAACAGAATGCAGCATATTCTCCTACTGAATGTCCCACTAATAAATCAGCGTTGATTCCCCATTGTGAGAGTTGTCGGGTAATAGCTATACTCACTACGAAGATGACAACTTGAGCGATATGTGCATTCGTTATTGGCGATTCCTGTTCGTTTGATGGAAATAGTTGTTCAAGTAATTTAAGGGAAGGGTCGATACCGTCTGCTACTGAACAAAGCTCTTCAAGTTTACGTTTGAAGGTGGGTGCAAGCTGGAGAGAACCCCGTTCCATGTTAGGATATTGTACGCCTTGCGGAGCGAAGTAGAATGCAATATCACTGTTCGTGAGTTCCTTTGGAGAATATGAGATGTTCATGCCTTTCTTCAGCTTCTCGATTGCTTCTTCGACTGTAGTGACTGCGATGGCCGTGCGATAACAGAAGAAGTCACGTCTATATTGGAGGGTGGATGCCAGGAGAGGTAGGTCTCCTCCTTCTTCCAAATGTTTGCAAATACATGCACACATTCGTTGACAGGCTTCTCGCGTTCGACCTGATATTGGAAGTATATAAAATGGTTGACTTGACTTATCAGGTGATCGTCGAATAGGTGGTGCACCAAGGATAAGATGGGCATTTGTCCCTCCGATCCCAAACGAGCTCACCGCTATATGCTCATTTCTTGCATTCGCAGTATCGATCTTGATCGTCTTTTTTGAAATTGTCATGTTTGTCATATCTCCGAATCGCGGATGAACTTTGTCGAAGTTTATTTGAGGAGGTATTTTTCCTGTTTTGAGAATCCCCAGAGCTTTGCAAACTCCAGCAAAACCTGCTGCAGCAAAGGAGTGTCCGATATTTGCTTTGATAGATCCGATATGGATAGGGTGTTTGTAGACTTGTCTCAAAGCGGTTAGTTCCATTTCATCTCCGATTGCTGTCCCGGTGCCGTGACACTCAACAAACTCGATGCATTTGCGAATGTTAACTGGTATTGCCTCGAGAGCTCTTTCCATGCATTCCCTCATTCCTCTTGTGTTCGGTGCCATAAACGAAGCCTTTTCTAATCCGTCGTTTGAGATTCCGATGGCTTTGATTACGGCGTGTACGTGGTCCCCATCTCGGAGGGCGTTGTCCAGTCTCTTCAATACCAAAGCTCCTACGGATGATCCTCTGACGATACCATCGGCAGATTCATCAAATGGACGACACGATCCTTTCTGAGAGAACACATTTCCTTTTTGATATTCATAGTATGCATTCAATGGAAGGACAAGAGAAGCAGCTCCTGCTATGGCAATGTGCACTTGGTTCACTTTAAGGGCAAGAGATGCAGCATCGATTGCTATGAGTGCAGAAGAACAGGCAGTATAGACTCCTGTGGCTGGTCCTCTTAGATCAAGCAAATGCGCCGTCCATGCTGCGATGAAGTCTTTCTGGTTCATCGAGTACAGTTTCGTAAGTGAACCGGGAGTTTGCTCGCTATGTGATAAATATTCAGAAGGCTCTGCTCCAACCCAAACACCCGTTCTGATGATGTGGCGCTCCCTAATGTAGCCCGATTGTTCTAGTGCTCGGTATGCATGCTGAACGAAACATCTAATTTGGGGGTCTAATCGAAAAGCTTCATCTTTGTTCAGTCGAAAGAATGCATGATCAAATTTATCAATGTCGTCAGCGATACCGGCTGCTCTGATCACATTATCATCATCGTCTTCTTTATTTTGCTCTTTGGTGATGCAAATTGATCCGTTATATAACTTTTCCCAGAGTTCTTCAACACTTTTTGATCCTGAGAAAGACCCAGAAAAGCCTATTATTGCAATTTCGTCATTTGAACCGTTCTCTTGAATACTTGAGTTGGGTTCCTCTTTTCCGCAACTGCTTTCTATTCTTTTATTAACGAAGTTCTCAAGAAGTTCAATAGTTGAGTTGTCATATAATTCTGCGATTGACAAAGATATTCCGAGCGAACTCCTTATGCTGTTCCGAATCTCTTCTAACATCAACGAGTCGATTCCCATTCTCATGAATCCAACTCCTCGATCGATTGTAGTTAGGCCAGAAACCTGCTTTACTATCTTCTCCACGGTTGTTATTGCTAAGTCTTCAAAGTCGCGAGGTTTACTTGTGGAACAAATGTTTTCCACCAAATTGTAGAGATGAGGTTGATTTTTGAGAATAGTGTTCCAGTCAGCCTTCATTACTATGGTTGATCCGCAAACGTAGTCTAAGTGTTGAACAGCCTGTTTGCTTTCCATCATCTCCAATCCCCCATCCTCTATCTGCTTTCGTATCGTGGTCAATGCAGTTCCCGATATCATTCCCTTATCTCCCCACGGTCCCCAGTGTACTACAGTCCCTCCTTGCTTCACAGCTTCATCGGCCATTATTGCATTTGCAAATGCATAGTTTGCTTGTCCGATCGAACCGATAATTGCAGCTGATGACGACATCACAACGTATTCTGATGCCCGTATGTGGGAGAACAATAATCGAAGCCCTTCAACTTTTGGTGAGAGGACATGTTGGAAGGAAGAAATCGATTGTTTATGGCGAAATGCATTCTGCACTGATCCTGCACAATGGAATACCATGTCGAATGAATTCTGAACAGTTATCATTTCTTCGCGCTTTGTACAATCGATTTTCATATAGTTGTGAAGAGTCGGTATCTCGTTGATTTCCTTACGAGAGAGCACAACAGCCTTTTGTATTTTCATGTTTTCAATGATCGATTGAGCCATTCCACCGCTTCCACCAGTAATTAAAACCGTTCTGAAGTCACGTACCCTTCTTGTATGTGTGTTCCTAGCTAATCTTTGTACAAAACGCGAGCCTCGTCTGATTATTACTACTTCATCGAGAGAAACGTCGTCCAATTCTGTTGTTACGTCGCTCAGAGATTCATATCCTATGACCTTGTAGCGTACGCTTTTCGTTTCTGAAGCGAGGGATCGGAGAAGGGCTGAAAGTTGAAGGTGTTCACTGCCGTCGTTTTGTCTTGCTACGACAATCGTCCCTCCTCCTATCTCAACTTCGCACCACTTCTTTACTATCTGCATGGCGCGTGTCGATAAAGTTAAGGTGTCACGAGTTGTACTGGGATACATGAATAACACATTATGCGAATCTTCTGCTTGTTTAAGATCGCGAGGAACTGAAGTTCCTTCTAGGCTTATAACATTCCACTCCTTTCTTGTCCCGTACTCCGCGTTTTTCTCCTGTAGTACAATCTTGTATTCATCATAGAGTAATCGGTTTACACTTTCTTTAGTTTCAGGCCAAAAACTACGGAGATTGAAAGGTTGCTGTAAGGATACTCTGAGAGATCGATGCGTGATGTGAAACAACTTGTCAAGTTGTATCATACATTGAGACATGAATGCATCTGCCACGATACATGCAATGAGGAATGGTGTAATTGAAGACGGAGTAAGCAGTCGAATGTTCGGGGGAATTGATGACTTTGTGAACAAGTTAATGTTGCATCCGTTGATCTGGGATACATCCTTGAGGCAAACTCCTTTTAACGGTATCTTCATCGTGAGCAACAATGAAATTAGGGTATTACTGTATCCTATAGTGGAAGAGTCGATGCCGAGGGCTGTTTGTATTGCGCTTGCAAGCGAATGCGTATCAACGCCTTCTGTCAGGTCGAGTGCGAATTCTTCAGTGAAAGGACTTGCTCGGTGCACGATTCTCCTTCGGTAATCGACGACTACACATTTTCTAATTTTTCTGGCTGGCCTTCTCTGTAAATCCGTAGCGATGTCGTTGATGTTTTGATTGCTTTCCTTTAGAAGCATTTCCAAGCTTTTTAAGTAATCTTCAATCAGGCTCTCGTTATGGCATGAAATAGGAATTACGAAGAACCTAGGATTTATTGCTTCCTTTGTTTTCGCTTGATTACCCAGACTGACTACTGCGTTAGTTCCGGTGAATCCGAAAGAATTGATTGTTACTTCTTTTTCCTCGACGCCATCGCATCCCACATTATCGAATAGTATGTTCTTAGGAATCTTTTCATTCGGACAGCAGAAGTGGAGTTGCGGAATGTGGTAGCTATGGGTTAGTTGTTCAATAATCGATATGAGAGAGGCTAAGCCAGCGGCAGCTTCGCAGTGTCCGAGGGCACTCTTGACACTGCTCACTCTAGTCTCTTTCATACTGTCAAGTCGTGAGATAGCACAACTCTCAATGGGATCACCCAGGGATGTTCCCGTGAGATGGGCTTCCCTCCATGAACATGATCCCCCGACTTCTCGCATCAACCTTTCTTGACTCTTTCCGTTGGGAACAACCATTGAAGACGATATTCCATTATGCCCGATTGCCCAGGAGAAAATTGGAAACCCACCCAGCGACGAATTTTTGTGAAGAATTAATGTTGCTACTCCTTCTCCTCTTTGGTATCCATCGGCATGTGCGTCAAATACCTGAAACAAGTTTTTTTATTGAAATGTGATTTCTGACCTTGCACGCAAAGCTTCCGCTCAACATTCCAGCCAGTGAGAGAACTTCTGTTCCTTGTTCAAGTAAAATCAATGAGGCCGATCCGACAATTGCATAGTCGCATCTGAGAAAACTAATTGATCTTTGTGAACAGTCCCTTGCTCACCTTCCCTCGCTGATTGATTGACATGCTTGAATAAGAGCGACGAGGGAAGATGAACATGCTGTATCTACAACCATAGTTGGTCCCTCTGCCTTCAACAAATGGGCGATTCGTCCTGCGATAGCTGAGTTGTTCGTTCCCGCACCGAAATATCCCGACATCTCCTTCGCCGTCAACAGCATCTACAAAGTATTGTATCTTCATCAGCTCGCCTATCTATATTACCTGTCCCGCGAAATCAGCTGTAGATGTTCCTATGAAAACTCCTGTTGAAGAGGGAAGAGCTCTAAGACCAGACATCTCAATACTACGTTGAACTGACATCAAGAGCTGCCTTTGCATTGGGTCCATGAATGGCGCTTCAACTGGAGAAATTCCGAAGAATTCAGGATCGAAAAGAGAAATATCTCTATGAATGAGAGAACAATGTCCTTCTCCTGTTTTTCGTCCATTCCAAGCTTCTTTCCAGCCTGTTCTTCCAATCTTCAACTGTTCCCAAGTCGCAGCATTACCAAATGCGTCGACGCAAAAATTTCCATCGTAGCCAATAATATGCGGTTGAATACGCTTCGTATGAAATGAATCAGTAGTCCCTTTATTATCGTTGTTGGCAATAATTTCTTCCTCAGTTCCGTTTTTCTCCCAATGTTCTTGTTCTTCGTCGAAATAAGGTTCTGCCTTGTAATCTACCGTTCTCACTTCGTTTCTGTCTCCATTCAATAGCCTTCCGAGAGCGGCTTGTGTCATCGTGATAGAAACTAAATCTTCTACTTGAAGAACCAATTTGCCGTTCTGAAATATGCTTATTCCACCTTTGCAATAACGATCGTTCACATCCACCAGTTCTCCATGGCAATCCGCAACTTGTGCTCCATCGTATTGTCCAAAATAGACAGAAGCAATTGAGAAGGGGACGTAGCACGAGTCAGGTCTTTCGTTGAGTGCAACCATAGCTAATGTTTGCAGAGCGGCATCCATGGCCAGCCACGGAAATTTAGATGGTTTTAAGGTGGAATGAACACGGCGATTAGAGAAGCGTAGTGATGATATTCTCTTGAACCTCTCCCCATAATTCAAGCCGTTGCGAGATAAGAGGGTATAGTATTCATTCACGTCTTGGATGTATTCGCATATTTCCCTAGGGAAAGCTTCTATGTGCGAAGTAATGCGATATTGTGAAGTAGAGATTAATTCGTTTTCCACTGATATTCTCACATTGTTGGAAGAGCTTCTTTCCATTGAATAGTGAGGATGTTTAGTGTGCCACAACTTGGTGAGCGAGACTTCGGCAAGAATTACAATATCGTAGTCAACGTTCTGTCCGGCTAACTCGCTTATCTTTTGCAACTGAAATGTTGCGGGAACTGTTGCTCTCCCATTGACGAGATGGTTCTCAATCCATTCTCTTTCTTCAATTGACAACATTCTACTGAATATGACAGCGTCGTGCGTCCAATATTCCATGTGAGATGTTCCGTAAGAGCTGATAGGTTGAGGCACAATGATTGGCCAGTCAATATTATATCCTGCTTGATGAAGTGTGATAGCTGAATCGAAGAATGTTTGCGCATCGTTCCCTTTTGCATCCGTTGTGCATAGAATGATGTGTTCACTCGGACTTCTCAAATTAATCCGTACAAGGGAACTGAGTGCTGAAGAAGGTCCGGACTCTATCCAAACATTAACACCTTTTTCCGAAATTGATGTCACGCAGTCGTCGAAACGAACAGTGTTTCGTATCTGTTCAAGCATGTCTTCTGCCGTCCATTCTGTTGCCAATTTGCCATCAGTATTTCTGGCGATCGGTATTCGACCTTTCTTAAATGTTAACTGCTCCAGTAGTTTTCCTAGATCATGAAGATCCTCTTCGGTTATCAAACATGTATGAAAGGGGTATTTATCGTTTATGATAGCTGATGTCATTCGTTTACTCTTGAGATGGTGTGCAGCTTCGTCGATTATCTTCCTTTCACCTGCTACAACTGCCTGCCGTGGACCATTCAGAGTTGCGATGTGTAATGTCGGGAAGTTTTGGATGACTTCGTCGAGAGCTATTCTATCAAGTGCAAGCATTGCTCCTCGTCCTTCACAACGTTCCATTGCTTCACTTCTTTTGACAACAACTTTCATGGCATCCTCAAGATCCAGTATGCCTGACACCGCCACCGCAACGATCTCTCCGATGGAGTGCCCTACTACGAAGTCTGGCTCTACTCCAATACATCTCCATAGATAGAAAGAAGCGTACGCAAATGCGAATAACAATATCTGCGTCACAGAAGTACACAGGTGCTGCATGTAATGCGAAGCATCAGAACATACTTTGCGAAGATCATATTTATATGAGGTGAGAGTATCGGCTAAGTCTAAACATCTTGTAAACACTTCCTGGAAGACTGGATACGTAGCACACAGTTGTTCAGCCATGTATGGATACTGCGTTCCCTGTCCAGGAAAGAACATACACATGCTCGTTGTTTCGGATATTCCGATGGGCTTGTTGTACTTGAATTGCGTCTTACCAATCAAGTTATATCCTTTGATATATTGAGCCTGTTCACCAGGCTTTGGAAGGAAGAGCCAGAAAACTTCATCCTGCGATAACTCTCCTGTAGATAGAATCATTTCAGCTTCTTCAGTTCTTCCTATAGGTATGAGTACTCCAAGTGCTTTCGGAGTGTATTGCAGTTCTTTGCTTGGCTCTTTGTCTCTAATTTTGGACTGCGTACTTGTATGCTGCCCTGATTGAAGAATGTCATTGGGAATATCTTGTCGCACCCTTTTCAGCAACTCCCAGTCAATCTTGCAAGCAATGACTTGTTTAGGCTTCTTCATAAGTACATAGTGTAGATACTGAAAAGCTTCTGCCTTGCTGAATCCACTGAAACCCATTGATTGTAGCCTTTCTGTCAGATGCGCCGCCATTCCAACTTCTTTCCAATTTCCCCAAATTAGCGATGACCTTTTATAATCATTCTTCCCAGTAATTGCCCATATATTGAGTTGGTTGTTTGCTATTGCGTAGTTACTTTGTCCAATGTTGCCTATTATTGAGGTGATCGATGAGAAGGCTATTATATGCTCGATGGGGTGATCTAATGAGACGAGAACTTCTTCAATGGTCGTTAATCCGTTAACTTTGTTTGAATACACAGGTTCAAATAGTACACGCGATTGGTGTTCAATGAGAGCATCTTTCAATATACCAGCAGAATGAATAACATGGGTTGCTTTGAGTGACAACAGACTTAGAGCGCTTCGCAATTCGTTTTTATTTGTGACATCAACACTAAGAGGAATCACTTGGGTTCTTCTTTCCATCCTTGTAATTCTCGCTATGGTTTTCGCATCCGGTTTTCGCCTGCTGATCAGAATAATGCCGGTCGGTTTGATCTTCTCTACTATCCATTCAGCACAAGCCAGCCCAATACCGGAAAGGCCGCCCGTAATGATGAAGACAGAAGAGTATGGTAAACCGACCCTTTCTTCTTCTGCTGAGAGACGAATTATCCTCTCCGTCCATTCAAAGCGTACTTTCGGATATTCTTCTGCTGCAAGCGTTTTAAAGAAGGCTCGTATAGCAGCATTTGAATGTGTTACTGTTTCTGAGACACTGATCGTGAATGGTCCACTTTGTGGAAGAATTGTTTTTGAAAACCGAACGAGGCTCTCGAATAATTTGCATTGGGAAATGCTGTCCGTTATATCAAAATGAAATGAAGAAATAGATTGAGTATTTTTAAGATCAACCTTCACGTTTCCTCTCATGAAGACTAATTCTTTAGAATAGGTTACAGTAACATCTTTTACTGTATGAGATTTGACAATTTCTACAGAATACAAATTGTCGAGTTGTTTATGTTCAAAATCCTTATTAGAATTCGGATTTTCTGCTTTGATCATTCCGTTCTCTTGATTGGCCTTATTTTGCATTTGTTCCTTGACAAATTTGGTAAGTACTTCAATGGTGGGGTAATCGAATAGATTTGTCGAGGATATTGATAAAAATGGAAATTCTGTCCTTAGTCCATTTGCAAAGTCGAGAAGCGATAAAGAGTCTAGTCCCATTTCTGTGAAACCTCTTGTCCATTCTTCTTCCTCCAATGGATCTTCGATTATTCGTACATTCATTAGAACTCGTTGGATGTTATGAGCTATTTCATCCTGGCATAAGATGTTTGGTCCATTCTTCCATCTAGTTATGGCTTCTTTTTCTGAATCTTCTTTCTTCTCGCCATTAAATGCCGTGAAAATATGATGGTTATTTTCGCGACTACTCGAAGTTACGTAGACTTTGTCTTCAGAGCGCAGTTGTACGATTCCAGCGATCATTTCTATTCTCAGAGGAAGTGTCGCTGATTCTTGAGAAATTTGTATGATTGTATCGTTTTTGAACTCGCCATTTTGCCCTCTCATGATACAAAAAGCAGGTAATAGAACATCATTCTCAAGGGTACTCACTATTTCACACTTGCTGGTCCCTCTCTTATATATCTCGGTTGTTGGGACTTCTTTATGAAAGCTTGCTATCCTCGTATTACATAGCCCGATGGGAGCAGAAACCGGTGACGCTGTGAGAGCATCCAAAGAATAAACTGCAGATGCAACCTCTCTACCACCTATTCGTAGAAACACTTGATTCAATTTCTCTGCGATTTTCGCTTCAACCCAAGCATCATCCTTCAATTCAGCTGTTGGATCAATTTTAATCTCTGATATGCGAAATGAGAGGTTCTGTGTAACTGTAATACGCAGAGCCCTCTGCATTAGGTACACTGCGACTGTGTCCATGTCCATTCGAAAGAGGGATCTATGACGAAGAAAGGATATGAGATTTCTGAAAGAAATCTCTTCGCTGTTCTGTAGCACGCCGAGAAATTCGTCTTCCACTACTGCGTATTCTTCTCTTGCACCAATCCAGTGGATGCTGCGATTGAAGGAATAGTTTGGAAGTGTGGAATCGGTTTCAGGCATTTCGTAGATTGCTGACCAGTCAATATCATTTCCGTTGATGTATAGATGGGCGATGAATGACAGAAGATTTGCCAAAGATTGTCCGATAAATGCTGTGCTGTTCTTCGATACATGTTGTCTCGAATTTTTAATATTGAATCGAAGTTCCCGAGAGACTTCATCCACTGTTGCTTCTCCGCATTCCATTTTGAGAATAAGGGCTCCGTATTTATCGTTTGGTCGGAAAATTGCGTTGGGTATGCATTTCCTAAGAAATACAACAAGAAAGTAGATTTGAGCAAATTTTATCGGAAGATTCGAGCCTTTTTCTAATAACTGATATGAATTGAGAAAAGTGAAATTGAGAGGTAAATCCGAGGACTCTTCCACTAATATTTCCGGGGTGGAATATGAGGCTGTCGGTTCCCTGATTATTCTGCTTACTTTTCCTTTGTGAACAATAAACGCCGTTCTTTGAGAGGAATGTTCTCGTCTCCTTGAAGCTGTAGCTGCGACAGTAGCAATGCACTGTGAGGTGCTACTCAACATCTCATCGTATTTACAAACCGCATCTTCAAGAGACTTTACATTCTTCGCACTAACAGGTACGATAACTGTTTCGTATGGCTTGCTTTTCCTGACTCCACCTTCTGTTGTTCCGTGAAGGATAAGAGCACAATTTGTTCCGGAGATTCCGAATGTGGAGACGCCAGCTATAGGCCGAGAGTCCATCCATTCAACTCCAATTATCGGAAACTGTAGATTATTCAGCTCGATTTCACGATTCGTTACACAAAGATGCAAGGTGTTGGGAATGTAGCCATGCTTGAATTGTGTCGCAACCTTGAAGAAGCCGTTCAATCCTGCAACTGCTTCTCCATGACCAATCGACGCCTTGCTGCTTCCTACAATCGCTTCTCCGAGAAGTGATGAAAGAACGTTGAGTTCAATCGGATCCCCCAATACAGTCCCCGTTCCATGTGCCTCCCAATACGAAGGAACCGCTCCCTTCGAGTCCTCTATGCACTTGTCCAGCAACATCTTCTGAGCTCTGCCATTCGGAGCTGTAAGAGAAGCCCCTTTTCCACCATGATTAATTCTTATTGAACTCATAATCGACAGATAGTTATTCTCCTCCGTTGCCATCTCAATAAGTATCGCTCCGACTCCTTCACTTCTTCCATATCCATCGGCACGAGAATCGAATGTCTTGCATGTTCCATCGTAGGACAACATTCTTCCGTTTGCTCGCATTCCCATTGCCTTCTCTATCAGATGCAGATTGACTCCAGCGACGATCGCTTTCTGACATAATCCGGATTCAAGAGCCGATCTAGCTTCATTCAAAGCAACGAGAGACGATGAACATGCTGTGTCTATTGTCATTGAAGGCCCGTTTGATCCGAGCCAATATGAGATTCGTCCAGATATAACACTACTAGCAGATCCAAGCATAGGCACCGCTTGAGTCTGTGGTGGAATAGCATCAGGATACTCGACAGCCATGAGTCCAACGAAAACTCCGATGGTCGAGTGTTCCGTACTTGCCAACCCTGCGTTCTCAAGACACTCTGCGACTACCTCTAAAATAAGTCTTTGTTGGGGGTCCATCGCATTAGCTTCCGATCGACTTATTTTGAAGAAGGTGTTATCAAAGGCTTCGATGTCATCATCGATAAAATGCGCACCTTCGACGCGATTTGCGTATTTCTCGCCCATGAGAAGCGTATCGCGTGAAATTATTCGTCTTGCCGGAATTCTCTTCGATGTATCCACTCCCATTTTGAGCAGTTGCCAGAAATGAGCTAAGTCATTCACACCACCCGGCAGACGACAAGCTACAGATATCACTCCGATGGACTTGTCACTATTTCTTTCTGACGGCAATACTGTTGGTGTAATACTCTTTGCAGCAGTATGTCTCTTTCTTCTTTGATTTTCTTGCGATTGCTGATGATAATGTTGCTGTACGTTTGATTCAGGCTGAAGAGTAATTTTATCGATTAGTGTCTTTCCCTGCAGTGGCTTAATGGTTTCCGTTGGCTTGAGTGTGGTAAGATGCTTGGAAAGCAGAG
The DNA here is from genome assembly GCA_900490955.1 of Micoletzkya japonica. NCBI lineage: Eukaryota > Metazoa > Nematoda > Chromadorea > Rhabditida > Diplogasteridae > Micoletzkya > Micoletzkya japonica. The sequence goes on from LS828995.1 coordinate 373,951, forward strand.
ATATGCTGGGATAATCAAAGGCAATTGTCGGTGAGATTTCAAGGAAGAATTGACGAAGATGATTTCGCAGCTTCACTATTTGAAGCGAAGATATTCCAATCTCGAGGAATCCTATCTCATCATCGATATCGTCCACGTTCAGATTGTCCTGAAGCCATTTCTTAATCAGCCTTCTAGCGTCTTCAGTATTGTTAATCGATATTATTTCTTCCTTTTGTGATATTCTTGATGCAATTGAAGTAGTAGGCGACGCGTGGAAAACTTTCTCATGGGTATTGATCTTTGTACAGAAGACTGATTTAGTCTGTTGTCTGGGAGGAATGTATTGCGGGAATGATTTGCTGTTGAATGAATAGGGAGGAACAGGCACATGTACCCTCTTCTGCCCCAGAATATTCCAATCCAAAGCTTCTCCAGATACAAACTTATGAGCAAGGCACTTTGCGAAATCCTTGAACCTAGTGATGTTCGACTCTGTGATTTGTCTACTTCCAACAAGAATTTCTGCTTCGTAATTATTCTCCATGACGTTGATGAAGCATGCATTTCCCAGATCAACCGCAGTCGCGATAGCACGATTTGATCCATCGACAAGTTGTTCTTTCATCTTCAGCTTAACTTCTTCTACAGCGCATATGAAAGCATCTTTGTCTCCAGATTCATATGCCATCATCATATTTTGAATTTCATGCTTAGTGACGATTTTTAGAGCCATTAGTGTAGAAATTGTTCCTGCTCCGACAACACAAATGATTTTGAAGGACTGGATTTTGTGCACTATGGTAAGAAGAGCTGCCATACTTGCTACAGACTGTCTAATAATTGATTCACCAATTTCGCCAAGATTATCGAGGTTGGCCCTGTATTCGGAATGGAAACCAGGTAGTCCTTCCGAGAATGAGAATGCATCAATAGTTGGTGGTATACACAGATGAGTACAGGAATTAGCAGCTGCAGTATCTTCATTTAGTAAACTTCTAACAGCTTCTTCATGGGTTCTGGCGACAACCGCCATTCGGTATTTCATTGGTTTTCTTGTCTGAAGTTCCTTTGCAATATCAAAGAGAGCTGTATTTGAAGAAAGAAGCATCTGACGATAAATTTCAACGGTCGATGAAAGAGAAGAAGTGGAATGGGCGGAAAAAGGAAGAACAACATGACGGGGAAGAGAAGGAAGGGTAGAGGACGGAGGAAGAGAAACACGCGCAAATGCATGAATTCCAGACACTCCAAACGACGTCAGTCCCATTTCTCCAAGATCGTCTCTTTCCTCCGCAATAAAAGGAATGAAGATGTCCTTGTTCAATTGTATTAATGGTATGGGAAGGGAAAGATTCGAGATTGGGTGCATAATCTTTCGCCGTAGGACCTCCATTGCTACCACAAAATGGACGAGTCCGGAAGAAGCTTCAGAGTGTCCGAGTTGGCCTTTAAGAGACAAAATGCATCTTTGTTTTCTCGAGGAAACGTACGCAGCCATTTCAGTTGTATCTCCTCCAACAATGCCTGTTCCGTGACTTTCTATTACTTCAACATTCGGATCAATCAGATCCGAAAGAAGAATTTCACTTGGCATAATTCCAGTGCATCCTTGTCGAGTATTAAGTGAATCGATGAGAAGAAGAGGTGGAATGGGGCACAGGTCACAATGGGAAAGGATGAGACATCCCACTGCTTCGCTTCTTGTGTATCCATCAGCATCCCGTGAGAATGGACTGCATTTGGAGTGAGAAGTGAACGAAGAAATGGATCTTCTCCAGTTGTCCGATAGATGAAGCTTGGCAGATAGAACTAACGCATAGGAACTTTTCAACTGCAGAAGCCTCTCAGATGCAACTTGAACTGCTGAATAAACAGACGTACACGTTGTATCTACAACGAGAGTCTGTCCTCCTACTCCAAGGAATTTGGCTAGCAAGCCTGAGAAGACTGAGTGATTCGTTCCTTGCCATAGTCGTTCATCGATGCTTTTCGATTCTCTTTCGACATTAACCCTATGATCGGAGGTGGACGATATGGCGAGAATGATATCTGCTGAAGAAAGATTTGGACATCCGGCATTGTTCCAAGCACGGAAAGCGGAATGTAGCAGGAGACGATGTTGTGGATCCATGAAGGGAGCGCAAGATTCTTCAACGGAAAAAAGAGAGGCGTCAAATGAATCAATCTTCTCCAACTCCTCCTTGCCTTGCCTTCCAACTCTCAAAGTTTCCCATATTTCCTCCTTCGATTCAGCCGATGGTGTCACAAGGTCGTACGCGATTATTGCAATTCGTGGACTCACTTTTTCGTCGTGGACGACACTCTCCTTCTTAGAATCCGTTCGCTCGTGCAGTCGCTTTTCGATGTAGACAGTGACATCAGCAATAGACGGGTACTTCTCGAGAGTGTCCAGGGGTATGCTTATTGAAAAAGGGTCTCCTAAGGACTGAGTAAGATCCATGCAAGTCAATGAATCGAGAAGTAGCGAGATGGTATCATCGTCTTTGAGATCCATTGTGTACCGGTGTACGACCTCACGCACTCGACTCTTGATATCTTCAGCGTTCAGTTGATTCAGAATTGGTTCAGAATGAAGAATGTCAGAACATTCTTCCTTATTAAACGGCCAAAAAACGGTTTTCTTGAACGGATAAGCTGGGAGAGGCACAATGGAACCTTTCGAAGGAATGTGAACAGACACGCCTTTAGTAAAGAGTTGTAATAAAACTGACTCGACTCTAGTTACCATGCCGTCACCATAGTCCATGATTTCTTCTCCTCCGACAATGATGTTCACCATATTACCTTCATCACACTCTTTGGCTTCGCTTATTGCTTCCTTGGTAGTAATTATCACTCTTCCATTGTGAGATGTTAACTGATATTTGTTTCCTACAATTGGGACTTGAAGTAGTCGATTTTCCGCCAACTCAGGACTTTGGCAAATCTGGGCACATTCTGAGATGGTCAACGAATCGTTCAAGACAAGAACTGCAAGAACGGCTGAGATGGAAGTACAGCAAAGTGAGTTAGGAGATATTCCGAATGACTTCCACATTTCAAAGAGCGAAAGTAGGACGAGTAACTCTGAGACAAGAGAAGTTGACGAGTCGGGAGATGAATAAGGGAAGAAGAATGAGATACGAAGAGAAGACGATGGGAAGACATGTGCAACTTGATCACAGAATGAATCGAAAGTGATTCGAAATATGGATGAGGCCGCATACAGAAAACGGTATTCGTATAACTGATGAGACCCGCCCATGACCAATCGAATATCTGTTGAATTAGCTAGTCCTCGTGCTTCTCCCCTTTCCAGTCTTCCTTTCCGAAGATTCTCTACCATTTCTCTTCTGTTTCTTCCTGTCACCGCTGCTCGATACAAATAGCCACTTCTTCTACTGTTATTTGTCTCAAGTATATCTTCGATCCTAGCAGCAGATTCTTCAATGAAATTCGCCAGTTCTTCAATCTTTGTCTCTAAAGCCTCCTTTGACTTTGCAGATAGAAATAGAACCATCCAAATTCTTTCTTCGCCGATCATTCGGTCGTGTGTTCTCTCTTCAGTTTTAGTCACAAGCGCCGCTGCATTCGATCCTCCATATGAGAATGCGGAAAGCGCTACGTTCGACATCTCCCTCTCTTCTCCGATAAAAGGCAGAACTTTGGTGCCTAATTCCTCTCGTGGAAGGGAAATGTGTAGTTGCGGTGGGAGTCGCGAGGTTTCGATGGAATGCACTGATGAGAGCAAAGACATGAGAGAGGCAGTTGATTCACCGTGACCGAACACAGATTTACACGAGTATAGGGGAAGATCGTGAGCAAAGAGCTTAACAACCACTACCGCTTTCGATACTAGCCAGGTCTGCCTACCTTATCGATGGCCATTAGTTCAACCTTGTCACCGACCTTCGTGCCTGTTCCATGTGATACTACACAATCTACAGATATCGCTCCCATTGAGCGCAGGAGGCCAGTGTAGAGCTGACGTGAGATGGATTTCGTATAGATAGGATGTAGACTGACCTGATACTGAGCATCGACGGAGGGAGCAGTAATACTGCGTGTTGTGCCGTCACTGTTGACGTAGCTTGACGACAGTCTCGCTCGAATATTCCATCGTCTACTCTTCTGTAAAGATGCGTGTAAGTGTCTCCTCAACTCGTCCTCTACCGCAGTCTCATAGCTGGCATAGATAAGAACCCCGAATGCTTCCGCGCGGACGAAGCCACAGGCATCTCGACAGAAGGAGTGGGCGAATCCCGTCTCCGACAGCATTCCCTTCATCTTGAGCATAGAGGCTGTCGACCTGATGTATCCGACTTGAATGAAGTTAGAAGAAGTGCCTCACTTGCATCCCACGAGGTTTGCGGTAGCCACGATGACCATCTCAGTCTCTCCCTTCTCGATCATTTGTCGTGCAATATGCGATGCAGCCAGTCCGCTTGCACAGCCCATGTCTACCACAAAAGAGGCGGAACGGGTGTCCAGCATGTGTGCTATTCTGAACACTTTCCTTGACTTATCCTGATACCCTCTGTCATCACCTCCCACAGATCATGGATGAGGAGTTGCCAGTGGCTCTGAACTGTTCAGTGCCTTCGAGTAGATCTGGATACTCGACTATCCAATTGGACGACAACACGACTGGTTGCAATTCACCAACTTCGTTTAACGTTATTCCTATATTTACAATTGAAACATATAAGTCAAGCCGCTTACCCGCGTTTTCAAGAGCATGAATCGTTCCTTGAAGTAGGATCCGTATCTGGGGATCCAACGATATGCTGGCTGCCTCCGTTATCTACAATCACTTATCCCATTGCACTTCCACTATTTGTCCATACCCCGAAGTATTCATTGTCGAATTCTGCTTCCGATGGCACTGTTCCTATACGAAGTGAGGGACGTTGTTGAAGGAGAGGTTGAAATTCGGGACGAAGCAAGTCCCCAACCGAATCACGGCCTATTTCATAAAGCATTCCATTAAAAGAAAAGGAAATACCGATAAGCAGAGCTTCCTTAATATCGTGTTCGTCCTTCGCATTTCCACTTTGAAGCCATGAGCCAACGATACACGCGGACATCTTTCAGTAAAAGGGGAAATGATTTTCCCCTCTTCAATAGGAGCCAATTTATGTCGAAGACCAATCCATATGTGCACTGTTTTGTATTCTTCAGCGTGAAGAGATGGCAAACAATTTATTCAACAGAATATTCTTAGTCAAGGAGTGAAGACATAACTGAGTTATTCGTTATTTTCTGGAGATTCAGATCTCAATTCGTTAATGTTGCAAGCTTTGAGCGACAAGACCAAAGTCTGTACAAGTCTAAGTAGGTAATAATCAAAGATATTACTAATATGTACATAAAACGAGATAAGGGGTCTACCCGCGAGAAGGAGAGGCAATACTAGAAGAGGAGTCACTGGGAGAACCCTTTGGAGAATGTATGACTTGTGATCTGGAGGAATATGAATGGAGTGACTAGAAGATGAAGGAGGTGAGGTACGAGAAGAAAGCAGCTGAGAGGGGACGAAACCACACTGTGTAGTGAATGTAGTACGATACTAGCCAGAAGACTTGAGACAACGCGATAGTCCAGTTGTTAACCTGAACGAATGCACTCGAGAACTATAGATGAATAGATAGTGCCATTACACTAGGGACTATTCAACCGAACACAATATACAGAGGGTCCAGGACAAAATGTCCGGTAGTTTATGACCTGGTCAAAATGTCAAAATTGCATGGTCAGAATGTCAGGTAGACTGGTCAAAATGTCCGAAACAACTGAGAGGAAACGGCTAATAGAACGTAATGCTCTGTGCGCCTCTCAGCAAACTATCTATGTCATTTGGGGACAATTGACAAGATAATTTGCATTCGTACCAGTTGTACATTCTTACTTTTTCATATATTAAGTTTCATAAGCATATGTGACCTGAAGTTACCGTGGTTAGGTACTTCACTGCACAACATTAAGAAGTATTAGTTAGGTGGGGGTGTGACGAATTCTCCTCATACATGTGCTAGTGATGTCCTAGGCATTTTCCAGGCACTCACACACGATTAGAGAAACCCAAAAGCAGCAATCCTAACACGTCTTTTACAATATCATTCTCGGGCCCATGTATGACTCTCCCATGTATAAGCATATCCTATTTTGACTTTATATTAGGGGTATCTTATATCTACACCTTCCCTTTGTAGAATAGTATGCTCCTATACAATGGTTCAAGTTATCAAATGATTCGATAAGCTTTCGTTCCGAGGGTCGGGCGTTCAGTTAACCAAATCAACCATCTAGTTCATCTAGTTCATCAAATTCATCTTTGAATTTTACTATCCACAGAAGAGTTATGCAGAGTTGCCGTTTTGTCGTTTTAGTGAAAAATGGTCTCATTTGTTACTCTAAAATATGTACTCAAAACACAAAATCTATCTCTTCTTGTCTAGTGAGCTCTAATGAATCAGATTATACAACATTTTCGTTTTCGGACATTTTGACCACTCTATTTCGGACATTTTGTCCAGGTCATAAATTACCGGACATTTTGTCCTGGACCCTATACAGAGGAGATCAACATTGACCAGCGAACACAAAAGAATATTGGAAAGACGAGGTTTACGGTATTCGTCAAAGGCTGCATCACTATAACATCAAAAGTAGCAGTACCTGAACTGTCCTGGCAGGTCCTTCAAACTGTCCCGTCTTATAGAAAGAGTCGAGACTGGCCTCCTTCTCCCTGTACCTCTCATAGAGGAACTCCTTCAAGTTGTCTTCATCAGCATAATCAGCGAGAACTCTGCAGTTCTCCCCTTGGAAGTGAACAAGAAAGGAAGCCAATAATCAAGTCTGTGCTTACTTGTGCACTTTGTAGTGGATAGCAATACGTCGATCCTCGAAGGGCCACTCTCCCATAAGGGCACTTCCTTAACAACGACCTTTCCACCCCCTCCAGGCCTATTCCCTATCCCCCTCAAATAGGCCGTCACTTACCCATATCAGGCACGACTCCCTTCGGGTAACCAAGAGTCGCATCAACAATGTATTCAATCGGTTCCCCCTTTCCACAACGAGCTTTCTTCGAGTCTTCTGTAGACAACTTCAGTTAGCATGTGTAATAAAAATATTTAGAATGAAGTGTTTTACTTCCGTAATGAATAGGGTTGGGCAAGCGGTTGATAAAGTGCATCATTTACATGCACTTTCGCCTCTCGTCTCTTCATTCGTCAACGCTCTCTCGGGGCGCGGTGATGTAAATGATGGACTTTATCAACCGCTTGCCCAACCCTAGCAATTAACCTTACGTGACTATTGCATTACCTTTAGACGGTGCACACATTTGCATAACAGCATGGGCTGCTCCAATACGGGGATAGGCACAGTGAGTGAGGGGAGTTAGTCCCTCTTTGAGAGCGAATCGGGCAGACGAGTCACGGATCATGAATAGTCGGGAACCTAGGATATCCAAGAGAATGGGCAGGAAGATCAAAGATCAACTACCTTCAGGGTACATCACAATCCATCTGAAGTCCCAGCTCCAGAAGTAATTTCTGAGATGCTTTCTGAAACGCACCATTCACATAGAACTCTATCTCTCTTCAATCTGGCCTACAATTTAGATGTTAGCGAGATAAAAAAAACTGATTCTCCGTTGTGTACTCTTGATTTTTCAAAGTTCGAAAAGACATTTATGTATGGATTGCAAGCGTTCATAAGTTTTGTGCCCAATAAACTGGCACGGAGAGCTCAGAATCAGCAAAATACCTGAATGTCTCCAGAAGCCGTTCCCTCTTGGTCGGTCCTCCATTCACAAAGAAGTTCCCGTGACTCATCCACATTGCCCCAAGGGGAGTGTACTTCCAAATGTTGTAGATAACCCACATCCACTGCAATAACATTGGTCTTATCACTACCCTTATCCACACTCGTATTCCTCTCTAAACCCTTCTTCTCTAGCAAAGGAGTGTGTTACAATAGCAACATGATGGTCATTAGCTTGCCTCATTTCCCTCCGTCTCCTAGTGACCCCCCACCCCCTCCCTTTCCCCTCCCCCCAACTAACTCTGCCCGACACTGTGCCCTTGTCATGTAGACTGTTCATGATGACGAAGTGATCAACCAGTCCAAGATGATTCGCGAGATACAGTACTCTCTTCTCCGATAAAGCCTCTACTCGATCACCGTATTCCACGACTGCAACAATATTCACTTCTTTGTTTCGCTTCTATCTAAGGATATCTACAGTAATCTTATCAGAAAAAAGAACTAAATTCAGAATTCACGCATGTATTTAGAAAGACTAGCTTTCAAGTTATAAGCTGTAACATAAAATGTATTATCTGAATCCCCAGCTTTAAAATTTCACTGTATTCGTACCAAGCGTTTCCGACATTCACCAACACATGCGTTGTCAATAGTGAATGTATGAAACGCGGAAAGGACCAAACAATATATAATATAGCCAACCCTCGAGTCCTGCGTACAACGAGGCAGAAACCCAATGGTCGTTCACGAATTTACACAGTCGATTTTCGAGTCGAAGGAAGAGTTGCATACTAAACAGTGCATCAGCCTCATTACCAGTCTAGTCTAGTCAGTCCATTTCCTTATCGTTCTACTCATTGGCTATCACTCAACGGACCGTTCGATGGTCCGTTCATCATACTATCGCAGAAAACACTGCGAGACGCTGCTACAGTACTCTCATAGTGGAGAAAGTGTACTAGGGCTACAGTATAGCTTAGCCTATTTTTGGCATCGCAAAAGTTATATCCTCAGCTATGCCCAATTCTTAATGGAATGACTCACTTGATGAATTGCAGAGGATACAAAAGGATGAAAGTGGAGACGCACGCAAGAGGAACGATGAAGGCAGTCATCACCAGGAAGTAAGTGGCAACTGAAAGGGAGTACTGTAGGATACTGTAGTTACCGTACACACTCTCTCTTTCCAACCATCTTCCCCCCAAAGACCTTTCCCATCTCTATCCCTACTGTAATCGTCTATTTCCTGCTTGATCTCCCCTAATGCCAATCGTAAGACTACTCACCACAGAAAGCCATTGCCTTCCTCATATCCATGGGACTGCTCCCACTCTCCCCATCCACCCCTCCATTCTCCACTCCCATCTTCGTCTTCCCTCCTTCACTACCTTCTTCCACTACTGGAAGACTCTCTCCTATCATACCCTGAAAAGATCAATCATTGGGGGAAAGGAGAGGAAAACGAAGAGGGATGGAAGACGACATTGGAAGAGGAATTGGGGAGAAGAAAGGGGGATGGGGATGGGTGAATGGCAGGGAATGAGTCAGGGTAGGGGGAAGAGAAGAAGGGTAGGGAGGGGGACTACTGGAGAGATGGGAGAGGAGAGGGACAAAGAAGAGAGATGATATGGAGGACTGGGGAAAGAGATTGAAGGGAATAGGCTATACTTGAAACTGACTTGATTACTGCACATGCAACGATTAGAGAAGAACCACCCATTGATAAGGAAAGGGAAGGGGTGATATGAGAGAAGGGATACAAGCAGTGAAAGAGTAGAGACAAGAGTAAGGGGAGCGACAAGGGCAAAGAGTGAACCATACGAGGGAAATGGGATGATTACGAGGGGGAGAGAGAAGGTATCGCCATTTCGATAGCTTTAATAGTCATGCTTCACCCTTCAGGACAGAACAACGCATAGATTCGTTACTAATTGACTGTGAAACACAACCACGAAGAAGGAGCAACTTGTAGAAGAGATATAATGAGGAGATGGTGAGAGGAAGAGAAGGATTGGAGGGAAGGGAAGGGTAGATCAAGGGAGTACGGAGACGTTGAGGGGTACCTCCGGTATTGCCCAACATAATGTTAACATTGAAATCAACATAATGCGAACACCAATGTTTACATTATGTTACGATTAATATTTACGTTATGTATTTGGCGCACCGAGATATGTTAACATTATGTTTAGAGGTACGATGGTTCAAGGTGGGTATAGAGCAGAGCCACAGCTCTTGGCCTATTTCCTGCATGAGGAGCAGAAAGCCGTTCAAAATTGCTCACGCTTTAGATAGACTATAGCGGGTTGTGAATTTTTTTTGTATGTTGTGTGCTGTACATCCTCGAACTTGTATTTCATCTACGCGCCTTGGGGTACATATAAAAGAGCGGCCTAAATAAACCGGGTTTACGGGGGGCACTGTGTATAATGTATACATTTTGTCGAAATCGGTATTATGTTCACATTATGTAAGGCTGATTTGAGCCACTTTTTAATGTTTACATT
>LS832651.1:0-15255 GCA_900490955.1 Micoletzkya japonica
CATTGGATAGCTCACAATGTCCTGATTCTCATACTCTCTCCTTTTTTGTTGAAACTTTGCCGTTGCTGAGAAAAAGCTGTGCAAAGATTTCTCTCGCTCTCTGCGTCTCTTCATTCCTCTCTTGTCTCTCACAATCAATCAACCGCTCTTAATTGGTTATCTCTAGAAATGAATGAGATGGTTGGAGGGACCCTTTAACTGAACTGAAAACTGAGACAACACCATTCCGCTCTAGAATAACATATCGATAAGAGTGAATGCTTTTTGAGATCATCACCACCACGACTATCACATATAGTAGAAAAAATGGAAGATATAATCGTTCCGGTCGTAGCGCCGATTCCGATACCTTTCAAACTGATCTTATCAAATTATAATGTGTACTATGCGAAGCTCTAGGAAATATTGATGTCAAAAGGGTATTCATGTTTCTCACATCTTTTCTTGGATCGGAATGGCATCGTTTCAAAGCATGAAAAAGTCGCTAAACACCGCAGCGGCGGAATCACGAATTATACGTTCCTATTTTCTAGACTATAGTACTATTAGAATTGTACAGTATCTTCCCTTCTTCTCTATTTTCTCTAGCAAATTGCCGAAATGGAGGAGGAGAAGATAAGGGTATCCATGGTCTTGTCCTTCGTCTGCTTTATCTACTATTCATGTTTCTCAGTAACGCCAGCTTCCCTAAATTCCCTCACATATCTAGAGCGGTTAGAGTACATACCACTTTTTTCTTAATATTTACAAGATTACGATAAACGAGATGAACGATCACATATTATATATTTTACAACTTTTAGTCTCCGCGATATGTAATCCCGAAATGGGCGATATGTAATCCCGAAATGCCTAAATCAGTGCATTGATGAGCTTGGAGGATTGTATGAATCATTTTTTACATTTCATACTGCGAAAAGGTGATAAACACAATAAGCAAACAGAAAGGAAAGGAAAACCTCTGTACAATATTTATAAAAAGAGCACTACAATAGTAATTTAAATGGCGAATAATATTAACAGTAATTTGAGTACCATTCGAAACATTCGTAGCCCAGAATTCGTATTCAAGTATTCCGCATATATGCTGTGCAGTAGAGAAAGGCGACGTGACCACCGCGACACAATAGATCATGTTGAGCAGAAATCCAAGGTTCATTGGCCATTCCTGTAAGAAAAAATATGGTTGACGAAAGTGCCCGTCAGTGATCTCAATTCTATTTCTGATGAAAAAGCGAAGCGGTATGAAGAGGCTCCAGACAACGTAGGAATAACAATGTCGTAGCATACCTTATCTTCAAAGGGGGTTTATTGACAGAACGTTTTCGTTAATAATACATGCTTATATCACGCACAATACATTAGAACACTTTAAAATCTTTCAATGTCGTAGCATACCTTATCTTCGAAGGTGGTGTAAACAGAACAACATTAAAAACTCCCGCCACGATGAGCCTGTACAGACTCAAAAGATTACGGTAATGACAGCCATGCCAAAAATTCGACAAAACGCAATTTTCCGCAACCTATTCTACGGATGGCATACTGCATCGGGTCTAAATAATTGCTCGCGCCGTTATTTTTTGAATTCCCTGTACATCAAACAACTTTTCGCTCACGTTTTCTCAGCAATTTGCGAATGTTTTTTATTTTTAAAGGGACATGGAAGCCAAAAAAGATTGGCTGTCATATAAAAGTTTATCGCCTAAATAATATAAAAACCAAAACCAGAGTGCACAAAAATGTCTACTTCGCAAGATATCCTAAAAATCGTTTCCCAGCCAAGGCACAGTCTTACTGCGTTTAGCGCATAGTAACGAGGCAAATGGCATCGAGGTATTCCCGGAACAAATAAATATTTCTCGCTCCAGGAATTTTTTAAAAATATTTTTCAACAGCTATTATCTTTATTATCGTCTAAGAAACATATTTTACAAATATTGCCATATTCGGTTTCAAAAAGTTTGTCGCTTCCATGTCCCTATGTGATTTTGTTTAGAATTAGCACCCTGAAATCATAAAAAAGCATGCCTGATTAGTGCCTCAAAAATTCTGTTTACACCACCTTCAAGCCCGTAAGATAGTCGCTGTAGAACTTTTTTTAGTAGTGCATATAGTAGAGAAAAGCGGAACGTATAATTCGAAAATACGGTCTGGTAGAAGTTACTGGCCTTAGCGAGAAGTGGAATTTATGCGTCATCTTCGGAACGATTTATTTTCGATTTTACTGCTATCGATTTATTCTATATGTTTCGGTGCTGCGTGCGTTCTTACAGCTTCTTTTATGTTTTCTTTTTCAGTTTTGCTTATTATTGAGAGTATGATCATGCATCTAAAAACCGAGCTGTGATCAGACAAAATAATGCATGAAATGTGGTCTATTTCGTTCATGAGTGTGATATTATGAAGAAATACTCAAATTGAAAAAAAGAAAACAAGAAATAACAGGAAATTACAACTAAGAGACCGCTATAACCGCTTCAACAGTTTCGCGAAATTCCCGGGAGGAATATATCGTTCCGCGCATAAACACTTCCGCGTTTTATCTAGAGGGCCTGGCATCGGGGGATCCCTGGACCGATTATATCTTCTTTTTTCTCTACTATATATGCGTGGCGTATACCATCTAACTGATGTGAGCGAGCTCCGAAGAATTCGCTTCTCTTCCGTTTTAGAGATGTTGTAGGCACCTAAACGTGCTAATTAGGGAAACAGATAGGATAATTGAGCAAAAGGAAGGAAAAGTTAGATAAGACAAGCTGATGCTTCTCAATATACAAGAAGAGAAGGGGTAACCATGGTCATCTCTCCACCTTTTCTTCTATTATTATTGAAGTAGGAACTCATTCCTACTTTGTCTTGTAATGCTGTACGTAATTTCAGATATACAATTTTATCCTCCGCATTACATCGTAGCTTTTCAGTACTCGAAAGACAACGAGGAGAGCAAATGAAGTGAAAATGAGAGTAAAAATTAATTCTAAACAAAAATAAACTCGAATACGTTTCATGTACCTTGAAACTGAACAACTAGAAAGTTAATCATTAGAAATGAATATGATGAATGCGAATCAGGTCATTGGAACGATGAGTTATCGGGCGATTCGGTGTACGGATAACTGTTGGGAGAAGAACTGGAGGTGGATGATTGGGCGGCGACCGAAGATGAATCGACGAAGCGATTCTCGCGATGATCAGCGTGAACGGCTTCTGGAAATGCATTTACTGACTACAAATCACTGTTTGTTAGAGGAACATTTGTTGAAAGTAGTGAATATTGTGAACTCTAGGCTAAAATAACCTGCGGAAAGAGGCAAACCTTGGCTTGGAATTGATGTAAACGGTTGTCTGGTCATGAGCTGGAGTATCTGGTAGTCTGTCGAGAGATCGAAGATGATCTGGTCCTGAAGGATATTGTTTGTTGTAGAACTATATTTGAGGGAAAAAAACGCATTCCTATTTCGTCTGGATTCGCTCTGAACCGCATCGCTCACAATGAATTGATGGAAAATTTACACAGTTTTCATAAAAGTTTTCACTTCAAATTTTCTCTCGAAAATGTGCGTGATAGGACATGAATAGGTCTTACGCGATAGTTCAATTCTGCCAATAGTCTTTCCGTATCATCCAGCAAGCACGTTATAAATTGTTGTTGCTGGTTTTCGGCAACGTTGATGGCGTGGATCTGAATACGTTTCATACGCTAGCCCGCGAGGGAATGATCCTCCACCATACGGCACCAACCTGAAAATTCCCCAAAATTTTTGCCTCCCCTACTGTTTTGGGGAATCATACCCTTACCGGGTAGGGTAATTTCACAGTGGTGCCGTGTGCTGGGGAATTTTCGCTCAGTGTAGACTTTTGAATTCAGCTTTGGCTCTATTGTACAGGATCCTAGACTCCAAAATCCAAATAAATGTTGAGCTTCCACAGTCAAAGTTTGAGCAAAACATTACGCTAGTTTGTTTCCTTTCATGAGCAGAAGTTTGTTTACCAACATTTCCTAAATAATACTAATTAGTATAAATTCGTACCTCCTCCTTCCAGGCGACGAGCTTCTTATGCTCAAGATCTTCAATGCGTTTCTTTTGGACATCATCCGCGATCATAAGGAGTTTAGCCTAAAAATATTAAGAACATATAAATCAGTTAAATAAAATCACAGCTTTGCAAAAAAATTTAAAAAAAATTACCTTCTTCCCCAATTCGATATTCTCCGCGTGTAGTTTCCTGATCTTCTCTGAGAGCTGAAATTGTGTGAGATTGTCATAAAGACGGTTCAAATTACATTGGAAGCTTGACTGCTTACACGACATTCTAGACCTTTGGAAAGCGAAAATGGTAATAACCTCGTCTTTGTGAACTTCTAGCAGATCCTAAGGAGGAGTATTATGTTAGCTTTAGTGCCTATGCTGACGCCCTTCCCTTCCCATGCCTAATCCTTCATTCGTGGTGTGCGGCACACCGATCTATCCTATTAGTAAATGTCGGAATGATTTTTCGCTTTCCAAAGGTTTTGCATTGCGGCAGAACACTGTGCTTAGGAAAATCTACCGCAAAAGTGTGACGTAGATAAAAATAAAAGTAAAATAAAACAGTAAAATAAAACAGAGCCCACTTCCTCCGCTTTTTCCGACGCAGTCTTCAATTCCGCAACCTTCTCCTCGAGCTCATTGTCCTGTGAGGAAGGTTTTGATGAATATACTAAAAGACCGGAAGCTACCTTTTCAACCAAGATCCTTTGTGCATTGGAAATGCAAGGACAGTGTCGTTCTTCAGACTCCTGAACAAAAAAGTCATTTTTAGTCTAGCATTTCATTCTTTCGAGGCAATAATTCTTAAACAATATAATAATGAAAAAATAAACGAACCATTCGTTGCCTCTCCATCTCTGCCTGCACACACCTCCTGTACTCGTCAATATCGTTGATTCTCTTCATGTTCACCTTCAGCGGCAAGTTATCCGTCTGCATTAAGTGATATCTTACGCAAGCTACATTTGCTTTAGAAAAGCAGTTTTATTTATAAGTTTAAAGTACTTCCGAATAAGCTGACCTCGATGCTCAATAGAGATGCTTCGTGGTTCCAGCGAAGTGAGACGGTTTGCGAATTTTTGAGGAGCTTCATCTGAAAGAAAAACACTAGTTATTATTGGAGGAAAAGGAACGTTGGGAAATCTTTGCACCACCCTCCACTAACCACAGTAAAACTTCAGCCGCAGCCGTCTTTTAGCCTAAGCTGGCATTTTGCCAATAGAGTTTCACTGTATTTTACGGAATACGCTGCAAAGATTTCTCATTTTCCTATAATAATAGATTCATAATTTGCTTTGAATATGTCTTAAAATTGCTCCTTCTGATATGCATGTTTCTCACCAGTTCCTTCCTCCCTTCCACTTCATCCTCCATTTCCTTCACCAGCGTTGAAGCTTTGCAATCGATATTGTAGACTTCAAGTGATTGAGTGAGAAGAAGACGAATTTCCAAGCCCTGAAGAGAGTAAAGTGAATGCTGATTTCCTGGGAAAGATGTAGTCAATGAATTAGTAATACCTTCTCATCGTTGTCCATTATACGTACTGCAGCGGTCTCGCTTTTCCTGAAAGAAAAATTGGTATATTGTTGTCTAAACTAACAATAAGTAAATACAGCAGAACTTCATAAGCTTACCCGTCAGACACGTCGATCTTGGTCCGAATGTTGAAGGAAGTCTCGGCGGTCACGGTAGTCATGATTGAAGGTACGGCACTCGAGGAGTGAATGCGGTAAGAATGAAGTGACTGTGCTGGGTTCGACTTAGCCAGGGTCTTGTGATAGGATGGGGATAGCGTACTCAATTAGACTCTTTCTGCTCCCAGGCATACCCTATCGCAACGTAGAGGGGAAGGCACACCAAACAGACAATGAGAATAGGCCTGACCTTACAATTGGCGAGAGAACCTTTACAATCATCCTTAGAACGTGGGATCGGTAGGGAAAAGACACAGACTAACTGAAAATGCGCAATGCGTACCTTAGGATTAGTATGAAAATAATCTGCATGAACGTCTCATGTTTTTCATGCAAATAACGATTAGCTGAGTTTTACTCCTCTCCACGCACAATGTTCTAAATGTTAAGCGAACGAGCCAAAATGTTTAGGATACGGTGTTTTCCTTCCGAGAATTCCTACCGAAATCAGGGTTATTTTTCGGCATCTCGTTCGCTTAACATTTTCATTGTTGTCAGAACACTGTGCACGTAAGATTCAGGCAGCTTTCACCATCCATCCGCTGATTCATCGTCGAATAATGCGCTCGTGAGACGTGGCACCACTCCTCCACGTCGCATAGTGTAGTTTCCTGCCGTCGACTACATATCGGCAGAGTTCTGCTCGTCCTTCGCAAGTCAGAACCTTCTTCTCCCCTGCGTCTGTGTCTCTGCCTAGGCGCCTTCTGTGCACTCTCTCGTCGTCTCTAACCACCCGTGCCTCCGCTTCTTCACGCTCTCTAGGACCACTCTAACCGCCTGCCACTCTCGCACACAAACTAGACCCGAGCGAGGCGATAGCACGTCTCTACTTATTTCCCTCACTTCCCATCTGTGTTTACGTCGCATTCAGTATCTATAATAGTTCTCATCAGCCTTTCCTCACATTGATAGGCATAATGAATACACAGCTAATTCTGTTATCTTGCGATTTTCCGCTAGAACTGGAAAGCGTGAAAATTGCTCTACCTTACTTTGCCGCGGTGCGAACTAACTCATGACATTTGGTGTTTGCTTTTCTTGAAGAGTAAGATGCTCTATTTGCAGCTTTCGCATCTCACTTTATTCTCAATCCTTACGATATGTTAGATTTTGTACCCATTATTGATTTATGTTCTGGAGAGTGTCTGTTTTAGAGCTTTTTAATGTAAAAATGATAATGAACCATCCTCAACAGATACCATGGTCTGCCCCAAGAAGAGTGACGACGGTCGTGTGAGGAAGTTTGCCAGCCGGTCAACCGCTCAGCAGGTTCGCAAGATAAAGATTTTTTATTCACATATTACTCTTTAGAGAAGTATGCCGCCGTATTAGCGCGACCAAAGAACGATATTGTTTGACATAATAATATAATTGTTCAGTTCAGTTCAGCTTAATCACCTTTATCAGGACTATCAGTGGATTGTGGTCCAAAGGAGGGGCATTTGATATAGATAGGAGAGGTTAGGAACTTCAAATCTTCTTCAAATACCCTGGCGCGTACTCCCCTCGTATGCCAAGTCGTCAGAGGGGACGATTCTTCCTTTTTATCCTTGGTTGAAGCTGCGTGGGAAGGCTCTTGGTCGTGAGACGAATGAGAGAGCGAACCGCACGCGAAGGGAACAGAGAGGAAGAATGATTTATGACTTCTAATTTATTATAATCTAGGTTGTCGCCGGAGTGGATCTGAGCGGCAAGGTTTACGCGATTACCGGCACGACTAGTGGTGAGACACTGTTTCATGGCATAGTACCTACCTAGATAGGTTAAAATTCCTCAGTGTTTTGATGATTCTCAGTCATCATACTTTGTCAGCTCTCGCACTATTAGCTGGCTGCTAAATATTTCTTTGCTCCATATTTTAAATAAATAAAATAGGAATCTCTTAGGCATTGGTGTCGCTACAGCCCGAGCCATCGTGCACGCAGGGGCCAAGGTCTTCCTGCTCAATCGAAGCAAATCCGCCTCCGAGGAACAGATCACGACCTTCAAGCAGGAAAAGGTGTCTCATCGGGCTTCTTTTTTCATTATTTCCAGTCTGTTGTACACTTTGCAGCCGCTTATAAGGCGAGAGAGTTGGCTAAAGTGATAGATTCAGGTGCACTTGGTATCAAGGTAACTGACTTTTATGTTATACCCTATGAGATCACCCCTAAATTCAGCCGGGCGCTCAAGTCGAGTTCATCGAGTGTCAGCTCAACAGCCTATCTTCCGTCAAGAAATGCGCAGAGGAATTGATTGCGAAAGCCGGGTGAGTAGAAATCATCTAATCTAGGAGCAGAGATCGCGAGTTTGCAACTGATAGTGACCGATAATCAACATCTCTCTTGCTCCTTGAACATTATCAGGTCAAAGTGAATGAAAATAATGCAAAGCTCAATCACCTACATGATACAATAAACGCTTGCCATTTCAGACATCTTCACTGTCTCGTACTGAATGCCGGGGTCACAATGTGGAAGAAAGAGGTAACAGAAGAGCCGACTTTATGATCTTAATTATTTATTATTTATTAATTATTTAATTTCAGTAACGTATAAGCCGTACTATAGGTGTTTGTCATGAAGATGATCATTTCCGGTTTACTGCAGGGTACGGTGGACAACCTCGAGTCGACATTCGGTATCAACCACGTCGCCCACTTCTACCTCACCACCCTCCTCCTGCCCATTCTCCGGTCCAGTTCACCGTCAAAAGTTGTGGTCGTTTCGTCGACAACCCACACCTATTCCGGGGTAAAGCTACAACAGAGAAGTTAGCCCAATATTCGCCATATGGACTGATCTCTAATCCAGGCCGCTGAACAGTCCAATCTGTACTATAAACCAGTCCGCTGGTATTCATGCAATTTCGGCCCGCTAGGCGTACTACTAGATACTAAGCAGAGTTGGTCAACCGGCTCATAAGTGGATGCGCGGTTGGATGCCAACAATTGCAGCCAATTCCAGGTAGACCATCGTAAGTCACTTTCTGACAAGGTGGCCGAGCTGTGTCCCCCGGTTGATACGGATACCGGCAGCGCTCGCCTCTACTCCAAGTGAGAACATTCATAGTCGTCTATCGAGATATATGGAAATCTTGTGATAACAATACCTATGGCGTATTGTGAAGAAGAAGCACGCATAAAGCCCTTTTCATACTTGAGATCCAAACTGTGCAACGTCCTGTTCGCGCTGAAACTAGCAAGGGACGAGGAAAAGAACGGAATCAGTGTGTACGTGCTGCATCCCGGAGTCATCGCCACGAGTAAGTTGGAAAACATTAATTTCCCTGCCTTTCTTCGAGTTTTAGAAGTCGATGCCTGCTTCAAACCAGTCAAGCGCTCGAATAACACAATATATCTCTAGTCAAAATATGCTTTATCTATCTACAGGCCTCAACCGCCAACTGGGCTTCTTCCGGGTGGTCTTCAACACGCTCGCGTATCCCTTCATGAAGTCGGTGGAGCAGGGCGCCGCGACTACCGTATACTGCGCGGCGCATCCCGACGCGGATGGGGTGAGTTCAACTCTGTATACGTGCTTGTGTTCGAATATTTTTTTTAAAAATCCCAATGGCGTGAGCGGCTCAACTCTATCCAAATTTCCGTTCAAAGCCTCTATCTACATAGATTCATTTTATCGAGATAGGCTCGTTTTTCACCCTAGTTTTTCATTTCCTACGTTTTATAAGGAAAGGTGTTTTTTTCCTGTAGAAAAAGTGAAAATTTGAGGTAACCGGTCACTACTGGGCCGATTGTTGGACGGATGACAAGAATCTCAATAAGGAATTGGCGCAAGACAAGGAGCTTCAGGAGGCTGTTTGGAAAAGAACGGAGGAGATCATTAAGGCAACCGGACATTGAAAATAGAATGAAACGCGCCGTTTCCTATCACCTTCGTACAATGTAAATATCATGCTGTTGAAACAATGATTATAATGATTCTAATTGTGTCTGATTTGCTCGCTCGTCGCATTCATTCTTCAGCATTTCATGAGATTTTTAAAGATGTTATCAGCATGTACCCAGCAGTCGATGTTGAATTCACACAGAAAAATATGTACCGCACATCAAATGTGCCAACTGATCGAGCACATTTATGTGCCGCCGGGGAGCACATTTCGAGGTGCCGGCTGAGGCGGCGGCGGACAGGATACGGGAAGAATCTGGCACATTTAATGTGCTCGATTTACTTGTACTGGACAGGGGTTTCTGTAAGAGAGGAAGGACTGAGAATGTAGTGAGAAGGAGGGGAAAGAGAGGGATGGGGTAGAAGGGGACGTTCGGGGTGTACCTGGAGATAGGAAATAGGAGGGAGAATTGGGTAAGAGGGAGAGAGAGACAGAAAGAGACCGAGAGAGGGGGGATAAGCGACGGAGAGAGGGGTGTGAAGGGGAAATCTAAGGAGGGTGAAAAGTAAAGTTCACTTTTTTCACAAAAATTATCGTTTACTTACGAAGTAAAACAATTCAAACACAATCTTCTTATGCACTATCTTGACTTGAGCTCAAACTATTTTCCGTGGCAAATGCCTTTCAAATTTCACAGCTCAACCCACATGTTTATAAAAATTTTAGTACGTTAGCATAAAAACAATAATTAATAATAAAACATGCAAAATAAACAAAATAAACCGTAAAAAATATTATGGACTACGGCAGAATTTAAATTGCCGCTCTGTTTTTAAAATCGCGCCGAGACGAGATACAGTAGCGGAACGGTGGAAATTTTTGGGTCAGTCCCCATTTTCTCGTTTCTTTTGTGTTTATCATCGCGTCCATTTTTATATTTATTTATAGTGTTGTTTCTTTTGTTGTAGCCATATTATTACATATTATTAATGTTGTATGATAAATGATTCTACCGTATCCCTTACGAATTGGACATGACTCCACATAAGGTGAATATGGAAGGGATATGCAAGGACGGAAGGCTACAAGGGTAAAGGGAGGAGGGGGGGGGGCTACCCTGGACCGGGGTAGCGATTTGGCACATATATGTGCCCGATTTGCCTAGCCAGGAACAGGCTGGCAGGGCGGCACACTTGATGTGCTCTATCGGGCACATATATGTTCAGGGGCGATAGTTGGCACCTCGAATGTGCTCCAGCGGGCACGTATTTTCCTGTGTGTTATGAACTAACGTTTTGTGATGAAACCGTATCTATTGAATGCACACAGAAAAATATGTATAAAGGATTACATGTATTGGGGGCAATGTATAGCTCGGAATACATAAATGTATACCCACGTAAACATTGGACCCATACCAATACATTCATTGTGTTATGTGGTGTACACTAATGTTGTAAGTACGTTTTTTAACTGATTGAATGTATTCTATGTTATACATTTTTTTCTGTGTGTAGAGTGTTCAAGGACATCGGCTGGATATTTTACAATCCTCTTGAACTTCTAAACAAACGGCCATATGATAAGACTTAAAATCAATACTATTATATAATTCGCTAAACGTCTGTGAGCCACTATATTATCGAGAAGGAGAACAAATTTGCAGCGGTGAGCAAGATTTACGTGGAATCCGAATATTAGAGCTGCCCATGCCTATCCTCTTCGAAAACAGTGCATAGTTGCGATAAACCATAAAGTTGCTTTGGTTCCAAAACGTGTCAAATTCTTTCGTTTTGCTCACTCTTTTGCCGATACTCGTAATAATCTACTTAGGGATTCTTTTTATTGTAAGACGATCCGGTATAAAATGTAACTTTTTAATACCGGATCGTCTTACAAGGAATAGTTTTCCAGATGGAGATTCGCCTTCGTGAGACACGTGAGATGGAGAACTTACGAAACTGGGAGGTAAGAGTGGAAGATGTTCCGACACCGGGTTTTACTATGCACAAATAATTCCATTAGATCATGCAAGTAGTTTCTAATATGAAGTTATGACTAATTGTGAGAAAATATTCCGTCCAGACGAAGTAGGAATGAGTTTCCGGCGGAACATTTTCATCAATAATCGAATGCGTTCAGATCCGCAACGTGAATTTCGTCCAATTCGAGCAACAACAGCTCATGGCAAGTATGCTGGATGAAATGAAAAAGCTCAAGACAGAATTGTGCAGTCGGGTGAGTTCAATTTTTGCCTATTTATCCAAATGCAATTGCAAATACATACTTCTATTCCAGGATTTTCTTTTGAGGAAATATTAGAAAATATTTAACACAGTATTCTAGGAAAAATAGGACATAACAGTTAGTGTGTGTAGAATTGCGTAACAAGAGATATTTGCAGGACAACATTATTCTGGAGTTGACAACCGACTACAGGATACTCAAGGCGCTCAACAGAGAACGCGTCACACCCATTCCACATAGAGGTTTGCTCTTTTCGATGATTTTTTATCTTTTTGATGTAACGTTATGTAATTTTAACAAATTCTGACCCCATTCCATGTAAATATAGAAGAATAACAAGATGGATCATTCGAACATTCCTAAAGTCATGCGAGAAAGTATGTAAAAAAGTGAGAGATCACAACAAATGTCGTTGCAGGAGCCGTTCTACCTTCAAATCTCGAGAATCGCTTCTCAGTTTCATCTTCCGAAGTTCAATCCTCGTCCTCCTCTTCATCTCCGAATAACTATGCCTACACCGAATCGCCCGAGGCAACATTTGTCCCCACAATAATTCGACTCGCAATGAACTTCCATGATATTGAGCACAAACTACGTGTTTTAGTGAGACTTATTCATTTATCGTTTTAGCATAGGGAAGGCGGCTTTTAGGAATAATAGGTGCTTTACGTTTACCTTTATCTATCTAAATCACTATTTATCTATCGTAGCTTTCTTAATTTTAATCAATGCTTTATGACTGCTCATTTGTATCGTTCCTGTTATCCTTGCTTATAAAGCATGTGAATTTGTAAAGTTCTTTCCTCTCTCCATAAAATTCTTTATAAATCCCCTCGTCTATAAGAAACAACAGATTTTACGCACATTATAAGGCAAATTATCACAGATCTTTTTTCGTCCCATTCGTTTTTGCATGTAAATAGATAGTGAATGAAGAAGCTACAGCTAAAGTAAGCAACAATGGAAAAAGATTCGATGGTATCGTGATGCTATTGTCCTTTACTCCTACTATATTTTGGAGTAAAGCCACCATAGTTCACAGTGCCAATGCCTCTATAGGTACATTATTCCATATCTCCGCAAATAATAAGAACATTGCCACGTATGTCTGTATACTAGAGATGTGCATGAAATAGGGCATAAGAACTAGGTGCTACAAAGAAAACTGCGAAGGCGTGCCTGCAAGCGAATGAAAAGGTAAAAAAGACAGTAACGATTATAAAATAAACCTTGCATGTAATCGAATGTTTGCTTTACTACCTATGTCGGTCAAATGAGTGAATGTCATCCGATCCTCCCATCATTAATAGTTCAAGAAAGTAGTAGACGCTTGCTCCGATGTTCCTGCAACAAAGTTCTTCGTCGGGTAAGCATCTCTAGAAACGGAGAATTACATATAATACATGCAACACAAACACTAAAAGGTCAAGTAATATGCCCGCGCTAAACTAAATACGCTTTTAGAGAATAGAGCACAGCGACTGCTTGCTTGCAGTTCGGTAGTTAGTTCGGCTATTTGAGAAGAATAAGTTAGACAAGACGACAGAGTTATACAAATCTATAGCAATAAACCGCATAAAAGTACAAATAATTACATAAAACATGAAATTCGAAAAATCAATACGGGCGCCAAAACCCTCCCGCGCGCTAGACGTGCAGCACGTCTCCCAAGACCTCCTGCACCTCTCCCTTGGAACCGGGGATTAGTTTCCCGGAATTGGCTCCCCTGCATATTCCCTTCCTCTTGCACGTCTCCCTTGGAACCGGGGAATAGTTTCCCGGAATTGGCTCCCCTGCATATTCCCTTCCTCCTGCACGTCTCCCTTGGAACCGGGGAATAGTTTCCCGGAATCTTCTCCCCTGCATATTCCCTTCCTCCTGCACGTCTCCCTTGGAACCGGGGAATAGTTTCCCGGAATTGGCTCCCCTGCATATTCCCTTCCTCTTGCACATCTCCAAACATTACCGGAGCGAAGGAGTGAGAGAGGAATGGAATGAGCTTTGACTCTACTACCTTAATACAGAGTGGTGAATTCAAATGGCTTGATTACTACCAAACAAAAAGAAAGAAGGTACGTGCTCGTCTCTTCAACACAGCAAGGAAAACGGGAATATTGTTTGAAATGGGAGACACGAAATGCAAGGACATACAATACTGGAACCACTTGACAGCCTCATCGCGGTGGACTAGGTGAGAGGGTCCGATGTGTCCGGGGGCACGTCTATGCTTGGCGTTACGATGGCCAGCTCGTTCGACAACGACGTAGAAGTCCATTCCGCAGATACCGATTCCGGGGTCGCACCTTAGAAATACTGAGTGAAGGAGGAGCTTCAAAACTGTAAACTATTCAGTTACTATCCTAGACAAAGATTTCCACATTCCCGGATAATGAAGAAGCTAAGAAGCTTTTCTTAAGAAGTGAGAAAAACTACAACTCATTTCACTAATCGACGCGGAACTATGGCTCAGCTAGGTTTTAGCTTATGCTGACATTTTAACAGTTTTTTAACGGTTTTTGAGGAGGGGAAGAGGCGCTAATAGGCAAATCCCGTGCAAACTTTGACATCGATTTTCTCGAAAATCTCGCGAAGATGGGAACTTTTCTCAACGGATTCGGAATCAGCATGTCGAATAGTACCGGGTTCAATTGGTCTCCTATTCTAATTTCATGTTGTACTTACAACCACTCCTTGTAAAAGATAACATTTCTCGTCAATGATATCAGCCGCAGGGTAATCAGCGCGAAACTATGGCTCAGCTAGGTTTTTTTAGTGTTGTGTGCAAGGGATGGACACGGCATATGCGTGTGGTGGGGTACGGTAGAGGACGGATAGTCAATAAGGATCCCGACAGGGATGGAATAGAATGCGGAGCGATAGGAGAGAGAACAGCACTGGGTTTATCTATACAGAGACAAGAAGTGAGGGGGAATGAGTGAGGGCAGAGATGGGAGAGGCGAGGTGTAGTGGGATAACCAAAATAGGTACACTGAGCGAAAATATACCTAGTATATTCTGAGCAGATAAATATGCAAGTTATATGTTTGCTTCGCCGCAAAATATATACCCACTGGTTGGTCTTATTTCGAAGCGAACGGAAATATACCAACAGGTTGGTATATTTTCGTGGCGTCTGCACTGGTCTATTTTGGAAGCAGTGTGAGTGAGGGACTCTCACGAGGAATGTTAGCATACGGTAAACTATTTTGATCAACCTGACCTGTCAGTGCGTCCTCGCATCAGTTGTGTCCTATCCGTTCGCTCTCTCGTGTTCTCTTTCTAAGTGTTTGTTGTTGTTGTTTTTTAATTCTTTTCGTTTCAGAGATGACACTGTAAAAGATAGGAGGAATATGCGCGAACACTCATGAACAGTCGGAATTATATCCTATGTGGAAAGAATCTGATGACCGATGGAACTTGGAAGATTAATGTGAGTTGAAATAGTTTCCTTT
>LS832740.1:52240-79926 GCA_900490955.1 Micoletzkya japonica
TTGCTATCATCTGATATTTCAAAGCTTTTGCAAGCATAAAGCTAATAATGGGAACCGCTTCAAAACAAGGATAACACACATGGTGCAATGGTGAACATGTATCGCGCAGAATAAAAGCGTGCATTGTGCACGTAAGCATGCATCGTGCATACTGCTAACATAAATCAAGTATAGCATATATGTTAGCAAGCCGCATCATGCATGTTAGCTTTGGTGACCGGAGTTGTTATTGGACTTTCCCTTTTTGAGAGAGATTGGTTTCATAGCAGCTCCATATGGAGATACACAGCATTGCGTTCGGTGAAGAATGTGTCTAATAGCGACTTGACCGCGATCTTTGAACTTACTCAGGAATGGCTGAACGAAACGGCGCCAAATTTTCAGAGCTTCTTGAGTTCATAATGACGAGCTTAAGCATTTAAATTCGCAATTTTCCATTCACTAGTTCGCCCGCAAGACCGGATCCTATGCGTGGAAGCCGCAATAGGTGCGCTATTAGAACGCTTGGAATGTTGTGGATATCATAGGTGAAAGAAGCTTGCATACGAAAAATTCAGAACGAAAGGCGAAAAGCTCACCGTAATAGCCTCCCCAGTACTGAGCGTCGGTCGAGGCGATGATCAATACGAGAACGGAGATAGCGGAACACCACCGCATGATACTTGACTGATTTCAACCTCTCCCTCCCAACCCTTGGCCTCTCCACAGAGTTCGCAACCAGTACACGCGCAAGTTTTAACTCTAATTGCTAACTTTCTTTCTCTGGTCATGTTTAACTATGCTTGCTCTTTGCTGCTCCATGCTTTTCGATTGAGGAGATGTTTCAATTGTGTAATACATCCAGGGTGCGACGTACTTGAGAATCCGTTTATAGCATAACTTCGTGAGGGGAGACCAGTGTGCAAATGATGGGAGCGATGAAGGTAGTAGTCTAATCGATAATCAGTCTATCCCAGCAGCAGGCCTGTGATGAGACCGGCTCCGTATCCTGCAAATAGCAAGTTCAGTTTGCGATAGAAACGATGAATAGAGCTCTTATGTATGGTTATGGGGGACCAAACACGTAATCAATTCCTGAACTGATGCTAGGATCGATTCGCTCTGGATTTCTAGGAAGGTAGGTAGGCTTTACTAGACATGTAAATAGTATCTCACCTCCTCCACCTCCGTATCCGGGATATCCGTATCCGTACGGTCCACGGGGTCGCCAGGGTGGACCATAGCCGTAGCCGGGTCCTGGAAAAAGACGGTTGGTAAAAAGCGGACGCGGTAGGTAGTTCAAACTCGATAAGACTACTTCCTCTTTCCTTCGTGCTAGGCAAAACGCTAATAAACGTTTTCATGAACACAGATTGGAAAGGGACATTGTGCTTATCATATGTGATTAGGTACGCACGTTGGAAGGATATTTGAGAACAGCATAGCTATTTGAGAACATAACAGTTAGACAGGGTAGTTTTAATAAATTAAATCTATATTTGAAGATACTTACCATAATATCCGCCCCACTGAGCCGCAGCCAGAGCTACCAGAAGAAGAAGCAGAAGGAGAGTTCGAGTCATGATCGGAGGGATGAGGGGGGACACCGGACCGAGGGGTTTATAAGGGATCGAGGTGAGAGGAGTTGGACGAATGGAGAGGGTGAGGGGAGAGGGGAGAGATAAGAGGGCCGAGAGAAGGGACAGAGAAGCAGGCGAAGGTCAATCGGAGAGATAGTGGAGGATTGGGGAAGGGAAGGGGGACGGGTTGGGGCCCTTTGAGGGGGAATAACTGATGAACTGTTGATGTTGATCTTTTGCGCTGGGAAGGTCGAGAAGGTTCGAGCGGAGATCACGAACAATATCTACTCTCTGATTTAGAAGAAACATCTCTGTTTTACGTGGTCACTTGGGGTAGGGCTAAACCGGTTGGCGATTGTTGTTGGTTGTAGGTCGGTGAAGTGTGCGGTGATGCTATCCTTTTCCTAGATGGGATCTGGTATCCATCTAGGAAAAAAGGTATCCGCGAAAGTATGATTGCTGTCTGCAGGTATACATGATCACGTCGAGAGCCTAAAGGTGATAGTCCCATAGATCAAGTTGAACTCGATGTCATTGGGACGGGGAGAAGCTGGGCGAATGGTGAGTCGGGCACCCTCCATAAGAAGCACGAAGCATGGAGGGGCAGGCCGGGTGTTTGACGAATTGATCATGTCTACCATACCGATTGTCTCCTCCTTGCATGCAAAAGGCGCTCTTTTCGGAGCATCCCCACTTCTCTAACGCCTTTGATCAGATAGTATTGCGGGTAACTCGTGGAACTCTCGAACCTTCTCTCTCAATCAGCTGTAGATATCTACGTGCTGACTGAGATATTCGCCGTACATCGCGCAAAATGCAATCACGCTCTTGTATCGTTCTTTCTGCTGTTGCCTTGCGCATTCTGCAGTAGGCTCTACAGAAGATAAGTAGAATCTTACATTTTCCTTTTATGTCTATCTATAAGACTTTGATTTTTTGTGTATTGCTTTATCTTCCGAAAAGAAAGACCGATACGAAAGGTTGAGACCAGATGACTATCCGAGTAGCATGCCAGTGACCAGACCAGCGCCGTATCCTGAAAAGCGTGGTGGTTCACAAATAAAGAAAACAAACAAACACAATGTTTAAAAACTTCTAACAGCTGCTTTTATATTTGCGAGTAAGAAATGGAAAGCACTGCGTTCGTCATATTTATCCTTTCCCATTCTTTCCTGATGTGACTCATGGAAATTCAAAACCCAACAACGCTGCATGAATTATTTACACAACCACTTTCACTAGCCGATTAGTGAATATAATAATTTGCCAATGGAGCTTATTCACCAACGAACCGGAGTTTTATGGATAAACTATTTCACTAGGCGATGTTGAGTGGTGGAATTTCGCTCATTGTGTAAAGAGATATCTGTAGATACAAAGATTCCCGATCTTTTAACAATGTAATCTTGTAGAACTAGCAGGATTACCTCCGCCTCCGAAGGGATACCCGTATCCCATTCCCCATCCACGACGCCACGGCCCACCGAAACCGTAGCCGGGTCCTGATCGTTCATTTACTTGATATATTATAACAAAGCATTAATCATCGTGTATATAATATTATATTAGAGTTCTGCGTGAGAGTTTCTTCATGGCTATGTGTTGTGGCGTAAAACCAACCATTCACCCATTGTGAGATTGAAAATGAAACATTTTTTTTTCTTTTTTGAGTGTCACTATTTTCTCATATCAAGTTTTTTAAGTGTCACTATTTTCAAGAGTGTCACTATTTTCTCATATCGGAAGCTCTATTCCATCATAACGTAATTAGGTAAACTCTTACCATAGTATCCTCCCCACCAGGCCTCAGAGAGGACGACAATCAATAAGAGAAGCAGTAACTCACGGAACATTTCTGAACAGCAATGAATGTGTTCGGTAAAATAACGTCGTCAACACAATAATATCAAATCATTAATGATAGATATCAAATATGCATTAGTGAAAAAATAACTTTCGAACTGCGGAATAAGCGGGTTTGCAGAAAGTGTTGGGTTTATATGACAGCCCAACGGTGATTAGTGTTGACGAGATCAGAGAAACAAGATAAAGCAAGATAGGCGAGGGTACGATAGAGGGATGAGACATGGAAAGGACAGCACTGATCAGTCGACAGACGAGAACGAGACTTTATCAATTTATTGTGATGCGATGAGATCTCGCGCATATTTACACGTTGACGTATACGGGGGTGCAAGGTTCAGTTACAAACAATCGGGGTGTGAAAATGATGTAAATGCATCTAATTGTAAACAAAAAATGTTGAATATAAAGCAATACTAGAAAAAAATGTGTACTCAATAATTATTTCACTTTTTATACTGCTAAAATGGTGATGATCAAGTGAAAAGAATTCTGTACAATGTAATATATAGGAGGAGGCACCGGGGAAACAGAAAAAAAACCGGCTGATTCTGTGCAAGAGTAGAGGAGTCTAGACATTAGTTACATTCTATCTGTGCTACTTCAGTGTAGAATCCGTAATGGTTATTTACAAAAATGAGATCAAACAGGGCAGTTTTCCGTTTCGTAGAAGGCTTTGAAGTATCGTACGAGGTCGGCCTTGTGCACCACACCGTCTTGATCCCGGTCCAGCTCCTGGAAATGTAAACTCACTATGTTTTGTTGTTTGATGGTGGCAAAAGCTGTTTATCTGCTTGTGGTATTTACCAAAGGCACCATCAAATGACAGTGTACACAGTTAGTCACAGCTTGTCTTTACTGCCCGAGACTTCGCCGAACTGTACGGTTGATACTTTCACTTCCTCTTTAGGCGTTCAAGTGTTGTGTAAACTACCTGTTTACTCGTCGTCTTTCGTCTAGAAGCCATAGACTAGTACGGCAGGTTCGCTGAGTTTTCTCACATAGGTCTCTTTGATACAGAGATACCTCTCGCAATGTTATCCTAGTATGTCATTCCATATGTCATCAGTATCTACGTCAGTGTTCAGCATTTTCGGGAAATAACCCTTTCATCAAATTGCTCATCAAGCCCCATTGTATGTTCCGACAAATTTGGTGAGCTATTGCTCGATCTATTTTCACTAAGTATCTACATATTACTGGCGAAAAAGTTCCGTCAGTAACCTCTTTTCCCTACGTCTGCCCTCTCACCGCTTCGCTCTCCCGTCGCAAAACGGAATGATGCAAGTGACGGAATCCTTTCCTCACAGTGTTCTAAATGTTAAGCGAACGAGCCAAAATAGATACGGTGCTTTCCGTGCGAGAATTCATACCGAAATCAGGGTTATTTGTCGGCATCTCGTTCGCTTAACATTTTGCCTGTTGTGAGAACACTGTGCTCCACAACCTCCTTGTCCAGCCTTCTCGCAACTTCCAAGTGTCTCCCACCCTGAACAGTGCGAGTGCCCTCTGTCTCGCCGTCTCCTTCTCCGTGTTCCTCTTCATCCGGTCCCTCGCATCGCCCAAAGTGAAGACGGCCGAGACGAATGACGCGAATTCCTGATGGAGACCGGTCTATGGAGGATAAGTGATGGAACTTGACCAATAGGGGCAATTGTACCGAATCACTCACTTTACGAATTTGCGTTGCATTTTCATTCTAGAGCTATGTCTATCAAATGCGTTAACTTTTCTCGTACCTTAGCCTGAGAAAATGCTTTTTATTGTGATTCGAAAGTTTTGTATTATAATTCGCTGATAGGCGTTTGTTGCTGTAAGCTCGTACAAGCTCTTATTGTCAGCCTCTCCAAAGGTCTTACGAGTTCGCGCAGTGTCGTCCAGTTCCTCTCGTATACATGCTATGCATGCGTACTCGCTTCCTTCCCCCCACACACCTTCCCTTCCCACCCTTCCCCATGCGGGAAATGGAGTGGGAGGCACTGTATGCGTGTTTGCAGGAGACACCGATGATCAGCCGACGAGCATCGCTTACCCACGGACTGTGGTCACCCCACAAAGTAATAGCTTATGTGGAGCAAATGCGACTGTGATCATAAGTTCACCAATAATTAATTCACTTTTCTCTTTCTTGATGCGTTCATGCTTTCTAGGCCCTATTAGCTTGAGAATCGCGAGATATAGCCTGTATCATGTAGGACAAAGCGTCAGAACGATAACTCTCCAATGAAGTTGTACCCAGTCCCCAATGCGGACGACTCAGAGACGTATCTACGTGCATTAGCGATTCCATCTCTGAAGGCAAAATGTATAAAGCCCCCCTCGCTCCCCTGACGGACGCGCAAGTCAAAGCATGACGGGATATTAGAGGGAGGGAAGCTCGCTCGCTCCATCTCTCGCGGTATTATCCATATCCCAGGAGGTGAAAGAAGCATCAAAAGATGACGCGGGTCTTTGGAAACGCTCCAGACTGGATTTAATGCTTGGGAAAATGCTGAACAACATGGGGTTACTCTAATCGTAACCTTGATGTAACATGCTACAAATGCTGACAAAAACAGAGCAGCGTCATCATAGGATAGATATATTCGGATACGAAAGTGTATGTTTAGCGAAAAATTAGCACTACGCTATTCTTAATCGGCTTTACTGTCATATAGCTATCAGGGTAGTGATAGAAATTGT
Source organism: Micoletzkya japonica (assembly GCA_900490955.1). Lineage (NCBI taxonomy): Eukaryota > Metazoa > Nematoda > Chromadorea > Rhabditida > Diplogasteridae > Micoletzkya > Micoletzkya japonica. The sequence goes on from LS832740.1 coordinate 58,345, forward strand.
AGTTAGAACCAGGAAGGGACACTCAGAGATATCAGTAGGACTTTGTAGCCATTATCATTATTTCATGGACAGGGCAGAGATGATAAATAGGAATTCGGAGTGCAACGCACTAGATAGGATCCCTAGCGGGATGAATTCTTTTCTCGACTTCGACTATTCCACCCAACGTTTATTATGATTATCTACTTGTCTAACTCTCTAACTTTATACTAATTCCAACATGAATGTGTATTGCTAAGTATTTTTCGTATAATTGTCTCTCACTGTCTATACGGGTTCGAATAGATTATTGGTATATGCTGGGGTCTAGCACACACACACACACACACTTGTCGCGGACTGTGGGAAAGAGCTTGGGTTATTAGGCAGAACAAATGGCTTGTGAGATGGGGAATCATCTCAGCGATAGTGGAATTAGCGCTACCATGGAACCAACTCACGCTGTTATGAGACCACGGACCACAGGTATTTGAAGTTACGCTTATTGTTGTACACTGTATATGCCAAACTAACGGGAAACTGGAAGTGGTCATCGGGTCGTCCGGTTATCAGTCGAATGGTCCACGCCGCATGTACCTCAGGTGTGCCTTCTGCCAGGAAAGCCAGCGATTCAACGATATCCTGAAATACTCACTGAATCCGAAAATGAAAAGCCTTACAATTTTAAAAGATTCTAGCTATCTAGCACTTGATTCTCCGCCGAAGAATCTGTTGTTGTCCACGAAATCTCCAAGACGTTGGAAATGTAAGGCGAGTCTAGCGCGACTAATTGCGAGCACCCCATCCCCCACTTAGCTACTGATGCTCCCTCTATCCATGTTCCGTCGCAGTTCCGTTCTTTCGCTAACAGAAGAGTCATCGAAATGCTGGAAAGAGGAGACCCCCCTCTTCTTGTATGTATTCAGTCAGCCGACACAGCGAGATACCCAACGACAATTAGCCATAAAAAGAGCACGAAAACTCGAGGGACAAGGTTATTGGTTATACTTGTAGTCTGCGTTGGAGACTCGACGTATGACGAGAAACGGTTTTAACATCATTATTTTAGCTGCCAGCGCAATGAGAAAGAAGCCAAGACATATATCTCGGCTGGTCTATGCTTCATTTATACGTGTTCTCTTCTCCCCGCATAGACCCTCATTATGGCCTAAAGAAAAGGGGAGAGAAATATAGCTCAGGGAATGCTTATTGTGTATGAGCGCCTGACCAAGAAGGGTGTAATCATGACTGCTGAGCGAAGAATGCGGAAAGAACAATCGTCAATTTCTAGTTATGTCGTGAACTCATTTGAGTTCTAGTTGTAGCGCAGTGTAAGACACCGAGAGATTAAAAGGCAACGTTGAAACGTATTTGGTGTGACGTTGCACACTAGTTAACAAGCGAGGATGGAAAAAAGAAAGAATAAATCGTAGAATAAATCGGAAAAAGGTTACCTGAAACGTGATAACTTTATCGGTCGGATCGGAGGAGAAGGCTGAGAAGAGACGGGAGATGTACGGGTCCGTTACCTCCAATACATCCTTGTTATTACCCTTGTCGCTTTTGCAAGCCTTAGTCGCTAACTGCTATGTAAAATCATCATGCGTTAAAGCAGTAGGAATCAGTCTCGTACCTGATTGGATTCGATCACCGAACAGACAACGTTCCGAAATTCGGCCTCTTTCATGCGGCCCGAGGGGCACTCCTGCAAATGAATATTTCAATATCCTTACCCAATTCCATTTAAATTGTAAGGTTCAATATTGAATAAACTTACGTTCTTGAAGCGACCGTAGAAGTACTTGAGCCACTGGAGGTTGAACCCGCTGATTGCGTGCAGTTCTTGCAAGGAAGGCGGCTGGATCGTCGCCTCCCACTTCTCGCCCGGATCCTCCGCATCCAACTCTATACCCAGACCGAACATTGGCAGCTAAGGTCAGGCTAAGGTCAGACCTTAAGCCTCAAACCTTAAGCCTTAAGCCCTTAGCCTTAGGGCAGAACCTCAGGGATGCCTCGGGTGGCGAGGGAAGAGATAGGGAGGGACTGGGGGCAGGGGAAGACTCAGTCTCTGGTCCCTCCCCCTTCCCGTGCTATCTCGGTCTAGAGCGCGATTTCTACGGCCATGATGTCATCTGGCGGATTCTGGGTTATTTCAGTTTCTTAGCATCTTGATACAATATCATAGAGTGACTACGATACAATACATTTCTCTAAGTAAAATACGTTTGCGAAACGTTTCCATTCAATTATCGTATTAGATTTCAAAAAATGTAAAAAGAAACTTTTAACTTTACTTGCTGCGAATTTCACCCTCGCCTCACAGAGTCAAGTCAATGCCACAATTAGCGCCCTGTTGTGAAACTCTGGAATTCTGTAATAGTTGGGAAAGGAATGGAGATGAGTGTCGGTTAGCCGTAAGGAATCAAGCGTGTTTACATCTGGGCTACATATAAATTTGTGCTTCGCTAACAATCCGGTTATTGTTGTAATTTTTTTTTAAATTAAAAAATCTACGTGTAGCTAGCTCTACTAGAATAAGTTAATTCTTTTCAGACAAGAAAGATGCGCTTATTGCAATGCCGAGCTCTGCTAATGATCTCTCTCATAGAGGCAAAGGGCTCTTGTGAGAGGAGAAAAAAAGGCGGATGTGATGTGGTAAAGCGCGTGTGGCCGGATATTCGAGAGGTGTACTTTAATAGCTAAGACGTGCCTTAAAATCTTGATATTATTGGAGGAAAACGAACGTTGGGAAATCTTTGCAGCGCACTCCGCTAAATACAGTGAAACTCTCTTGGCAAAATGCCAGCGTAGGCTACTCTCCGGCTCTGGCTAAAGTTCTACGGTGGTTAGCGGAAAGAACTGTGCAGCTCTCTCAATGTTCATTCTCCTTTAATAATAGCTCCGGAACACTTCTGTTTAGCTCTCTCAATTGCAAAGTCAGCGATAGTATTCGATATGATGAAATCAAGTATCCACAGGTTGAAGAGATTTTGTGATCAAGATCAGGAAATCATAAGATCTTTTATTAACACTTTTGCAGTTTGTAGTTTCAACTCTCAAACATCCGCCGCAACAGGGGCCTCGCTTCCATTGTGTTTCAGCTGCCCCCAATTGCACTATTTCCGGGGGGGGATGAAATAGGATCGGAGAAAGAGAACAAGAAGAGGAAGAGGAAAAGGATGTAGGTCAGCGAACACTTTGAAGATTTGTTTGGTTGGGCAAGTTGGAATAGGTATGTAACCAGCGATCACTTACCCCCCCCCCCGTTTTTTTAAACCCTGCGGAATCACAGTATTCAAGTCTTGAAAATTTTAGGGTAGCCTTAGGATAATCTTTAGCATAAGCTTTAGGAGCTTATCCTAAAGAAAAGAGACCATTATTGGTGAAAAAGTGAAAAAAAGTATATCTCGCTCCTGCTTGTCTACACGCTTTTGCTCGCTTGTCTAAAATAGGCATGGTAAAAACTGGCGAAACATTTTCCGCAACCGTATATCATTACCTTCTTCGTACTCTGCAAGAGAAAATTCGTCCGGTTCGTCGATCGAGTCCATACAAAAAGGTCGAGGGAGCGAAGGGAACGGGGGGACTGTTACCGGGAAAAGTGGAGGGAAACGAGGGGAGAAAAGTGGGGAAGGGAGAGGTATTGTGGACGGAAGAGGGTCGAGAAGAGAACGATTCGAGGGAAAATGAGGAAAGCGAAAACTGAGAGATTGAGAGGAGATTGTGTAGCGGGTGGGACAGGTTGGCCAGGGCAACCGATAGGAACACTAGCGAAACAGGGGCATGAATATTGCTTAAATTTCCGTTCCGCAAATTAAAATGGCTAGTTAGAGTTGGAAAGCGCGCGGTAGGCTTGAGTGGGCATGAAGGAATCGAGGGAACACTCTTTCGACAGATGGTTTCAGTAGGAGGATATCGAGAAAAGCGTTTACTAAGTGCAGGATTTCGGGTGATTTATGGAGATGAAAGAAGGCCTCCGTCTTTCCGTCTAGGCTGATTTTACGGAGGAGAAACTCGCTGAATTTTCCGAATCAAAAAAAAGCTCATTGAATTTAAAAATAACATTTAAAATATCAATTGGAAACGGTTTATCTATAAAAAGCAAATAATAGTGTTATTGCTCAGCAAACTAACATATTATTGGAGGAAAATGAACGTTGAGAGAGCTGCACAGTTCTTTCCGCTAACCACCGTATAACTTCAGCCGGAGCCGGCTATTAGCCTAAGCTGACACTTTGCCAAGAGAGTTTCACTGTATTTATTGTCGGCCCTCGTATTCAAATTTTCGTCCCGCGCATACTTTATTGGACTTGCGTTATTTAGCATAAGTGCATAGCCAAAAGTGCAAATAACCAGCGGAACACGGAATAACTACCGTCGGAACGCAAATTTGAATGCGAGGATCGACAATAGCGGGGTGCGCTTTTCCTCCAATAATAACCACTATTGGCAAAACGAACATAGTAGAAATGAGTCTACTCGTGGAGAATTTTCGCAAATAACTTATGCATTTAAATTTATTTAGGTTTAAATATATTATCAAATAAAAATCTTTTGAACTCCTCAAATCAAGCATGAGCAAAAACGATAAAAAAATGTTCACACAAATAATTTGTAAAATCTTTATTACTATTTATTTAGCGCATTGTTACATCTTTGTCAATGCCTAGCAAAGCATTATTATTATATCTTAATCAAATAAAAATATTATTCAACTTCTTCTTTTATTGAAAATGTTCAATCTCTCACCTTCATTCTTGTAGAACAGTCGAAATTGTATAGCGCGTATTGCCCAGTAGAGACGAAGGTAGAGCTAAATATTATAGAAATTATTATGAACTTTTTCACTATCAGCCTTGTTGAATTCTTAACGTTCTAATACGTGATCAACATTATCCAATAATCGATGAAAATATTAGGTTGTCCAGAAAGTAATCCAAGAATTTTTTCGGAACTTTTTCTCTCGGCCGTTTGAACAAATCTCAATCTTATACTTGTACTACCTACACCTACGGTCCTTGAACTTTACTATAACCCCAGACTTAGAATGGTGCAGCTACCTACTTTTACAATTTGGTCGTAAGGACAAACTCATCAAATCCATCTACTCCTTTTGGCTCGCGCTATTTTAACTGAAAGTTGATGGCCAGTTCCTGTTATATCCTCAAGTTATAGAGCAAGAACGTCCCTATGTATGGGTGACAAGGTTTGGTCAAACTTGATCGCGCAGAGAAAATAATAAAAAAATGTAAAAGAGTTTAGTGTGCTCCGTTCTTTCCACTTCTCAAAAGAGTGGTGAATCGTGAGACGAACTTACCTATAAGGGGTTAAAGAGTACTTTTTGAGTTATGCGTCTATATCTTTATTAGTTAACTACAAATACAAAATATGAGTTTCGAAAATTTCGTATTTCACCCAATATCTTGGAAAAATTAATTCCAGATCATGTATCTGACCTATTTTGCGCACGGTACTTGGGAAGAGGGCTGCTATTGATCAAGGGAGAGACGGACGTCTCCTTCGCACCCTCTTCCCCTGTTGGTGGGCATCCCACTGATCTCTTCATTTCTCATCGTTCACTTTCTCTGTATTGCCGTTCTTTCTGTGTTATGCCGTTAATACTGTCTTAAATATATTCCCTACTATTCAGCTCTCGCCAACGACGTCTGTGACCGCTGACGACGCTTCATGGTAAAAAACGAAAATGGCATAACCTATAGTTATTATTCTATTTTCAACAGTGTTAGTCTATATTCAACAATCTTCCCGTCTTCTCCAATCTTCTTCATCACAACCGCGTGCAACATTTCTCTTCACTTACCTTCTCTTCACCGCTGCGGCTCGATATCCTGACTACTCGAGCCAAAATTTCAGGTTACATACATTATTTTTATTTTGACAAGAAAATCGAAAATTTCAGATTTCAGAATTCTTCGTTCATTCATTTTGCATGGAATACGCATCACGTGCTGTTGACCATCCATTTATAATATTTATCAGCGCAATAAAGAAGAAATGTGAACCTGAGCATTAAGGAAAGTGTGAAACATAACTCGGCTAGGAACAGCAGAGCAAAACAGATAATTGAAATGCTAATAGAGGGTTTGTGAGAGTTGGGCAACGATGTTCATTTCAGTATGCAATCAATCAAAAAAGCTGGGTCAAAGACCAAATGTTGAATCTAAAGAGAACGTCAAGGGAAACTAGGTCATGTATTTTGTCGTTGCTCAATTCTCGCAGACCCTAAAGAACACGTTGCCATAAAAGACCAGTATTCGGAATCGAAATAACCCGAAAAACGGATTCGAAAAAAGGAATGTTGTGGTAACGCGTTTCTGAAGAAAAAAACGGCTGGCGATAAAAAAGCAAAAGAATGCACTTTGCTACAAGGAGAAGAATAGGAGGCGGTGCATCTGATCTTATATCCTCATCGATGCTCTCATCCTTATCTTCTGTCCTCTTTCGCCGCTCTCCGTCTTCTTACATCGGCCGTTCATGCGATCCCTTATACGGCTTCTGAAATGCAAGATAGTATCGATAATGAAACATTATGCACAGCAAAGCACAAGAAAACAGGTTGAAAATACGTGAAATGCAAGAGATTCAGTTATCCTCCCTCCGAAGGGAGGGGGTGAGTCTCTCTCGCGGGAGGTGAGAGGAAGGGCCTTCTCTGTCCAGTGGCATCGCCTCCTTTGATCTCCCTCATAGCAGTCAATATAGTGGATTAAAAAGATCCGTCGGAAAATCATTCCGAATATAAGGCGAGAGAGTGTGCAAAGGCGAGAGAATTAGACTCATTTTGGAATCAAAGTAACGGACGGACCGGTTTACTCCACTATAACTTGTACGGCGCTTCCTTTCCTACTACGCTGCAAATTTTCGCGGCGAGAGTAGCTATAGATCAAACTCAAAATAAAGATTTTCTGACACTTTAGGTACCCTTTAACATGTTTAGGATGATATCTGAAATAAGTATTAGTAATATATCATAGGCAGTAGTAATTCAGATATAATCGCTATACAGTCTCTTGCTTATCTCCCGCGTGATTTGAGAAACGTTTGTTTTAGAAAACATCACCACCGAGAGCAATTCATTTCCGTAGCACCCCCAGGATCAGCCAATTTAGACTAGTCGTGATAATGTGGAATACGTAAGGGCCCAAGCATCCTAAGACACTAATACTTATTTTTCCCTGAGCTAACAAACAAGAGAAAGGTGCAGAGTTTCCAATTTCACTCCACTTTTCGCAGGGAATGAGCTCACCCGAAGTAATTTCAAACCAAATAAGAACATGTATTTATAATCAATCTGAAGTGTACTAACATATTTAGAATCCTGTACTATACATGTTCTCCGGGTAAGTGGTGTTTGGTATCAATCACTCCATCCCTAGCAGTAGAACGGCACGCGAAAAAATATCAGGTGTCCTTGATTTAGAGCAACACACTAGGAAGATTTAACACTGTGCGTTTCTAACAACTATGTCATTGTGTATTTAACACAGGGACTCATGTATCTATCACTATAATCTTTTACTGATAGATAATGCCTTGAAGGAAAGAAAAATAAAATGCTAGAAAGAAAAATTCTTGGATTATATACTTTCTGGCAACCTAATATTATAATGAAAACGAATCGCAGTTTGCTTGATCGGAATGGGTATTTTATTGTAAAGTCAAGAATCGTACTACTTATTATTTACTTGCCCAAGAAGTAGTTACGAAAATGTTCCGTTTGTATTCCTATTTAGAGCAAAGGGGTATGCAAAAAGTACAGACACAATAGGAATGAGTTTATCGATGGAATGGAAAAGATACGAATTGCTAAAATAAAGGAAAATGCTGGCTGACCTGATGAAAGAAGGGACTTGAGCACAGACGGACCGGTTCATCGTAGAATCGATGTAGGGCACGGTTGAACTGTATGATAATTGATACTATTTGCTTGATAGAAAAAAACTGTACCACATTTTACATCATTTAAAAATTTTTTATCGAAGAGCCGCGTTTATATTTTCGATGAATGCGACATTCGTTATGAAGATTTTAATGCTTACTGTTTTATTTAATTCTTAATGTGAGAAACTTGGAATAAAATTATCATAACTTTCAGAACTTTCATGCTCTCTCGCCACGATCTATCGCCATTATATTATTCATGGAAAAACAATTCTCTAAAAGAATAAATAAGTGTTCACATTTGAAGATGGAATGCGCCGACCCCCCAATCGAGCAAAACAGAGCAGAATCGAGCAAAACGGATTTCTGGCTATAACTTTTGATAGAAGCAGAATAAAACAGAACTCGGAACAGAACTATTCGATTGGAAATCAAATTTTCTTAAAGAGACATGGAAGCGAGAAATTTTTTGAAACCGATTATGTTTATACTTGCAAAATATGTTTCTTAGACGATAATAAACTTAATAGCGTTTGAGAAATATTTTTCAAAAATTTCTGGAGCGAAAAATATGTATTTGTTCCGGGAGTACCTCGATGCCATTTGCTTTGTTACTACGCGCTAAACGCAGCAAGATTGCGCCTTGGCTGGGAAATTATTTTTAGGATTTCTCGCGAAGTATAAATTTTTGTGCGCTCTGGTTTTGGTTTTTTTGTATTATTTAGGCGATAAACTTTCATATGAAAGGCAATATTTTTTGGATTCCATGTCGCTTTAAACTTTCATATGAAATCCAATCTTTTTTGGCTTAGATGTCCCTTTAAAGGGACATGGAAGCCAAAAAAGATTGGCTTTCATATGAAAGTTTATCGCCTAAATAATATAAAAACCAAAACCAGAGTACACAAAAATGTTTACTTCGCGAGATATCCTAAAAATCGTTTCCCAGCCAAGGCGCAGTCTTACTGCGTTTAGCGCATAGTAACGAGGCAAATGGCATCGAGGTATTCCCGGAACGAATAAATATTTCACGCTCCAGAAATTTTTCAAAAATATTTTCAAACGCTATTGTCTTTATGATCGTCTACGAAACATATCTTACAAATATTGCCATATTCGGTTTCAAAAATTTTGTCACTTCCATGTCCCTTTAATTTCTAATGTGATAATGTATCAAAATGCGCGTTTCGATTACCTCTATCCAAAAACAGTAAAAATCCATAGGTTAATTTTTCGGCGGAGTCCTTCTGTGATAATATAAAATACCAATTGCTTATCAATGCCTGCTTGCGGGGTTGGTACATAAAGGAAGCTGACGCTGCGCGGCCTACTTACGCCTGCTTTTTGCGTATTTCATGCGTTACTTGAATTGATAAAAATAGGGCAAAAGTATTAAACATCGTTCAGAGAGTTGTATGGTCTTCTAGAGGGGATCTAGAGGGGTCTAGAATTACCAAAAGATTTTCAAACAGACGCATGTAGTTCAATTATTTCCGAAGATACCGAAATCAAATTTTCAGGAGCTGTGTAGCTTCATGCTGAGCTGGCTCTCTGAAAAATTTGAAAACTATAGCTCTTTTTCTTCTAGAGTTATTCATAGCTTTTTGAAAGTCGGTGACCCATCTCCGAGGGGGATTAATCGCGAGGATGTTTTGGGGAATGAATAGCCCGCTAAGGTAATTTCACAGCGGCGCAGTATGCTAGCGAATGTTCGCTCATTGTCAGTGTATTGAATAAGGAATGTTTGAGGAATGTATTGACTAAATGTAACTAGCGGGGAAATTTTAGGGAATTTCCCTTAGTGCAAAGCTAAGGGGGGACAAAACTCTTCATCTAGGCATAATTACCCCCAGATTACCCCTTACGAGGTAAAATTTACGGTGACTGGCTGCGGCAAATTTCAAATTAAACCAGCTATGCTGCATACGCTGTTATTTCGCAATATAGATGCTCAACTTTTGGCTATAAACTAAATGAGAGAGAAAGAAACCAAATGTTCGATAATGATAAAGAGTAACGTAGGTAGGGAAGTTAGATATCGAGTTTGTGGTGAAGAATGTGGGGAAAGGAAGATTCTAATTCAGGAATGGATTTTAGAACATGTATTTTAGACGTTTTGCTATGTAACGGTTATGAGGAAGAAAGATATCCTTCTAGAAAGTTCCATGGTGTGGCGGAATAAAAAGAAAACGTTTGAAAATTCCAGCGTAAGAAAGTACATCTATAACCTACATGAAAAGCTTGGAAAGGATAGCAATCTATACGCTGATACTAGATAGGCTAAAGATATAGAAGTTTATTTGAAGCTGTTCACTCTAGAACACAGTGAAAACTGATGCGTTTAGGACGCGCCAGTCGGGCGAAGCGGCGCGTATCCCGGCTGGTTGTTAGAATATTTGCCTACAAAATTGCGAAAACAATGTCCGGCGGTTTCGGGAGCGTTTTTTGGGCTTTCGGGTTGCGTTTCTGACATTCCCACGAAACATACGTTTGAACTAGCAAACAGCTAGCTTTGTACTATTTTTCTTCATTTTAGGTGAAATAAATAATTAGTTTAAATTAATTTTCCAATACAGCAATCATACAAATAATGCAGTATAGACATTTCCTTTACATTTTTGCTTCAAAATACATCTAATTCGAGTTTACTGACGGAACTTTATCGTTGGTTGTGAGTGGAATGAATAGAAGCGTTCGTCTGTAGTACAAGTTCTTCTATAATACTACATATGCATACCTGGCTCGGTCTCCTTCGTATTCGCTCTGCATTCACGCCCACGAACGGGTTCTTACCTGAAACATGCAAATTTATTATCATTCTCGATTATTAAAAAGGATATTTTTTACAATTTTACTGTCAGTATTGAATATTGAAAATAGTTCGCTGCTCAAGCTCGATTGAGCTGAGACGCATCATATTCAATTATTAAAAACTAAATTTTAACAAATTATCAATTCTGTATTTTCTGTACAGTATTATTGAATAAAAATCTACGTCAGTAGAGTATGCGCGCTAAACATGTTCGCTCCGGAATATTTCGTTCCGCTCGTAATACGAATTCCGACTTAGGTTGATTAGCACAAAAGTCGTAAAAAAATTCGTCCAAAGTCACGCTGACGTAGGTTTTCATTCAATAATTTTTAGTAAACTCGCTTACCCGCCACATACATGTTCTTCTCTAAGAAATGCCCTCAAAAGACTCCGTGAGGATCAAAGTGGATAAGCACAGAAAAGAAGAGGAAATGGGAGGGGGGATGCTAAGGAGATTGGACACCCGCGACGTACTCGAATAGGGGAGGGTTACGAGGGTCTCTCCTTCTCCCTCCGCTCTCTCCCTCTCTTCCTCCTAACTTCCGAACTCTCACAGAGTAAGCTCATACCGCGCACCCGTATCCATTCCCATCTCCCCCCTTCTTCCCTTCTTCTCTCTCATCTTCTTCTATTTCGAGTCATTTGTTCTTCATGAATATTTCCGCGTCGTCTCGTGAGCTTGTTTCAAGCTTAGAGTTAGCTGCTTTTCCAAGGAAGAAGATTAGGTATCTACGGATTAGGAATGTGATATAGGTAGCAGGAATGCACACAGAGCATAGAAATAAAGATTTTCTACTAAAAATAAATTTCAGATTCCTAAATAAATCATCTCCAGATTATTATTTGATGCTAAGGCTTCTGAATGTTAGAACTTCTGAAAAAATTCTATTGTTGGTTCTGAAAAAAAACTTCTGAAAAAAAATTTCTATTGTTGGTAATCCAATATGTTCTGACCTTATCAAAATGTACTACGGTTTTCCGTCTTCCAGTCTACAATTGCAAAGGATTCAAGAGTCATGCGGATAAGATCAAGATCTCATAACACTATATTAGCTGATGCAAAGGCGGGAATCTGTAACGGTTTGGAAAAATATTTAAGGGACTTTTTAAAACTTGTAAAAACCTTTTTTTAGCTGTTGATCTTATAATTCCACTGAAACATCATCATTTTGTTATTATTCTAGACGAAATTCAAGACACGAGGCATCGCGTGAACTTTGGCTCAATTTGCTAATTCCCGGAAGCCAATTTCCGGATCGCCTTACTGTTTCCCTATTGCGGTCGCCAAAGACGGATGAGCAAAGTGCACTGAACAGCACTACATCGCTTACGTTCAGCACAAATAAAGGGCCAACGCAGACTATTCTTTGCAGTTTTATGCAAAAAAAATAGTATGGTAAAGATAAGTTTTCAAAGTTTCCATAAAATCATGAAATAATTTAGAACGACAGAATTGGAACCTCTCCAGAAGCGGGTGAGTGAGTACTTGCCTGTGGCCGCATACATAGTCGACTGAAGAGGAGATCCTCCCTATCCTAGCGAATAGTTCTCTCCCCTCGAGGAGACTCTTTCTTTTGTCCACGCGCGCCTTTTGTCGGCTAGTCGACCCCGTCGCAATCGAATAAGGGGATCGGGAGGGGGGATGGGGGAGGAATGATGGTCTGTAAGAGGAGAGGACGGTAGGATGAAGAGAGGGACAGGAGCAAAGTAGGCAGTTATGACGGGATAGATCAGGAAGGATGTAGCTATGATGATCTGTTGAAAATCTTAGACAGTGAAGTGTCGTGGTGAAAAAAATGAAGGAGGAAAATAAAGGCAAATTACCATTTACATAAAATCGGCCATTTCATCAACCTTACAATTAATGTTGACGAAACGACAGATTAAATGAAATGTTTTTTTTCTTAAAGGGCCCCTCTGAGCACTTTTTGACCCCCTGTTTTCTTCTTCTCATCTGAAAGAGCAATGTCGAAAACCTACAATCCTACATTTGCATCATTTTCCCGCAATTCCCCACTGTTTAAATTAGTCGAGAAGTTGTATGCAAAGTTACATTGCTCTTCAGGGACCGCGCGAATACGAATGTCATTTCGCGAATACTGCAGCGTGCGTGCGGTCTGATTCGTAGGCAATGTTTATTGAAGGAATGGAGATAGATGTCTTCTGAAAAGGACAAAACTGAAGAAATGTTCAAAATATGCTCTTGTGGGATAGCAATGTGCTCAGAGGGGCCCTTTAAATGAATGTGAGCTGTGCGGAATATAGAAGAGCAAACGAACGATGATGAGACAAGGACATGGAGCAAGAAGAAAAGAAGGGAAATCGGGTTCGGCTTGGTTGGGGGAAGGAAGTGGATTCCGAATGGAGGATGGGGAGGGGGAAAGAGAAGGGGAGAGATAGTGGATCCGATGCCATGCGTATTGGCGCTCGCTTTTTTATTTGGAGAGAAAAGAGATAACTCGAGTTCTAACACTTTCCTGCCATAATCCCGTGGTATTCGATAGAATTATGGCTAATCACACGCTAAATAGTATATTTTGCAGCGACTAGGCTACCTGTTTTCCCGTTCACCTCGTTCTCATCCTATCCCGTTTCCTAGACTTTGCGACACTCAAGCGTGTTTTTCAGACTCACAATGGACTTGGAAATGGCATACGGACGTTTCATCGATGCCATAAACGAGGAGCTTTATGGGCTCATTGATGGATAAGATCCGGGAAAGTTGCAGAAACGCATTGTTGAGGATAAAAAAATAAAAATAAAATGGAGACAGCGCAAAGCATGCTGGGAATTATATTTTTACCCCAGATAAACCAATAGTGGAAAAATATAAGGATAACGAGCGCGAAGTGTGAGAATTACTCATATAAGTAATATAACGGGCATGCCGACTAATTCTACAATACTATTACGCAGAGCTGACAAAACTATTTTTTCTCTTATAAAAGCTCCTCCTATAAATATACTGCGTACAGATATACTCATATCACTCAACTATATATCATGACTACTTTCTTCCCAACCGCGAGACAGAGCTTCAAGCTCGAAAGTGTTCGGGAGAACTTTCTCCATTCTTCATGCATTGCAAGCGCCCGATTCCAAATTGAGAAACACGGTGTGAATACGCGATGGAGGAGAGCAGAGATATGCTATGCAATCTCTGGGCGTTTGCAACAAAATTCTTCGTCATTACTAAAAAAATGCATAAATCTTAAAGACAAAACATCGGAGATGGCCGAACCTTGAGTATTAGGGTCGAAAGCACCGTTAGAAACGGAAGCATTTAGCCTTTGAAAGGAAAGGCGTCAGAGCCATTTCCCCTTGCAGTCCTTCTCTCTGACTCATAATGAGCCTCTTCTATAGTCTTCGTTTCGGCCCAACCACTTTGAGAAAAATGCCTATTTAGCGTTCGCCAGGCTGGCCGAAATTGGAGGGACTCCACCTAACAATATGACAAAAATTGACGATGGTAATGGCGTCTTTGAGAAGTCCATGGAATGTCAAATAAAAAAAATCAAAAGAATGTCGGAGCTGTTTGCTGAATTAGTGGTTAAACTCCTCTAAGAGATGTGAAAATCCGAGACGAATGAAAGGACGGAGAGTACAGAAAGAATTAAAATAATTGAGGTAATTCTTAGCCGATAATACGTTTTGTTTTGCTTTGGAGGCGGAATAATGCTCGTTATCTTTTGCGAACTAGGAGAAATTAAGGAAGAAGATAGATGAAACGTGAAGGAGACTTGCACGGAACTTATTTTATGGTTTTGTTCTGTGGTCGATTGAAGTAGATACCTATCCTGAGCGAGCTATATTTTTTGTTGTTTGAAGATTACAACAATGCAAAGCAGAGAAATATTACTGACGAGGAAATGGCGAATGATGGTGCGCGTATTGGGGAAAAAGGGGGGAAGATAGGAAGAAAGATGACCCGATGCGGATGAAAGAAGATACGGAAAGCGGGGACTCGGACGGGACAGGAATGCGAGGGAATTAATTGGACAATTGGGCCCGTGAGCTTCGAGTCATGAAATGAAGTGTGGTAAAATTTACGTGTATATTATAATTTTTCAACCACTATAAAAGGCAAAGGTTAAGCAATTCTGTTTGTGAAAGAAGCTAGAATGAAGTGCCAACATTCCAAGCGTCATAATAGCGAATTGCGGTATTCGCGCACAGGATCCGATCCTGCAGGCGAACCAGTGAACGAAAAATTACGAATTTAAAAACTTACGCTTGCCACTATGAATTCAACAAGTTCTGATAATTTGGTGTTGATTTGTACATCTAATCTTGAGATAATTTTATAGTAGTGGTAATTTCGCTGCTAGACACATTCTTCACTGGGCGGAGTGCTGTGAAGTCCTGCTTAGTTATTATACGAAAATCAAATGCATAGGCTGTGTGGAACAGAAGACGGGCCATAATAGCAAGTGCAAGATATACTTCGTAAGCGATACTCGTGGGACAATTTAAATATTTATGGTGCCCTTGTGCTCTCCTCTCTCAGTAGAGAAAATCGGAACGTATAATTCGAAAATACGGTCTGGTAAAAGTTACTGGCCTTAGCGAGAAGTGGAATTTATGCGTCATCTTCGGAACGATTTATTTTCGATTTTACTGCTATCGATTTATTCTGTATGTTTGGGTGCTGCGTGCGTTCTTACAGCTTCTTTTATGTCCTCTTTTTCAGTTTGCTCATTATTGAGATTATGATCTTGCATCTAAAAACTGAGCTGTGATCAGACAAAATAATACATCAAATGTTGTATATTTCGTTCATGAGTGTGATATTATGAAGAAATATTCAAATTGAAAAAAGAAAACAAGAAACGACACGAAATTACAACAAGAGACCGCTATAACCGCTTCAGCAGTTTCGCGAAATTCCCGGGAAGAATATATCGTTCCGCGCATAAACACTTCCGTATTTTATCTAGAGGGCCTGGCATCGGGGGATATATGGACCGATTATATCTTCGTTTTTTTCTACTATATCTATTATTAGAGTGCTACCAACTGTCCGGGCTTGTTCCAGATATTATTGACGAAAAAGTTCCGTCAGTAAACTGATTCCTGCATCGACTGCACTCTCCTCACGCCGCTCCGGTCTCTTGTCGGAAGTATGAATGAGACGACTGACGGAACATTTTCGACAACCATATTAAGTTCTATAATTACTTTTTGTGCTAATTACTTCCTAGATTATAAGAATAGTTTACGATTTTTTTGTTTTTTACCGGATAGATACGCCAACATAATCCTTTATTATGTTTTAATTTATTAAACAGCGAATATATTTTGCATGCATGCATCCTTAATTTTGCAAATTATTTCGTTAAAATGTAATCTTAAAAATGAACCTGAAAATAAAATTAAAAATGAACCTGAACCGTCCATTTTGCAGTCGATAGTTGCACGAACGGATAAAGACATGATGACGCTGAAGGATGGAGTTAGTGGTGTACGTAGAAAAGAAATACATGAATAGATTTATCTTCATAGAAGAAATGCAATTTAATGATCAATAGAAAAAAATATTAAGACAGTCAAGATAGGTATAGCATAAACATTTCATAAAAAATATTGTTTTTCTTGTTAAAATATCAAGTACGGGAACCATGCACCGAAAAAATTTCACCTGAGATTACAAAGAGATGAATTTGCGATGTGCTAGCTTTAGTTTCGCCAACATGAATGACGATCAAGACGAGGAAAAAAACGTAAGAGAATTTCGAGCCATCGTATAAATATGGAATTTCAAATCTGAATTGAAGCTTCAATTCAGAACTTTACTAGCAACTGGACGTGTCTGTTTTGCGGATAACTAGCCTCAGTTGTAAGAGATGAGAAACAATATCGCCGTACTAGCGACAATATTCCCAGATTTCTCGCCTACTTTCCCTGTTTTCTCTGACTCTCTCCAATCTGCGTGCTCTCTCGCCTCTTCTCCTGTCTCTAGCTCTTCTCCTTTCTCGGCACCCTCTCAATCCCTCACAGTCTCTCGCTTCTTCTATCTTCTATGTACACGCGTTCGCTACCCCAGAAACAGAGCGTACGGCACATCTTGTAAATTGGATCCTGTCGCGAATTTTTTAAGAGATTTTTCTTTCTTCAAACCATTAAGAAAAGCCATTTCTGACAAGACAACAATAACACAATATAGAAAAAGAAAAAAGCTAAAAACGTATCCAATGTAATGTTGAGGCTTTAACCATTGACTCAGATAAATCCAATGGATATTGACGCACAAGCGCAAAGGAGATTTTCGCCAACAGGTGAAAAAAGGAGCCGCGGAAGGTTGCCGAATGGATAATAAATGAGAAAAGGGGGAGAGGGAAGAGAAGGAGATACACTTTGAGACCCGCTCTCGCCCTCTCCTTGGAGACTCATTTAGAGACCTTAAGCCACTTATGAAGGAAGGAGGAACTGAGGAGAGCAGCAGGCATCAACAGCATCAATGACAAGAGGGGAATTGGGGGGAAGAAGGGTGGAAGGGGGGGGGGGTGAAATGAAGGAAAGGGAGAGGATTGTGCAGATTGTCTAAGGTGAAGGACACAGTACACAGGTCTTGTTGGTAGAAGAACTGATCATGAAACGTAACCCAATAAAGATCTGAATGGGATGTTACAATAAACAACTGGCATAGAAAAACAACTTATTGTATTTTTTTTAAATTTCAAATTTGACGGTAGGCAAATGATTTTAAAATTCAGCGATTGCTGCAAAATTACATAAGGAAAGTTGAGGGTATGACAGCCTTACGACACCACAGCAAGGTAAATCAGCACAGCCAAGCGCGTGAGCGATTGGCCATCGGCTAGAAGAAGAAGAAAAGTTGTGCTCCAAACCGAAAACACGTGGGACAATGTGGCTTTCGAACATGTTATTTTGATCAGCTTAGTTGACAGCTAGATAAAACATCTAATCATCTAAAGCTATTTTGATAGTTAGATTTTACTCATCTCTAGTCATTTCATCTACAAAACCGACATAACCTAGGAGATCGGAAGATCGGACTTCCGTTATAAAAGTCTATCAGTAGGCCAACTCGTTGCGAACAGCGGTATGCTCGCAATGACCCTTTTCCGGTGGAGTAAATAAAGGTAGACTCTTTCTCTGTGCAGGAATGTCACTCATCTCACGTTGCACTTCTTTCGATCACACCAACATAAGAATTAGGTTCAATACTTGCTTCCTTTATATTATCGCATCTTAATTACAATAATAATTATGCATGAGAAGAAAGATCATAAGAAAGAGAGTAGGAAACTTATGTTAGGCGCAGAAACTATATCTCGGACTAAGACACCAAACTTTGAGGGTAAGCAACCTATATTGTGGAGTAAGAAATCAATGTTTATTGGTAGGAGACCTATATTTTAGAATAGAAAACAATTTTAGAGGAAGAAAACCTGCTGGAAGGACGCGATTGAGACCTAGGCAGTTCAGATGTAAGAGAGAGTTTGGGTATGCATGAGAGAGTGTCGAGATAGCGAGAGAAAGTTTTGACGGAGGTGAGCAAGAGTTCTACGCGATAAGCCTTCGCTCTTTACTTTCTCGGTTGCGTTCGCTGTTACTTCGACTTGTTCGTTAGCTTTGCTTCACCCTTTTCAGCACCTACACTGCTCGCATCTGTTTACAATTCAAATGGAGCTGAGGGACGACTTAGATCACGTGAATCCCTTCAGTTGGTCATTTAAAGGCCCCCCCTCGAGGCACTATCTGCCATATGCATTATTTACATCATTGGATAGCTCTCACTGTCCTAAATCTCACGGTTTCTTCTTTTTGCTTGAAACTTCGCAGTTGCTGAGAAAACGATGTGCAAAGATTTCTCTCGCTGTCTGCGTCTCTTCATTCCTCTTGAAACCCTGTTACTCTGCAAGTGGATCTTCTGATATTAAAATGATAAGCGGTCGCTTCGAATCAACATCACAGAAGACGTATTCTATTCGCATTACATAGACATGAACACGAGTAGTAATGGCAATATGAGGTGAAGTACGGGGAGATAATGTAGTGAGAAAAAATGCCGGCATTCCTTGAGTTTTCAAAGATACAGACTCGTATAAACTTAAATAACCAACTGAAGTGTTCCACGTGAGCTAAGTCGTGCATCAGCTTCACTTGACTTGTAATGTTTAGGTAAAAAAAAGATCCATCGACGGACTTGGTAAAAGAATTCGGGGATATTATCGACATTGCTGGCCATAGGATTTTTCTAAGTAAGATCTCTACATCTTTGTAAGAATATGGCAATATCATATTCGATTAAGGACAAACAGCATTCCTCCCGGTGAAGAATGTGTCTAATAGCGAATTGATCACTTTTTTGAATTTCCTCAAGAGTGGCTGAACCAATCTCCACCAAAATTTCAGAGCTTACAATTTTTGGTTCACTTATTCGCCTACAGGATCAAATCGAATGTGCGGAAATCGCCATTTGTTATTAGAACGCTTGGAATGCTGTAGACATGATAAAATAGAAATATTTTAGGGTGATTCGAAGGTGCGACAACTTCGACGATACGGACGTGGACAAGTGCCGCGACAATTGTTCCCAAAAATGTAGATTAAATAGTATCTAAGGGTATTTCGAAATTAGACTACTTAAATCTATCGAGATGTTTTAATACCAAAGCACCCATGTCATGATTCTTTGAGGAAAGGTTTACATAGAATGACTGACTTTTATCGAATTGAATATCGGGATGGCACACTTCGAGTGTATAGCGTTCCTTATCGCTACCATCTCCGATCGTCTTGCGGAGAAATTCGTTAACTGCTTAGGAATGTTGTCCTCTTTCATGTCAGTTAAATTGTTAAAGTTACGTGAAAACCGAGAATAGATAATAAACGGCTTTCGTCATCTTTCAACGCCTTTACATCGTAGCTGGTATATTTATTACAATAGTCAAAAGCATCAGTCAGACAGCAACTGATCAAATGAGAGATTGTCCCGTCTCAAGGCCTTTAATATATGAAAAATCAATGACGAAACATTCAAAGCTGGAAAATTCACGATGACTCATATTTATGGCTTGACATTTAAAAGAGAACCGGCTTCATGTCGATCGGCTGCCATTCACGTATTAGGGAAACGTCTAGTATAGTTGATTAAGTAGATCCGTCAGAAAATCATTCCGAATATGAGGAGTGTGCAAAACAAAGAAACTGACGGATCGGTTTATTCCACTATAGCATACATGCCGGAGAGGCGTATTACGATACTTGAGCATATCGCTTTGCCCTCCATGTCTCACAATTAGTAAGAATTATAATATACGTTAGTGGAAGCAGTCATGCTCCACTACAAGACCATTATTCCGTCCTCAACTCTTCCTCGTGTCATCCAATACTTTATTCGTCGTCACTTTGTACATACACGCGGGCACAATCGGGGGAAGAATACTGTGCGCTGTTAGCCAGATATATAACCCTCTCTTAGTTAGGCCTTGTCTCCTCTCAGTTTCTGAAGGGAGCCGGTCCGAAGGGACCGCGGTAGAAGGGAGCGATCGGGGCGACGGGCGCGAAGGCAGGACGGAGGAGAGGGGCGACCTTAAGGTTAAAGTTGGGATTACTAAGGAAGGGTCTTAGAATGCTAAGGAAGGGCCTTAGCCTTACCAAGAGCTGCCCTATGGATGCTTAGTTCTCGATAGTAATACTTTATGTATAAGCCCGGTAGACTGATCATATGAGGTCAAGCTGCTCTAGTGATCTGCGATCGTCAAGGATGATGAAATACAATAAAGTGAGCCTTACCGGTACGGGCGGCGGCGCGAGGAGGGGAGCGGGGGCTAGGAGCGGGGCCGGAGCGAGAAGAGGAGGAGGAGGAGGGGGAGCGGCGAAGACCGGGGGAGGGGGAGGAGGGGGGATGGGCGCGGCGGCTACAGGGATAGCAGGGGCAGCCTGCAAGGAGGGGAGCGTACGGTAGGCGATCGGAGAACTGATTCAGGTACAGGGGCGGAAGGAGTTACTGCGGTAGCTTAGCGTGAAAGACACGACATCACGGTAGTCCAACGTTCGAAGCTTGTCAAAGTGTCTAATTTAGGCGGACAAAGAGTTGGAGTCATCTCGTTTCATACTCGATCCGTGTCTAGATTACTTTTTCACGGTTCTTGAAAGTGGATAAACTGTTCTGTTGTATGTGGGGACAGCCTCCGTACCTGGGGCAGGACGGGTGCGGCGACGGGCGCCGCTCCCAGCGACGCGACGGGGGTCTGGGCGGCAGCGAAGAGCGCTTGGTAGAAGGGAGAGTACGACTGCGCCGGCCACTGAAGAGGGCAGAGATTGAGAGGAATTCAGAACCAGGCGATGATAGGATACGGTAGATGGACACCTGTCAAAGACTAGAATACCAGCTAGAGTAGCCATCAGAGTGCGCCAGAGACAAAGAGCGGGCGGAAACCATTTGGCGGCCCGATGACCGATCATTCCTTCAATTCTAACAATGCGAAGCGACTTACGGCAGCGTACTGGGCGGAGGCCGTGGCGAAGAGGGCCATAGCGAGGACGAGCTTACTGCAAGGGGATGCGGTAAGATCAGGGAATACTGGAACTGAGCTACAGTATTCTAGAAATGCTCTCATGATCTTGATAGGGTAAAGCTCTTATTGAATGCGCCTCTTATATCAATGAAATATAGCAAACGATTCCGAAGAGCTCAAGGGGATTCGAGCTTCGACGTATCTAAGCTACAGAAATCAGGAAGTAGGTAAAGTCAGGAGAGAAGACCAGAGGAAACTTACTACATGATCTGCTGGAGAGAGCGGACTGCGGCAGTGAGCTGTTGGACTGAGCGGCGGGGAGGGCTTTTGTACCCTCGGGGAGGGATACTGAAGAGGGGGCAGGGCAGACCAAGACAAAGAGACGATCTTGAAGGGGGAGGAGGG
>LS832740.1:84560-109144 GCA_900490955.1 Micoletzkya japonica
GAGGAATAGGGGGGGGCGAGACTGTTTGCGCATACCAGAAGGGGGAATAGAGACGAACGTACGTACCTAGGCGGAAGGGGATTGAGAAGGGAGAATCGAGGGGAGGGCACGGAGGAGAGGATACACGGAGGGAAGGGGCACGGGCACTGGAACGACGAGTGCGTGGGGCTCTGTTTTCGTTCACGTAAAAGGCGATGTTCACGTAGTTTACGTAAAGAGTGATACACAGTCTTCTGACAACAGTCAAAATGTTAAGGCACAGTGTTCTAAATGTTAAGCGAACGAGCTAAAATGCTTAGGATACGGTGTTTTCCGTGCGAGAGTTCCTACCGAAATCAGGGTTATTTTTCGGCATCTCGTTCGCTTAACATTGTGACTGTTGTCAGAACACTGTGAAGGGAACAAGATGCCGAAAAATAACCCGGATTTCGGTAGGAACTCTCGCACGGAAAACACCGTATTCTAAGCATTTAGGCTCGTTCGCTTTTAGAACACTGTGGATACAAGCTTGCACCGCGAAGGTGTGCTTCACTGTTGCCCGGAGTATCTACGCCTGCGATATCCGGTATGCTTATTGGATTGTACGCGGAAACGCGCTGGCTAGGTACACCGCCGTCTCGAAGACGTGTCAAATACACGGCAACTTCTCGCTTTCTTCCTCTTCTTCTTCCTGAACAACAAACAACGCACAAAACACGGCGATCAGACGTGCGTAGAGGCCGGTTAGCGATCGACGAGGAAATTAGAGGGAACCGATCGACGATCATGGATTGGCAGGAGAACTGGGGGAACGGCACTTGGCTACGACAAAGAAAGGTATCATTCTGTGGCCTGATAACATGCGATGGAGAGATGAATTCTTCATCGGAACATGGAACGGCACGTAATAAAATGAGAAGGTACTAGCAGGGACAGGGGGGATTGCAATATGGCAATAGGGTAATATTAGGGGGATACGTAATAGGTCTCACTGAACAATCACTGAAAAAGCGGAAGGAAAGTCTGTGCGTGCTGTGACTCGGAGAGGAATGAAATACGGCACGGGAAGATATATACCAGAGAACTCGTGGAGAGGGAGAAGGGGGGAACGTAACATAAGGCTCGACAGTTGATCAACATGGAAAGGCAACTAGCAAAGCTACGCTGTACCCGGCGATCCACGAATCGTGCTGCAGTCGCCCTGTTTATGTCGTCCAGGAGCAATGTAGACATCATCTACAAGATATCTATGTAATGACAATGGTATCTATGCCAATAAGAACCAGTCATTGGCTTCGAAAAAATCGGCAATTGTTCAAACAAGCCCGGTACTATCTCATATAACTGATGTGCATACCGTAGATACATCTTCTTCACGCTACGTTACCTACTGTGGAAGAAGCCCCATCCCTCGAGCGTAGAAGTTGGCCAGACCCTGAAAAATATAATCAATTGCATTTTTTCACGATCCAAGGAATTCCAATTTCATCAACCTGAATCATGCACATGTACCGTTAAGCTAGTAAATTGTGGGCCGTGTTTGAAACACTTGAAACAAGGCCATATCTCGGCTGGGAAAGGTCGTACAGAGTTCTGGTTGGAATTTTTGTAATTCTCAGGACGAGATCTACTTGTGTATCAAGTTTGGTAACGATTCCTCAAGTTTAAAGACCTTTAAAACGTAAAAATGTGGCATTGGAGAGGTTCGAACTGAGATAGCGAGAATTTATCGGGATTTCTAAGATAAAAGCAGTTTTAACCGGTTTAAAGTTGCCTAATCATCACCAAACTTGATACACAAGTAGATTTCGTCCTGAGAATTCCAAAAATTGCAACCAGAACTCTGTACGACCTTTCCCAGCCGAGATATGGCCTTGTTTCAAGTGTTTCAAACACGGCCCACAATTTACTAGCTTGACGGTATAGTTGACGAAGCGACCGATGTAATGAAATGGATATTTCCCAAGATAGTCTTTTTTAAAAGCAGCTAAACCAAATGAAAGCAGTGCTCACCGCCGGGTCGTACTTCTTCATCGACGTCTCCGGCACAAATTGCGTCGCGTTTGCGGCTTTGAAATAAGTCTGAAAGATTGAGTTTTTAATTTCTAATTTTTTTCAACTTCCCACCATCGCTGTTAGGTACGCAATGCAATCTACCAGTTGTCATGAGCAAACAATTGGGTGTAATAGTCAGCTAAAGATATTTCGTCAATGCCTTGCCAAAGTCAATGCCACAAATCTTACTAGGAACCAGACGGTCGGGGAGCCGTCCATTCGTGCTGCTCGTAGAATTTCTCCCTGAAATGGCGGTTTGCATAATTCAGGCCCGGGTTCGAATCCCGGCCGGTGCATTATCCTTTGCTGTTCTCAAAAACATTCAAATGAGGGTACACTTCGCAACACTTCGGTACACTTAAGATTATCCGCAGAATTCAACTAACCTTGAGACCCTCTTTGAAGAAATTTCTGGTGGTCTTGATAAACGGCACTTCGAATTTTCCGGTCGACGATGACAACTGGACAGACGGACCTTGAGTCCCTTCCGGCTTCTCCTGCCAAAGCCACAATAATCCATCACGCGTGGTTGAAAGAAAACCGCGATTTGCGTATGTCTCTGAATTTGATCAAAACACTTGGTACTTGGAGCCTTTCTAACGTCTCCACTCATCTTTGCACGACATGTTTGGTTAATAAAATAGTAAGGCTTATTCACGTTCACGGAGTTAAAGAAAACCTTCACGATAAGTTAATTGTGTCATGGTGTGCAAGAATGCAACATGAAAGCGAAACGAACAGTTCCCGGTTCCGGCTCCTCTTCCGCTCCCTTTTCCCTTCCAGCTTCTGCCTCCTTCTCCACACCACCTTCGCCTTCCGCATCCTTAAAACCGCTTTATCACATAAAATTTACACTTTTGAACTCTCAAGAGGATAAGGACGCCTAAGGACTATGCAATTGTTTCGGAGGATCCGGAAGTGGGCGACTGTTCGCCATTGTACAGAACAGTTGGTTTTGAAAACCAAGCCTTTTAATCGCATTATGATCCCGAGAGAGTAGTGAGAAGAGTGGAAGAATGAAGAGAATCAGACGATCAATACGCAAATCGCGCTTGCTTTTCAAACCCTACAAAACAGTCGTGGTTCATGGTTGAAACGTACCTTCGCAGCCGACTCTTCCTCTTCCCGTCCAGCGTCGACCTCCTCTTTCTTTATCTCGACGCGACGCTGCTCCACATCGGCGTCCTGAAAGCCTCTATGTACACTTAAAAATGTATAGTTTCGCTCTCCCACATTGAATGATACTCCTCGCCCTTACGGTAAAGCGTAAGGCGGAAGAGTGGAGGAGTCAGTGAAAACGTACCGTTCCCGCGAAGAGCGGGAGGTCCTTGGCCTTGGCTGTCACCTTGGGAGTACCTTCCGTGTTCTCTGAACCAAGGATATTTCGCCAAATACGTGGAAAATGGGACTATTTCGCATAGGTGGGAAACCGCAAAGGAGGTTTTGAAATCGCGTTTCCCGTAACTCTCCCCACCCTTCCCCTCCACAGTGTTCTACATGTTAAGCGAACGAGCCAAAATGCTTACGCAAAATGCATACGGTGCTTTCCGTACGAGGGTTCCTATCGAAATCAGCGTTATTTTTCGGCATCTCGTTCGCTTAATATTTTCACGGTTGTCAGAACACTGTGCCTCCTCACCCGCCATTCTCGTCGTCCTCTCCTTCCTCCTCCTCGCCGCCTCCTCCCTCTTCTCCTTAGCCTTCCTCTTCTTCTCTTCCTCAGGCGTATCAGCCATCTCCGACTTGACCAGCTTCCTGAAGCATTCGATGTCTCGAGGATCAAGAGACTACTTATTGGCGCCTCGGTAAAAATCGGCTATCGGTATCGATTCGCGGGCCGTAATTGCGAGAGACAAGAGAGGAATGAAGAGACGCAGGCAACGAGAGAAATCTTTGCACAGCTTTTTCTCAGCAACGGCGAAGTTTCAACTAAAAAGAACAGAGTATAAGACTCAGGGCATCGAGAGCTATCCAATTATGCCAACAATGCACATGATAGATATTGCCTGGAGGGGCCCTTCAAACTTAAACTGAAGGATTTGCTTCTCACACGTCAACGGTAGCAATCTATTCTCTTACTACTTAAAAGAGCAAAACTTCTGTCATTATTTAAAGTGGCTCACAGGGGCTCTTCACTGAGCTTCTCCTTCTCCTCCATCTCCCTCGACTCTTCCTTCTTCTTCCTCTCCACCTTCCTCTTCCTCCTCGCCATCACTTCGTCTTCGTTGTCCGATTTGCTCTTCGCAGGCGAATTGCGGACCTTCGATCTGAATGAGATACGGCATCTCTGTAGAGGAGATAAGGAAACTTGTGGTTGGAGGGGAACGGGGTGAGAGTACTTTATCGAGCACGCAACTACTAGAAGAAAAGGCACCAGGCTCTCTCTTATATACACAGGGGTGAATCAGACAGAGGGCCACTCTCTCCCTTATACTACAAGCTAATCAATCGAAGGGGATGACTGGGGAACGAGGGAACGGCAGAGAAAGATAGGGAAAATAACACAGGGAAGAATACTTCTCGGGGACTCTGAGACCGTCTCAGTTGTACAAAATCAGTATCTCTATTTACAAAGAGAGAGCCTCCATAACTCTACAAGCCTTATCTTCCTCAGTATTTTAACGCATTCACAGCATTCCAAGCGTTCTAATAGCGAATAGCGGTTTCCGCGCATAGGATCCGATCTTGTAAGCGAACCAATGAACGAAAAATTATGAATTTAAAAGCTCAAGTTCGTCTCTATGAATTCTAACGCATCCGAAAATTTGGTGTAGATCGGTTTAGCGACTCTTGGGAAAATTCAAAAATTAGACACATTCCTTACCGGGCGGAATGCTGTGCATTACCTACGTAGTCAAACACCGGTTTCTTGCCCTCTATCATATTTATAGCTTACACCCGCCGCTCCTCCCGTCCCGCTTTTCCTTATCACTTGTGAGATTTGAACGCTAGATAAACTCAGGCATGCATAAATAAACGTTTCTCGCACCAAATCGTTTGCGCTTATTTACCAAATGAGCAGAATATAGTCAAAGGTCGGATGAATTGAGTGATACTACGATAGAGAATGACCACTTGCCCTGAATATTATATCATAGAGATAAGCGAGGTAATCAGCAGGAGACAGTGGAGAAAAGCGAGGAGGAAGCGGGGAATAAGAGGAGATACCTATATTATGTTGTGTAGCAGAGAGACATAGAGAGAAACTGACATGAAATTGAGCTTTGAATGGGTTAGGAGGCAAAGAGGAGACGTGTAGGATTCACAATGTTGCTCCTTGGACCCCCAAAATACTTTTCCGTCGCGACCCCTTCCTTTCTTCTTTGAAAAGCAGACGGGTCATAAAGGGGAAGGGAGCTCTGGTCTGGACGGCCAGTCAAAGGAGTATACGGTAGCTAGAGGTTGCAATTGAGCGAAAGGAGACGGGGGCAGAGGGCAGAGGGAAAGGTAGAGATGGAGGGAGAGGGATATGAAAGTCGAAAGGGATGGTGAGCGGACGAGACAGCAAGTGGCACTAGCGGAAATAAGGCGAAATTAGTTATCGAGGAAATATCGCTGGAATAACGGGTGGAGGTAAGCTAAGGTCACTTTTAGCAGAGACGGTGGTTGATAGAAGGAAAAGGACGGAGAAGAAGACGAGTTCAAGTTGGGTAGTGAGATATTATTGACGAAAAAGTTCCGTCAGTAAACTCATTCCTACTTTGTCTGCACTCTCTTCATACCGCTTCGCTCTCTCGTCGAATGAGACGACGACTGACGGAACATTTTCCGCAACTATAGCCAAGGCAATGAGGGAGACATGGAAGAAGCAGAAGGAGGCGGGACGATCAGCTATTATGCGGTAAATGAGCATGCGAGGGAGCTGGAATGAATCCAGAAGTGATGTGATGGGGGGGGGTCTTCTAGCGAATCACTAAGGTCCAATAGATTTGAAGAGATGGCGAGAAAAAAAAGAAAAAAAGAAATCTATCCATATGCTAGCAAGGACCTGGAGGATATGCGTGTTTACATATAGGAAGAACGGAAGGGTAAGAGAGATGTGAAGGAGACTACTGTATACTCTATAGGAGGGCATGGCTGTCACCAAACTGTAAGCAATCAGAGACGGTCCTTCATAGCTCCCTCAAGAACAATGTGAGAAGTGAAGCTCGCTTTGTGAGAGAGATGAGGGAGAGTGGAAGGAGATAACTGTGCTAGAGGAGGAGTAAGGGTGGAGAGGAGAAGGAGGAGGCTGGATAGAAAGGGATCACTAGAGGATAGCTGGAGAAAGAGAGAATCGTCGTCTGGGCCTGATAAAGGCCAGAAGGGAAGAAAGAGGAAGATAGGGCGCAGGGAAGGCAAAGAGGAAAGTGGAATGACAGAATGAATTGTGTAGTAACTGAAGCATGGGAACAAACGAGGAGTAGGGAGAGGAGAAGAGAACGAGGAAAACCACCATCTCATCAAATCGGTCGTTTCATCAACCTTGAATGGCGTACAATAAGTGATGATGAAGTGACCGATTTGATGAAATGGATGTTTCACGAGAAAGAGGGAGTACAATAAGAGACACACTACGTTTCAAGAGATATTGGAGACGGAGAGGAAATATAGTGGATTAAAAAGATATGTCGGAAAATCATTCCGAATATAAGGCGAGAGAGTGGGCAAAAGTGAGAGAATGAGACTCATTTTGGAACGAAAGAAACTGACGAATCGGTTTATTCCCCTATATCGAGCAAGATTGCAGGACATTCCGGCGAGAGATGGCAAGAGGATGAATGAAGAGGAGGAATGGGGGAGGGGGGGAGGGGGACACTCGCACGGGGGAGGAGATAGCACGGGAGAGGGCTAGTGTTTAGAGAAAGAGAGAAGGGGAAGACCGTCTGGGGTAACGCTAAAGGGCAAGGAGGGAAGGGAAGCGGGGGGAATCAGAGGGAATGGCAATGGGGAAAGAAGGGCGGCGGAGAGGGTGATGAGTGCAATGATATTCGCCCTGAAATATCTAGGCAGGGAAGTAGAGCATTCCACTTGGGGGTCTTTTTGACCAGTACGTTTCGCTGCGCTTGGAGACAAGACGCGTCGCGGTTGTGAATGATGTGTGAAACGAATGCATCAAACAGACCCGAAGGGAATGCTCTACAGGGAAGGCAAAGAGGAGGAAAGTGGAATGACAGAATGAATTGTGTAGTGAATAGGTGATTCGCTGCAATCCTAGTCCAACAAGAGGAGCTTGGTTATCTCTTGTCAGTAAGAGGAACGATGGGGAGGGGGTGGGGTGGAGTAGAAGGACAAAAAGGAGTAGCCGATCGGGGAGTGGTGGAGAGAAGATATCATAATGACTTGGGGAGACTGAGAGGGACGGAGGGGTACTAGTCAGGGCGACGCACTTAACACATTTGATAGAAGGGGGGAGGAGGAGGGGGAGGGGGAGAGGGAAGAGGAACAGAGGAACAGAGAAGGCAGCGGCGGGGTGTATACAGACAAGAAAGAGGGGGGAGGGGGGAGTTCATTGATGAAAGATGGATACAGCGGCGATACCGGAAGCAGAGTTGCCAAAAATCGAGTGCGCTCTCTGATGAAATTCTCGACAACATTTCTCGATGTTGAAATATATATAATTCTCGTTCATCACCGGGCGATAGACGATAATCGTATTGCCTTAAGGCAATACGATTAGAGGGCGAAGGAGGTGCGGGGGGTACGGGGTGAGCCTTTACACTGTATACGATCCTCGATTGAGCGTACTGCTGCAGCCGAGCGAGGGTATAGGGTATGGTTTGCGGGTGAGAGTGCGTGGAGGAGTTCACGACAAGCAGAAGGGGGGGGGGGGCGGTGAGAGGCAGCGAGTAGGCGATTAGCGCCGTCATACGTGGGCAACCTTCCAGGCAATATTTTGAGAAAGGGGGCTACCAATGTACGAAATGGAAAATTATGTAGCCTGCCAAATGCAATTTTCTAGGAAATATGAGCCTACCAAAACAATATTTCGTAGAAATTTGGGCCTGCCAACCATTCTTCGGGCCGGCGCCCACGTATGAGCGCCGTGGTCTCCGCCATCCCCGCATTCCCCCCACTCTCATCCGTCAAGATGAAGCAAGCGTATTCGGACACGACTCCATGTCCTTCTGGCTTGGGCTGTCGAAGAAGATGGATGAGCTACCACCGATACCCTGGCCTGTTGTTCCACCGATCGCTTAGCCCAAGCTAAGAAAACCACTGATCAAAGCGAGGAGCGGAATAGCATGACGGTATCGCATGGCATGGCAGGCGACTACGAGATTCTCGCTAAGAAGTTCAATAAGATGGTCAAGGAAAGCAGTATACTCAAGGACTGGCACACATCAACGCACCGTCACTGTCTGCATAAAAACGGAAGATATCGGGTTGCTTGAATCCTCTTCAAACTGCTTGCTGTCTACAGTTCACTAACTCGCTTACGAAAGTATACGGGCGATGGGACGAGTTTGCACGTATAATAGATTAGATGGAAGTCTGCGAACATTGTCACTAGAGCAAAAAGCCTCGACGTACCGTCGAGTGGG
This sequence comes from Micoletzkya japonica, assembly GCA_900490955.1. NCBI lineage: Eukaryota > Metazoa > Nematoda > Chromadorea > Rhabditida > Diplogasteridae > Micoletzkya > Micoletzkya japonica. The sequence goes on from LS832740.1 coordinate 93,119, forward strand.
CGTGGTCCGCTCGCTCCTCCTCTTCGCCCGGTCCGCCTTCTTCTTGAGATACGCCTCGAGCAGGGCATCACATGCCTTAACGGAGTATAATTTAATGGAGCCGGCCCACGAGTTTCTGGGCATACTCGCTCTTTACGTCATTCAGTAGATCTAATCATCCTGATCGGGTATTCCGAATTTTATGTGATTTCGTTCACTCTCAGCACTGAAGGTGCAAAGGGAAAAGCGCTTTTCACAAAATCGGATATATTTGCTGACTGAGATGAGATACAGCTCCGATTCATCGACAAAGCAATCTTTCACATTGTCCCGATCATTTTAAGAAAAAGTAATGATCGGAAAAGATGGGCGGAAGGGCCTAAATTGCAACATCAGGGTAGCGCGGGAATTCAAATGCTACCATATCCGTGGGCGGGCTCCTTTAAATTATAGGATAGAAAAGATGCAGGAGGGATTCGGTAAGGCGCTATACTGTGATTCCCAGATCGTCCATCATATACGATCCTACATCATCTAGCAACATATAGTGGAGTAAAAAGGTCCGTCGGAAAATCATTCCGAGTATAAAGCGAGAGAGTGTGCAAGTGAGAGAAATAGACTCATTTTGGAACGGAAGAAACGGACGGACCGGTTTATTCCACTATACCTCACTAGCTTATGTGAGAAGGATCAACCTAGGTAGTTCGTAAGGCTTTTAGTGAATTCATGGATGAAACGCACCAGATTCGGCTCGTCCTCCCACGTGTTGTACTCCGGACGTGACCACTTGTCCTTCTCCGTGTCCTTCCACTGGATGAGGTACTGCCGCACCCCGCCGCGCACCCGGTCCGACAGAATCTTCCGCACCTAAACGAACCGCACTTAGAATTGAGGAACGACGATTATATTGCAATAGTTTCCATAAAAATTAGACGGTTCGGCCACGTATTACGGCACTTGCAAGTAACTTTGAAAGTTACATTTATTTCTAAGGCGAAAGGATCAACGTACCCCTCCTACCGCACACCGCATTTGATAAATAAATAAATAAATAAAATAAAGCATTGAAGGGCATCAAAATGTACCTCGTACACTTCGGCTACCTCTTCATTGGGAGTTTCCTGCTGTTGAGCCATCGATTGAGCGATTGAGACGAAGCACTGAAATGAACTGCTGTTCATCCGGGAATAAAAGAAATAGGTTTCAACTCTAGGCAATAAGCATAATGGAAAGCAAGCCGCGTCCGGCAAAAACAAACGCACTCCCGTTTAGGGTGCGTTTGAACGTAGGCAGAGGCGTCAGGCCAACCGCGGCTACGGTACGGGTCGCGTGGGACAATCTTTGTCGGCTGGGTCAGATTTGAAAGAGCGTGTCCTAGGTTTGCATTATTGTTGATGGACAAGCGCATTATTCTGGTAATATGAACAGCCGTACGAAGCAGATTCCAGACAGAGAGCTCGCTATGGTACTTGGCTATCGGCGAAAAGAAAAGCGAACAATCAAGAACGCTGCTGGGCTGGGGCATCTATGGACAGGCTGGTAGGGATTTGGCGGAGGTAAAGAATCAATAGGAAAAGACAGAACACCGTTTCCCTTGCCTATCGCTTCGACCCAGCTGAACGAGAGGAAGCACGGCCTACGAAGTGAGCGGTTGGCGTAGTTGGGGCGCTGCCACAGGTACACATCACAGTGTTCTGACAACAGTGAAAATGTTAAGCGAACAAGATGCCGAAAAATATCCACGAGATCGATCCACGTACGAGCATCTCCCACGAGAAAACTGTTCTTGGATTCCTGAAAAAAAACTACTAACATTCATTTTGCTGTGTGGTCAAAATGAGATAATGACATCTTCTTCCCGATAACATAGCTGGAATAAACAACCACTTTTTATATTACCCTATGAAACGCTAGGCTAGGACTTTGATATGAACTGTGCAAGGTATCTAAAGCTACCGTAAGTCGTTTCTCAACAATCGAGAAGAAGTTGTCGCGCGCCGGCTCCGCGACCTCTTGGATGAGCTTTTCCTGAACCGCAGACTTTGTGACCTCATCAAAAATAACTATATAAATAAAATTTAAAGTTAACCATTTATTCATCACTGCCCACCTTATCGCCCTTGCCTACTTTTTTCGCTAATACCCATTGCCTCTAGACCTTGCTCGACTCTCTCAGACGGCGCGTCATATCTAGATATCTATATACGCACCTGAAAATGCAATATGAGTTGGATTTTTCACATTACATAGACTGAAAAATGGAATGACTGAGTTCTGCAATGTAACTCTGATGTTCTGTGAAGCTTAAAATCGTACAGAACAACGTAGAAAAATTATTCTTTTGAATCTTATACACTGACTAAAAATTCCATAAGAGCAATTACAATGCGGCATTCTCTTAGGGAATGGCTCCCTGAAGCAAAATTACCTTAGACGGCTAGGGAATTTTGGGGCACGAAAGCTGTAAAATGTTGCCCTGGCGGGCTAGTGTATTTTCGTTTAGTGTAGAAGCGAGATCAAAGTTGGTTGTTGAACATTTTAAGGTAGATATCAGCCTCTTCGGCTGCTGTTTTTCGAATGGCGTCTATCAATTTGCCAACTTTTAGAGGTTTCTCCTTTTTCGATCCAGCATATTGAGTTGCATAAAATGGTGTCTATCATTTAACGATCATAAAGCTAAAGCAGTCTAAAAAATTCTTAAATTTCGTTTTAGAAGGATAACGTGATATTTCCATGAAACTATTCTAGGAGAGGATTATCAAATGATCTTACTATACTTTTATTTAAAAAAACGGCTTACTTTCGATTTTCGAACTTCGTTTGCCTCAAACTGCTCAGAAGTCGATCAAGTCTTGGCTGATCTTCTCAATAGCTTATCAACGCTCTCGGACTACATTAATATTACCACCGATGAACAGATAGCTGAAAACAAGAATAGAGTTTTAATCGTCAAAACAATAACTTGAAAACTGAATTTTTCAATAACTAAAGTGTGTAATATCAAACAATTATTATCAATACTATTATATAATTCGTCGTCTGTGAGCCACTGCAAAGAACGATCAATCCCAGTGTTCAGAATGTGCGGGACTCTATGCGGCACCTGGGGTAACATTTTACCCCAGCCCACCGGGGAAAATTGCGATTTACCCCTCAGTGTATGGTAGAGAGATTTCGTCAGTCATCATGAGCGACGTGACCGCTGAATATTAAATATCATAGAAAGGGTCGGTTCATTTTGGGTGAAGGGTGTAAGCAATCCGAAGGGGGTGAGGTGAGGGAAAGAGGAGTTCGTTGTCGACGCCGTCGTTCACATGGCCGAAACCGAGGTTTTTATACGAATTTTTGAAGAAAAAAAGCACCTTCGCATATGCGCTTTTGGTGCTGTCAGTCGGCTACCCGGTGTGTACCTTGCAATTATAGTAGAATTTGCACTGCATCACCTCTTACGTCTGAGGAAAAGCAGTCAGCACGTTAACCTTACGCTTAGTCTTACGTACTTTATAAGAAAGAAAGAATGTTCTATACAACAATGGTTATTACAAGAACGAGAGAATTCGAAGTCATAAATTGTTCTTCAACATTTGAAAATAGATGTTTGCTTCTTCCAATGCCGAGTTACGGTTGTTTTGGTAATGTCTGCAAACAAGAATTGAAAAAGATGCTTCGAATAAGGATATAATTTAATTCTGTTGGACATACTTGCTCGGCGAGTCGAAGTTCCGGCCAAGCGCATTCAAAAATCCGTTGACGATTCCGAATCGTCGAAGACTCTCCTCTAGCCGATCGTCGCAGAACATAAGGTAGGTCAGAAGGAATAGGCAATACCTGCAATACACGAAGCTCTGCTGCGTTCTTGCGTGAAAGTTCATGTATTATTGCTAGAGTTATCCCGATTACCGAAGACCGCGTCATCAAAGTGCAAGAACGAATTGAGACAGAAATGCACTTTAGATGACTTGTTTATCTGTCATCGGGAGAACTTTCGCTATGGTAAGCTGAAAAAAGCAGAGGCGAGGAGCATACATAGCTATCCAGCAATCGATCAAAGCCGCGGAAAGGTAGCGGTAGACTGCCCACTCCGGATCGGGAGGAAGGAAGACGAACAAGATGTAGAAGAGAACTATGGGGCAGTTGAGGATAACGGTGGGAAAGACGAGTTTGAAGGCTAACTGAAGGAGAAACTTAAACACGAGAAAGAAAAGTTGTGTGGACCCAATTAATGTTCTCGCATCTGCGATAAAATGTTATAAGAACTTCCAATACGTTGTATGACAAAGTATAGATAACTAGGAACATTTGTTGAGGAAGAAATTGTTTTGCGGAATTCGTAAATCTTGGCAAGGACCTTAGAAAATGCGAGGTTCTCCGCCAGCTGATACCGTCTATTGACTGAGTATTCCCCAAAGACGGCCTTGAGGGTGATGGACCGGTACAAGCGAAGATTGTAGAGGAATATGCAGCTGAATACCTGAAGTTGGCCATATCATTCAAATCATACCAAGTCAGCTATTTTGGTGTGAACTCACTATCCAGGTGGGTAGAATACTAAAAAATTAAATTCTGGAATGGCGGAGCAATAAGACAAATAGTAAAGCATTTCTCAGTAGTGGTTTCAGACTTAGTCTCAGCTAACACAATCATTTTCCTCTTCCATTCATTCACTGGGTGTAAATATGACTTTAAAGTACATATAGGAGAATTTCAATTTTTATGTGAATCGTTTCAAGTGGCATTCAAAACGACTCACACACGTTCCGATGATCATCTCGAGAGAAAATATTATTATGAACTGGTTAAGGTAAACAAATCCTATAATACGCTATTTTTATTTTGTTATACGGATGAAGAAAAAAATTTAAAAAAATGCTCACCGTAGGTATAGCAATACACGCCTAAAACGGTGAATATATCAGTCGACGTTTCCATAACAATGAAGACTAAGATCGTACTTATGGACTGTTTTTCATACCTGAAAAAGGAATAAATTTATAGACTTCTCTTCCCTAAAAGTAATTAAGATAAGTCAGATTTCACAGTTGAATGTTCAGGATACGTCAAGTTCATTAGTTCAGCCGCGCGATTAATTCCCCTCGGCGACCGGTTACCGATTTTCAAACAACTATAAATAATTCAAGAATAAAGCGAGCTATGAATTTCAAATTTTGCAGAGAGCCAGCTTAGCATGAATTACACGGCTCCTGCAAATTTTATTTCGATATCTTCAGAAATAATTGAACTACATGCCTCTACTTGAAAGTCGGTGACCTACTTTTGGGGGAGATTAAACGCGCGGCAGTGCCTTTCTATGCTTGTTTTCAATATTACAAGCTCCATGGAGTTTGACATACTTGTAGCATGTTTCAAATAATTGTATAAATCGTAGACGTTCGACATTTGCATCAAAACCATCAGATTTCTTTGAAAGAGGTCCGAGATAACCGATAAATCACTTTTATACCTAACACAGCATTATAAACCAAGCCAAAAATATTAAAAAAGGAACTGTAGTTCGCATTTAACATTTGGATTTTGCGAATGGTCCTGCACGTAAAACATTGAAATTAAATTTTAAAATGTAGCCCTTTCCTAATAGTTTTTTTCGGTGTACTTCTGAAAATCTCCGATTTTATCCGCTTATGCTTTATGATGTTATTGTGGATGCCATATCCGCATTCATTGCAATATACACTTTACTGCATTTTCTCTCTTATCTTTGCACTGATGAGACCTAGGGACGTTGCCACCTGACGTTGATACGTTCTCTCTTTTATATACGCGTATATAAAAGAGAGAACTCCTCTCTCTATTGGCTTCAATGAAGATCTCTTGCGGACGACTAGTAGTTCTGCACGGAAAGACTCGGCCAACCCTCCATTTCCGTGACATGGCGACCACCCCGACCGACGCTACCGCATGAGTCCAGCGCACGTACCCCCTTCCCATTAGTTCGAGTCGCATCGGCGGTTTTTCCCTTCCCACCAGTCTCCAGCAAGGTTTTTCGCCGTCGCTGGGAGAACTGTCTCCTTCGTCAACGGAGACAGCTAAGCCCCCTCCATCTATTACAAGTTCCACGAAATTTGACAAAAAGTACGCAAACGATTGCGAACTGTCTATGCAAATACGCACGCTAATCTACCTCTCCGGCTCCAATTTTCTTACGATTCTATTAATTTCTGCCATAGTAACACGTAAGCAGTCAATTGGACAGCGTAATTAGCGGGAATAGTTTGTTATTTCAATCAAAAGTATTAAATCGTTCCGTTTTTGAGGACAACTCCCGTGGAACCTGTAATACTTCCGCACTTCTACGCGTGTCTCGTGATGCTACTATTCACTTCATAGTCTAAGTCAGCCATCAATCGCCAAACAAAGCGCGTGAATCTCCAACAATCAGTCGACAGTCATCAATCCCTCAGACAACGATCAGTCGACAGTCATCAATCCCCCTCCTTCAGTCTTCGATCCCTTCCCATCCGTACCCTTGTCTCCAAGGTCCACAATCCAGCACCCATTCCCCTTCCCTCGAGTGACACTCGTACTCTTCCCCGTCTCTCCACGGCATGATGCCAGGAGCATCGTCAGACAATCTCCTCTTCAACGACAGAGCGGTCAAAGCGGTGGCATCGTCAATGCATGCTGGTCCGGAGTGGCACAGATTCCGCTTACCACGATCACAACGGCAGCAAGAGCAGCAGTCTCTCACGTTGGATCTCCTTAGATGTATGGTATTGTCTTGTTATCGTTATATCCTTGCAATATGGTATCTTACTGTTGATTGTATTCTTTTCCATGCCGGGAGTGTTGCTTATGCCATATCAGCAATTATTGCGCTATACACTTTACTGCATTTTCTCTTTTATCTTTGTACTGATGAGTCCTTGGGACATTGCCACCTGACGTTGATACGCGTATATAAAAGAGAGAACTCCTCTCTCGATGGGCTTCAATAAAGATCTCTTGCGGACGACTAGTAATTCTGCACGGAAAGACTCGGCCAAACCTCCCCTTCCGTGGCATCCGCAACAGATGTGCATTTATTCTTTTTAGGTTAAAATCACACATACCAACTCCACCAGAAGGTTGCAACGAAAAGGCTGATACATAACTGCGGAATTCTAAAAAATAGTTTCTTTCTTACTTTTTTACTTTTTACAAAATACATCTACTGTTTTGTAATTTCAAATATACTCACACAGAAGCATAGAAGACATAGATAGATTCTCGAAACCACGATAGATAAATGACACCATCATCATCTGCAATTGAGCGTAATGTAAGTTGATATGTGTGATGCCATGTATAGCTGGGGATGTATTCTCATCTCATACCCTTTTCAGCACCGTTCATTACTCATATAATACCGTCTTCAAAACATGCTAGATTTACACAAATGTTCTAAACCTGATAGTATGAATGATTTTTTTACAATAATTTTTTCCGAAATGTGTGTTATTATACCGAGAAATCCAGTAATCTGATGAATGAGTATGAAGATTCGAGCAGCGATACCAAGGATCGCGTGGACGACGGCCGAACACAAAGAGCACTTATGCTGCAAATGATATTTTATTACCTTCGTGAAATTCTGATCAAGTTTTTGTACTCGAAGGCTGATGCCCTAAAATAGATAAATTTTAAAGTATAGTAGAATAAGCCGATCTGTCAGTTTCTTCCGTACCAAAAGGCGCCGCGTAATTTTCTCACTTTTGCACACTCTCTCGCCTCATATTCGGTATGATTTTCCGACGGACCTATTTAATCCACTACAGAAAAATGCTATGCTGTAATTTATCAAAAATAACAAAACGGGAATAGCATTAAAAATAATTTTTTCAATCTCAAAAAGCTCCATTAACTTTTTAGCAGCGTCTGTTTACGAAAACAATGCGTGGTCATATTGGTTTGAAAAGCCCACAAGGAGAAATATAGGCGAAATTGAAAATGGTGTAGTTTTGCCGCCTTGAGAGGTGATGGGCAGGGAGAAAGAAGGTCGTGAATGTTAGGGGGGAATGATCGAAATCGAAAGCAGTATCATAGACATAGTCCCTTTGAAAGTGGCCCTACAGGGAGATATGGAAATGTTCCAGTTTTGTCGCTTATACTTTTTCTCGTTGCCGTTTTGTCGTACCCCCATAGAAGAAGTGTATTTGGACTTTCACTCAAAATTCACTGTATCTCGGTTGTGTACTTACACAGAAGGGCAGTGAGCAATATTTTAGATACTAAAGGCAGGATGATCTAAGATCCAGTGAAATAAAATGTCAGTATGGTATCTTGACAGAAAAGTAAAATTCCAAGAATACAGGTAGAATCTCGGCATTTTGTTTTTGTGCCAAGATTCCATCGCGATTTTTTTCCTCACCGGGTCTTGCATATTCTCCAAACCTTACCACAATATGTATGCGGGCTGCCCGCAAGTACGCATAGAAGAGTAGTGGGGAGATGCACATGAACGTGCCGGAAAAGAGCAGCTGCAAAAGGCAACTACGAGCTTTTAAGGAGCTCGCATTCGGAACCGTAATCTAATCAAGTTTCCGACGGCATCCTGACGGATGCGATTACTGTCGATCGTCGCATTCAAATCTGCGTTCCGACGGTAATGATTCCGCCTTCCGTTGGTTATTTGGCACTTTTGGCTGTGCAATAGCTTCCCTCCGCTCTCTCGCTATGCAAATTAGTATCCATTTACATGACAACGGTCCAGAATGGTCGTGCTTTAAAATTGAAAGCGAATTGGAGGAATGCGAAATATTAGGTGTGCTTACCTCTATTCCGTAGATAGCCTCGAACAGCGGACTGTACGGTTCGGTTATCGATGAGTTGAGGAACACGAGTGAAGCCCTCATTGTAGAATGAGATAACGCTAGAACGATGACATACGCCAATGAAAAACGTGTCGAATGCGGAAAGTAAACCAACATTGTAAATTTTGCGCAGCAATCAGTATTGGTGTAAATAAAATAAGCTTAAAGGCTCCCTCCGACTAGCAGAGACGTAGAAAGCGAGAGGAATCTTTGCACAGCTTTTTCTAAGCAACGATGAAGTTTCATAGTTTTAGCTTTTACTCTTTTTACTCAGGCCCGATGAAGTGAAGAAAGTATTCGGACTGAGATGGCTCAATTTGACGAACGGAGAATGGATCCCTTGATCAGCATGCGGCATGACCATACCACACCAACCCTTGGCATGACCCATGACACTGATAAAACTATCCTACTCGGTACTCAGGGCACTGAGAGCTTCCAATGATGTCAAAAATGCGTAGGGTAAAAAAGTGGTCGTTGGAGGACTTCAAGCAATGAACGAAAGAATGCAAAAGGGAAGCTGCGCATATCCTTGTGTGATGAATGTGGAGGTTTGTTTTTCAGGAAACGCGACACGGTAATGACATTGTGCCATTAGGAGATAAGGAATGCCCATGCTTCGAGAGGAAGTAGTAATTGAGGTGTTAAGCAAGCGTCTGATGGAGGCGGCACGTACATTCCTACAGCTTCTAGGTTCTTTTAATTTGCCATGCTATTTTCATTTCGGAGCTCATTAGGTCTCAAAAATAAAAAAAATAAAAAAAGTTTGAAAAATAAAACTTCCCGTTTCATCTCACGATACAGTATTGCATTTTAGAATGATAATCAGAAACATTTCAAGATGAACCCTCAGCAAAATTAAATAACTCGACCAAATAACTAAATAACTAAATAAAAAATTTCATATTTTTTCAACAGTCACACTAGAAGTTCACTAGAATAACCGATCATATCTCTTCAAACATATCGATTTTCAGGTGTGTTGAGAAAGACACACCCCTTTTAGTTATAGTCTGCAAAATCGGAACGTATAATTCGTGATTCCGCCGCTACTGTGTTTAGCGATTTTTTCACGCTTGGAAACGATACCATTCCGATCCAAGAAAAGATATCAGGGAAATTGATAGCTTTTTGAGATCAGTATTCCCTAGAGCTTCGCATAGTACACATTATAATTTGATACGATCAGTTTGAAAGGTACCGGAATCGGCGCTACTACGGGAACGATTATATTTTCCATTTTTCTCCACTATAGAATGTGCATCATTATATAGTAAGCAGTCTGGAAGTTAGCGATACGACTTAGAGGGAATAATCGTCTACCTTGCGGATCTTTAGGTCTGACAGAACTGAGGAAAGATTTAAAAATAGAATTACAAGAAGTAATTTTTAACAGCAGTATATTACATTAAAGGGACACGGAAGTGATTTTCAAGTGAAGCTTATATGAAAGTTTTCGTCGTAATTAGCATAAAACCAAAAGGAAAAATAATAAAAATTAATAGTATTCGAGAAATGATTTTTTGAAATTTCGTCCAACGACGACGTTACTGTGCTTAGCGAAAGGAATTAAGCCAAAAGCGACATTCCTCTTAACGACGGAAGCCCGGAACGAAAAAATAAAACCTTTAAAGGGAGGAAGCAGTCTCTAACCAAAAGTTTTAAAATTCGATGAAAATTCTTCTAAGGTTTCAAAATGTGAGAAAAAACATAGTGACAATAAAAAAATTGAAGAAAAAACTCGAAAATCGTATGTTTCATTTTTTCGTTCCGGGCTTCCGTCGTTGAGAAGAATGTCGCTTTTGGCTTAATTCTTTTCGCTAAACACAGTAGCGTCATCGTTGAGAGAAATTTCAAAAAATTATTTCTCGAATACTATTAATTTTTATTATCTTTCCTTTTGGGTTTATACTAATTACGACAAAATCTTTTATATAAGCTTCAATTGAAAGTCTCTTCCATGTCCCTTTAAAGGGAGCAGGAAACGGAAAATTCAATAAAACAGATTCCCGTCAAAATACTTGAATATACCTAATTTGCCCTTGCGAAGACAATGGGAGGCATAAAAATCCATAAAAATTTCTCCAATAACCCCTTTCAATGATTCGGGTTACGGTATCCGTAATCGGGGAAAGGTGTGCCTTGGCGGTGCCCCCCGTAAGGTAAAGAGCAGAATTTTGATTTTCCCCGTACGCCGCTCCGGTTATTTTGTAGTTTTCGTCGGCAAGCGTTCGATATGTTTTATTTCTAAGGTTGAAAGCTGTTTTATTTTGGTGTTTTCATTTTTCTAATACTGTATAGCATGCACAAGTGTCGTTTGCTCAGGTGCGGTGGAGCTGTACGAAAACGAGGGTAGAGACCCGGAAGTGAAGTTGCGGACTGTCTTCTGACCTCCCGCCTGATCTGATGTCGTCAGCTTCATCCACAACCTGAGGTGGACAGCCGGCATCAAGCGGACACAGATAACACAGTGACCGGCAAGTCCTTTATTGGGACTTTGAAAAATTATTAAATATTATTTTTCTAAATTAGTGAAAGGGATAATGTGAGCGTTTCTTAGTAAGCTTGGTGTGGAATTATACTGGAAATTTTGCAGAATGTGTTGCTGCCGTAAGTATATAGTCTTGTTCAGATTAACTCGAGGACTTGCAGGGAAACAAGGATCTAAACGAATGGCAAGGCTGCTTCGAGAAGGCAGGACTGCCGACTGCGGTGCTCAAAAAGTGAGGTGAGATTACATTATATTTACTCCTTAGTAATCATTTGTCGGAATCTGTTTACTAGAGTTTTAATTATAGTAACTTAAAAGTAGACTAGTCATTTTAGTTAGGGGTTGAAAACCAAGCGCGATTTGCGATATTTATCGCCTCACCCTGTTTATTCCTCCATGCCGCTCGGTATCCAATGCGATTGAAAGGTTTGGTTTTAAAGGAAATGTCCCACGAAAAAAATCGTTACTAAATTAGTCGTTGGAAACATAGCAGCATGGTCCAGACAACTATTGGAGTACTGTAGTTACTTTCACACTCACGTACACAATTTGTGCATCAATCCTTGCATAAATGCGCATCATGTTTTATCGATAAACGGTACATAATGTATCCTTGAATACTGCATTTGAGGATGAAACTGAAATGCAGTTAAGAGAGCGTACGATATGAGAAATATACGTATCGGGGGTTGCAGGGGGCCCGACGATGCCTTCCGAGTTCACAGGGTTGTCTTGAGCTGGTTGTTGAGATGGGAGAATTATATCTGTACTGAAGCGGGAGTAAGATTGTAAACGTATTAAGGAATGGTGTAAATGCAGGAAAGGTTAGTACAAATGAGAAGAGATGGGTATGATTATAAAATGTGGGTAAGTCAGTAATGGCCGTTTCCCAGGCCATTTTCCGGGCGTCAACAGTATTCCATTCAGCTTGATGATTAGGCAGCCGAGAAGATTTCAATATTTCAAAATCTGTAATGATTCGTGTTCATATGCAAAGCATCGCAGCCCGCCCAGACCTACCCTATTCAGAATTCTCATAGCCTATATCATGAAATCACTTCAACCCTAGCTGGCTTCTACCCGAAGATTCTCAGCTCTTCAAAATATAAAGACAGCGCTGTGCATTTCAGCAGTTAGGGGAGATCATAACTAGTAAAAACTAAGGTAGTTCAAGGCAGCTCTCAAGCAACGTCGTCTGGGCAGGCTACTAAAGAGCCAGAAGCTGCAGTTTTGTGGGCTTTAGGTGCCAGAATAAGTGAGAGTAATCAACGGTGGCTTTCGAAGATAAGCAACGCATGGAGCAAATCACGAAAAAGGCAAATCATGGTAATAAGCAAGTCATGCATAAGCAATTTTAATAAGATTAGTCCATCGTAATGCATGAAATAACGGAAATTAAAAGGAGAAGTTTTGGAAAATTGCCGCTTTCGTGAACTGAAAATATTTTGGTGATCTACCGTAGTCCTGATATATCAGAAAATTCCAAGGCACACCTAAACCCGGTTTCCGGAACGCGTTACCAGTACGGGGGTTACGGTAGGTTTTTGACATATGGCATAATGGAGTTTTTGGTCCTCTACAATAATGAATGCGAATGGCGAAGTTTCATTTTTCGCTTCCATGTCCCTTTAATGAGAGGTGATATTAGATCACATATATAATATTGATTAGACCTCAATCAGGCACGAAACACGAAATTACAACGAAGAAGCCGATCACAACAACCACTGCAGCTGCAAAAAGTAAGAAAATTGAATTTATATTGAAGAGTTGATTCGTGCAAGCAAGTGCTGAATGTTGCAGCTGGAAGTGAAACATGGATGGAGCTAATATGGCATATTAGAAGACAGCCTAGGTATATCACTGAGAACGGAACGGTAAGCACATTCTATATTTTCTATTTAACACATAATTTTAAGAAATTCAAATGCCCTGTAATGTTCGCTCGTTGGCACCATAAACGTGGATTCCTAAAACATCCTTCATGGGAAATGAGATGTGAATCGGGCAATTGGATTGTGTGTTTCATTTCGTACACAAATTTAATGGAATTCACTCGGCGAGACAACCACATTTATTTTATAGCAATCATGTTTTATAGCAATGTAACACGTTTTCAGAAGTATGATACAAACACCAAACTGGGAGCGTACGATCCCAATTGTATCGTTGGATGTCATGAGGAGGTTGGCAACAACGGGTATTTCATATTTTAAAGGATCCGGTCCACGAGTACGGTAGCATTTGAATTCGCGGGCTACCGTGATGTAGCAATTTATGCCTTGCCGCTCATCTGTTCTGCCGCGCGTCTAATGTGGGGAAAAAGTTGATCAAATAAATGGTAAATTAATTGCGACCTTTTTCTTTTCTTTTTTTCTCTTTCTCTTTTCATTCCTACGCTCTTTTCAGCGGTCGTCTTTAATTGAGGAATTAATTGCGACCTTTATCTCTCAATTTTTTCTCGCCATTAATGATGAGGTGTCCGGAGAAAAGCGAGATAGTGTGTGCTTTGAAGAGAGGAAAAGGTTCCCCATGAATGAGGGGCCTTTTCCCTCTCTCCGTCTTGCATGCTCTCTCGTTGTTCTCTGACCTCCCGATTAATCTCGAGATATTTGTGAGACTCACTCTCTCAGTCATTTTCATCCTTCACATTGATCTACCGGTCGACCGAGAAAGAGCGAAAGCGGAAAATGAGAATGATTTCAGCGAGCGTCCTCTTTGGTTTATGAGTGAGGAATGAGGAGAAGAGATTGTGTGTCTTGATAGTATAGAGGTAACAGGTTTGTCTTGCATGCAGCAGCGGCGGGTTCTAATCCCCGTTGCTGCAAAATCTTTGCGGGTGATGAAGCCCAAAAATAGATCCAGATTATTTGCTGATAAATTGCGCAATTTATGAGGAGCTCGACATAAATTGGGAAAATAACTGGCCATCTTTATCCCCAGATTAAACTTGCGGCTGGTCCTTTTTCCTAAAATGACCAGAAGAATGTGAAAAATCGTTTTATCAATGAATTAGAGATGTATATATCTTATCTTCTCTGGTAATTTCCACCAGTCTGGTCCCAGATGGTTTACCAATCTGTTTTTTTGCCTGGGCACGATCTGATTATCATCTGTAACCAGATTGGTGCATTTCTGGAATCAGGCTGGTGTGAACTGTATACAGTCTGGGTTTTCTATGATCTGGAAACAGATCGATGATCCTTTCCTCTCCTCACCCCCCCCCCCACCCCCCTCTTCCCCATTGTGCTCCGTAATTGTTTCTAAACTGTCATAAGTATGGGATATCTATTTTATCTATACAATAGACATGGGCAATAATGTGATTGTGAATATATAAATTAGGGAAGAGTTCACATCAAACTCGACCAGAATTTCAATTACATAAGTATGAACACGTCAAAATGTTACAAAACGGCTAGACTCAAGCTAATAAATTTGGACTCTTATGAAGATTTGAAATGAAAAAAGAAAAACTAACAAGATCGACAAAAGAGCAAAAAACATGATGAACACAAGTTCTTATCGTAAGGTTGAGAGGGTAGGTCATCCGGCAGCGTCTCTACTGCGTTTCCATCTTGTAAGCTCATGGGCGAACCGGATGCCTGAAAATAAGGATAAGCACCCCTCCAAACTGCGTTTTATCCGATGGCATTTCAACAGCCGTTTTCGCAAGCGGGCTATTTCCCTTGGATATAAACCGCGCTTTTCTCTGCTAGTAGATAGTACAAGTATAAGACTGAGATCTGTTGATTCCGAAAAAAATCTTGGAGTACTTTCTGGACAACCTAATAGTTTACCACTTTCGGAGGGTTACGGTAGTTCGGTCACAGTATGCTACTTTTGGTAACAGACCTATGTTATTTTTATTTTTTCTTTTCCTTTTCATTTTCGTTTTGCGCGCATGGAAACCTATCAGATATAAATGATTTTGAATCATTACGCTCTATTCTGTCTAGCCCCTCTGCGGTCTCTACATTAGTTTTACCACATTTCTGCCTTCTAGATGGCATCCGGAATTTTCTAGTTTTCAATTTAAAAGAAAACAGGCCAGTTATAACCTATAGGTGCACATCACTGCTTAGAGTGTGCAGAACAGTAAGTGTTCTATTTTTAAAGGGACACGGAAGTGATTTTCAAGTGAAGCTTATATGAAAGTTTTTGTCGTAATTAGTACAAAACCAAAAGGAAAAATTATAAAAATTAATAGTATTCGAGAAATGATTTTTTGAAATTTCATCCAACGACGACGTTACTGTGTTTAGCGAAAGGAATTAAGCCAAAAGCGACATTCCTGTTAACGACGGAAGCCCGGAACGAAAAAATAAAACATGCGATTTTCGAGTTTTTTCTTAGATTTTTTTATTGTCACCATGTTTTTTCTCTCATTTTGAAACCTTAGAAGAAATTTCATCGAATTTCAAAACTTTTGGTTAGAGGCTGCTTTCTCCCTTTAAGCAGAACTAAGGTAAAAAATCACTGGCAATAAGCAATCCAAAACAGCATAACTCGCATACCACGTCGTAGAAGGCAGAGAAGTTGAGTGCGATTGCATCTCCAGATCTCCTCATAGCAAATCCCTTCCCGGCGCTCGATTAGCCTGCAATTTCAGTTTGCGTCCAAAATTTATAATGGATTGTGTTAAGACGAGCATATAAATGCGTACGCATGTAAAATAAATCCTGGTTAAAACAAACAGAAAGTATGTAAATGATGAAAAAGTGCAAGAGCAAGATACATACCGTCATG
>LS832740.1:109794-144016 GCA_900490955.1 Micoletzkya japonica
TGCAATTTCAGTTTGCGTCCAAAATTTATAATGGATTGTGTTAAGACGAGCATATAAATGCGTACGCATGTAAAATAAATCCTGGTTAAAACAAACAGAAAGTATGTAAATGATGAAAAAGTGCAAGAGCAAGATACATACCGTCATGCAGTAGACAAAGGAGTTGAGTGCGTCTCCGAGTCGACGAGATCTTCCATCGACGAAATCGTTTACGTGGCTGAAATAACTGTGATCATGAGCTAAGGCATATGGGAATACATAAGTTCCTTACGAAAAAATTCAAACAGTCGGAAGACCTTTTGCATGAGAAGTTGGCGAACAACGCCCGAACTGGCAAATATACACGAACATTTGCACGAATGTTTATAAATACTTAGCAGATCAAAAGCTACAATCTAAAATACAATAAGTAACTAAACAAAGCAAAAGATAAAAAAATGAAAACGGCAACTTCCCGCCATTTTCTCATCTGGGAACAGTCTGGTTTTTGCGTTACGGTAGGCACACCACGGGGCACACCAGGCCTGAACTATCGCAAACTGATGTCTGGAACCAGTCTGGGATATTTCGACCGTATGGAAACAGACTGGAAATATAGTTGGGTTCACTTTTACTGTGCGCCCGTCTGGAAACAGACTGGCGGAAATTACCAGAGTTAGTAAGCTAATATATCCGATTTTGTAAAAAGCACTTTGCTCTTTGCCCCCTCATTGTCAGTACCCCGCGGAGGGGAATGAAATCGCATAAAACTCGGAATACCCGATCAGTATGATTAGATCCAAATACTGAACGACGTAAAGAGTGAGTACGTCCAGAAACTCGTGTTCCGGCTCCTTTAAAATATAATGTCTTCTAACGTCATTAACTCATATAATGTCTTTAAAATAATGTCTTCTAACGTAAATTATTAACACATTTCAGAAGGAAAGCAGCACTGTGAATGCATCGAAAGGTTAGTTTTCAATCTCAGCGAAATTTCACCGTCATAGCTAGTGAATCATTCACTAAACCATTATTTGAACTTACCGCGTGGTGAATAATTCAGAAAAGGTTCACCAGCCGGCTGTTGATTTTTTTCGTGTTGAATATTACAGAAGGTCTTGTTGAGTGGTTGATTTTCGCTCAATGCATTTGGTTTAAAACGTCTAGTATTTATTTACGCCTGATGAGAATGGAATCACAGATTCGTGCAAGCAAGTGCTGAATGTTGCGACTGGAAGTGAGACATGGACTCCTGCTAATATGACATATCAGAAGACAGCCTATATCACTGAGAACGGCATAACGATAAGCACATTTTGATATTTTCTATTGTAGTCCTCATTTTCAGAAATTCAAATGCCCTGGAATGTTCGCCTATTGGCATCATAAAGACGGATTTCTAAAACATCCTTCATGGGAAATGAGATGTGAATCGGGCAGTTGGATTGTAAGTTTCGTGCAATTCGTGCAGAAATTTAATGGCGAGCAGGAGTAGTCATGTACAAGGCCCGAAAGATTCAAATTCACAAATTTTGATATTCACTTGCTTTTTTCAGACGTGTGATACGAGCACTAAGCTTGGAGCGTACGACCCCGTATCGTCGGATGTCTTGACAACCAAGCTAACAACATGATTTTTTGCATTGTTCGTAGTCTTAATTCATCTTCCACAATAAAGTAACAAAATTACCTATGTAACTGAATTGAATGTGAGTTGAGAATAAAAAAATAAGGAAAATTAGGAAAAAAAAGGAAAATTAAGCTACATGTTGAATTACATGTTGAATTGTTCACATCTTTATAATAGCTGACCCTTGAACATCTTAAAGTAAATATCCGTCTCCTCGCCCGCGGTCTTCCTGCTGGCATGATAATCCCTAAAAACTGGAACGTTATGACAATTGCTGATTCCACGAAACGGAAAATATATTGCGCTTGCGAGAAATCTGTAGCAATCCTGCGTGCTCCAATGCGGATTTTCTAATTTTGATTAGGCTAAGATTATCCGTGTTTTGAGGTACAAGGATTTTCGGAAAGAAGCGGAAATAGGAAGATGGAGAGGGTCGTATATCTAGTCGAGGAAAACGGAAGAGGGCCTGGAATCGGAGTAACGCCCGGAACGATTATATCTTTCTTTTTTCTCTACTATCTATATGAGTACTTTTCAATTTGCATTGCTTAGCAGTTCTACCAAATATGTACAAACAATATGCACAATTTATGATCACCTTTTCCCGGTCTTCAACGGTCTGCCCAATGCTGTAAATATCTTGTCCATCATAGCGAAACTTCGAAAGCTCTCCTCCAGTCGCACATCGCACAGAACTAAATACGTGGGAAGGAAGCAGCAGTACCGGAAAAGAATTATTTATATATTTCATATATGTCACTATTTCACCACAAGTCTTATTTAACATATTACTTTAATGCTGCCAGAAGCACAATAATTTCTCGCTTTATTTCTGCCTATTTTGAGACTTTCTGCATCATTGTAGAACAAAAGCGCAGCTAATTCGGATATTCTTTCCACACAAACTCGTTTGCGCACAAGGCTTTATCTGCTTATTGGTAGTCAATAAATGACGATGTGCGTTCTTATGCCAGTGCTACATAAAGTTGGGTGGAAGTTGCTGTGTATGCAAATGAGTGTCACCCCAATTTCGGCATGATTGCCGTGGAAAATAAAAGAATGAGAAATAGGGAACGCGCAATAGTGGCTATGCATATGTGCAAAATATGGCCATATCACGCATTAGAATCCCTCGATTATCAAGAGGATCAAGAGGAGTACTCAAGATCTCTCGGCACCTCGGACTGAGTGAGTTGTTTTGAAGAAGATTAGAAGTCTCCGACCTCTCCCATCTATATCAAGCAACCCCTCCTTTGGAATAACCACCAATGTTAGTCCAGATAAAGGTGATAAACAAGAAACCAGAATCCCTCGATTCTCGCCTAGAACGACTCACAATGCGATCCAGCAATCGATGAGTGCTCCCGAAACATTGTGCACGAGGGCCCATTCAGAGCCTTGATCGATGAGGGCGTACAACCCGTACAGTACAAAGACGGGAATATTCAGAAGAAGAGTGGGAAAGCTTATCTTGATCACGAGCTGAAAAATCCCTATCAGTATACATTTATATCTATGAGATAAAAACCTTAGTCAGTGCAATGTTGTCATTAATCTGATAGCTTCGGTTGACCGAGTAGTGGCCGAACATCACACTGTTCTTGATCATACGATGAATTCGGAGGTTGTAGTAAAACAAGGAAAGAAAGATCTCAAAGCGATATGTATTGTTTTCAGTGAATAGAACATCCTACCCCTGTGCCGATCAGAAGTTCGAAGAAAAAGACGAGCGC
The DNA here is from genome assembly GCA_900490955.1 of Micoletzkya japonica. Lineage (NCBI taxonomy): Eukaryota > Metazoa > Nematoda > Chromadorea > Rhabditida > Diplogasteridae > Micoletzkya > Micoletzkya japonica. Next base: position 113,140 of record LS832740.1, read on the forward strand.
AAACGCGTTCATGGATAAATATTCTGCAATATCAAAACAGTCAGAGCAAACCAATTAAGGCTTGAAAACCAAGCCTTTTAATCGTATTATGAGACCGAGAGGGTGATGAGGAGCATGAAAGAATGAAGAGAGTCGGACAATAAATACGCTAATCGCGCTTGGTTTTCAAACCCTAAAACCAATAGAAAATAATTTTAGCTAATGTTTAACAGCATATCTAACTGTAAGCCATTTCAAAACTAACCACACGTGTACAGATATGCGAAAATTGCAGTAGCCAAAATGGTAGAAGTCTCCATCGACACGAACACTATTATCGTACTCGGGGTCTGTTTTTCATACCTAAATGTAGAATCATGTTATTCTACTGACCCTTCTTATGATTCGTGTGTTTGCTTGTCTTTATGATTTTCTATGTGCTTGCAATGCGAGATAATAGATGGTTAGTTCTATTGATAAATGTGTACTCGGTAGCTTTACATCCAACATACCAACTCCACCAGACCGTGCCGACGAATTGCGCTATGCATAGCTGAGGAATACTAAACAATATCATTGTCAGGAATCGAGTAGAGAGAGCTTACAGTGATATAATATAGGCGTAGATCGACTCCCGCATAATGGACAGTGTTAGGAGTAGCCTTTCATCTGAACAAAATTGTAACTGAGTGGATAGCATAAGTCGGCTGTCTTTTGCGTTTCCATTCGCGTTCTATTTGTGCAGAATGAATACAAAAATATGAAAAATAATGAAAAAAATCATCTTTTCCTAGGACAGCAAGCTCGCCTCGTTCATTCGAACATCGGAGGAAAGGTGAAAATAACACAGCATAAAAGATTCGTATTCCAGTTGTATGGACAACGAGAATAGGTGTCAGTTTTTGGCAAGTAAGAATGAAAGACACGAATGGAGAGACACAAAAAGGACGACAGCGCGAATAGCTGCAAGCACGCGAATCGTGTCCCCCGTTCATTATTTACTGATAGTAATCTGTTCATAATTTGACATTCTTACTTCACTTTCCTGTGCAAAAATTTCTATGTAATTTTTAAAGGGTTAAAGACCTAGTAAAGACGTCCCGGTTTGATGGAGCAGCAGCAAGGGCCGGGCGGAGACGGCAATGAACCCGTGCAGGGCACACGAGCAGAAGGTACAGCGGATCTGCAAAAATATTCACACAAACTTTTTCTGCCTTTTTCTCATCTTAACAGCGTTAGTCGCTAAGTATATTGCCTTCAATCCTTTTAAAAAGATTTTTTTCTTTTGTAGAAGTGTGTACTATTGATCATTTGAGAGTTACTCATCACGTTTATTTATGAAGCTATTAAAAGAGAGAGCAATTTGAGACAGAAAGGATATGATCTTCAGATGTTCTACCTAAATAACTGAGTTCATTATAAATGGGTCTCTTTGGGAATTGATAGCAGCTGTAGAACGGACTAGGCCAGCATTCTCTTGTGTGATAGAAACGGAAGTGATTCTATAGACTTCCTTTTCGTATCCTGGTTAAAGGGACATGGAAGCCAAAAAAGATTGGCTTTCATATGAAAGTTTATCGCCTATATTTATATAAAACCAAAACCAGAGAAGTGTCTACTTCGCGCGATATCCTAAAAATCGTTTCCCAGCCAAGGCGCAGTCTTAAATCGAGGTATTCCCGGAACAAATAAATATTTCTCGCCAGAGAAATTGTTTAAAAATATTTTTCAAAGGCTATTATGTTTATTATCGTCTAAGAAACATATTTTACAAGTATAACCATATTCGGTTTCAAAAAATTTCTCGGTGTAAATGCAGGAAAGGTTAAGGGAGGAAGCAGCCTCTAATCAAAAGTTTTAAAATTCGTTGAAAATTCTTCTAAGGTTTCAAAATGTGATGAGAAACATAATGACAACAAAAAAAATCAAAGAAAAAACTCGAAAATTGCATGTTTTATTTTTTCGTTCCGGGCTTCCGTCGTTGAGAAGAATGTCGCTTTTGGCTTAATTCCTTTCGCTAAACACAGTAGCATCGTCGTTGGGCGAAATTTCAAAAAATCATTTCTCGAATACTATTAATTTTTATTATTTTTCCTTTTGTTTTTATACAAACTACGACAAGATCTTTCATATAAGCTTCACTTGAAAATCACTTCCATGTCCCTTTAGTACAAATGAGAAGAGATGGGTATGATTAGAAAATGTGGGTAAGTCAGTAATGGCCGTTTCCCAGGCCATTTTCCGGGCGTTCAACAGTACTCCATTCAGTTTGATGATTAGGCAGCCGAGAAGATTTCAATATTTCAAAATCTGTAATGATTCGTGTTTATATGCAAAGTATCGCAGCCCGCCCAGACCTAACCTATTCAGAATTCTCATAGCCTATATCATGAGATCACTTCAACCCTAGCTGGCTTCTACCCGAAGATTCTCAGCTCTTCAAAATATAAAGACAGCGCTGTGCATTTCAGCAGTTAGGGGAGATCATAACTAGCAAAAACTAAGGTAGTTCAAGGCAGTTCTCAAGCAACGTCGTCTGGGCAGGCTACTAAAGAGCCAGAAGCTGCAGTATTGTAGGCTTTAGGAGCCAGAATAAGTGAGAGTAATCAACGGTGGCTTTCGAAAATAAGCAACGCATGGAGCAAATCACGAAAAAGGCAACGTCTTACGGCGTTTAGCGCATAGGAACAAGGTAAACGGCATCGACGTTTTCCCGGAACAAATAAATACCTCTCGCCGTAGAAATTTTTTAAAAAATATTTTTCAAACACTATTATCTTTATTATCGTCTCAGAAACATATTCTAGAAGTATGGTCATGTTCGGTTTCACAAAATTTGTCGCTTCGATGTCCCTTTAAAAGTATTTCAAGTAGTTGAGTAGGAATATTTACTGTTGTAATTGAACAAAACTTTATGAATGTACCTAAACTACGCAAAAAAAAGAAACTAACTTACTGTAATGTGCATGCGTCGAGCATTGCAGAATGTTTGGAAGAGTATGGGACATACAGGAAGGAACACAGCACAGAAGAAGAGCTAAACTACCATGAATTACTACAGTTTGCCACTTTTCAAGCAATTTTTCACCTCGACGGCATAAATGGAATGGAAGATAGTCGGATGGGTCGCCGTAGCCGACGAGTTGATGAAGAAGATTAGAGCTGTCATAATGATGAATGCTACATCATTGCATGCTGGAACGAAGACTTATTTGGAGCCTCTCTCATTTTTTTGTGAAAGAAAGTGTGAAAGCTGCAATATACACCTTTTTCTTTAAATCGAAACTCCGGCAAGGTGGTTACTGAACACTGGGATCAGAATTACACTGAGCCGTGTAATTCTATTTGAACGTTGTTAGATATCAGACAAAAGAAGCGGAGGAGCGGCACAAGCTCATCTTACCTAGAATCTGTTGTTTGTTCAATTCTCTGAGAAATTTGAAAGAAGCTGTGTTTTACAATCCAAACTGGACTTCAATTTTCTCAGGATTACATCTTTTCTTATTAATTGAAATACGAGGAAGTAGAATATGAAGAAGTTTTGAAAACAACATAACAAAAACAAAAGATAATAAATAGATCAAAGGATGAAAATAGCTATGTATCTGGAAAGGGTCGATCTGAATAGAGGGTTGCACAAAACGTTGCCTGTCCGGAATGGCAAGTCTAGGCGAACCTTCGGGTTGCAGCTGTCACTTCTGAGAGACTCCAGTGGGCGGCCGTATGCATAACAACATTGTTAGCACCTGGGAATGAGAAAGTTCGGTACGAATCTATTATCTGCTTGGACATAAGCAATCTTGCGATTAAAGGAGAGGTCCCACGGAAAAAAATCGTTATTGAGTTATTCGTTGAAAGCATTGCAATACGCGCTAGGAGTGCTTCGTTGAAACTACAAACTACCCCATGAGATATATCGCATGTCTCACACATTGTGATGATATCTCACACATTGGGATGGCCGTAGTGAGGCCTAGAGAGCGGTTTTGAATCGGGATTTTCGCTCATCATATTAGCATGTTTCCATACAAACAATTCAAGAACGATTTTTTTTCGTGGGACATTTTCCTTAACGAGAGCTTAAAACGACCTGAAGGAAGGCGAAAATGAATCAAGTACGGTTAATAGCGGGGTAGAAGCATGTAACAAAAATATGGTAAAAGCATAAAATAAGTGATTTATGCGTGACGGGATCTCATGCGAGATGCAGGCGTATAGAACTGTCTATACTATAGTAGAGAAAAAAGGAAGATATAATCGGTCCAGGGACCCCCGATGCCAGGCCCTCTAGATAAAACACGGAAGTATTTATGCGCGGAACGATATATTCTTCCCGGGAATTTCGCGAAACTGTTGAAGCGGCTACAGCGGTCTCTTGTTGTAATTTCGTGTTATTTCTTGTTTTCTTTTTTCAATTTGAGTATTTCTTGATAGTATCACACTCATGAACGAAATAGACCACATTTGATGCATTATTTTGTCTGATCACAGCTCGGTTTTCAGATGCAAGATCATAAACTCAATAATGAGCAAAAACTGAAAAAGAAAACATAAAAGAAGCTGCAAGAACGCACGCAGCACCAAACATCCAGAATAAATCGATAGCAGTAAAATCGAAAATAAATCGTTCCGAAGATGACGCATAAATTCCACTTCTCGCTAAGGCCAGTAACTTTTACCAGACCGTATTTTCGAATTATACGTTCCGCATTTCTCTACTATACCATTCTAAATGACAGACGGAAGGTGTTGCCGATCACATCCAACCACGACTAACTATAATCCACCAATAAGACTACAATTACCACAACAACACCAAAGGAGACCACAAAACAAATTCAAGATCATCCCACTACTCCGACTACTGTATCGTCAGTTCGCGATTAGGTTTCGTGTTGTGCCGTACTCGAGGTTACCGGTTCAAACGCCCCGCTGCGCGTCAGCCCTTGCGTATGACGATATTCAGTTTCTTGTATTTCCGAGAAAAAATGGTAAATTTTTTTATTCTTGCATTTTCATTTCCACCATCATTTTACCTGTTCCGTCGTCGTCATCTGCTTGAATCCTTTTAACTTTTAAGGAGAGCGTTGGCGCCTTCTCTACGTTCTCCTCCCATTCTTCTCGTCTCCCAATTCAACCCCCGAAATCGAGTCCGACCAACCCTTTTCCATCCTCGATAATTCACTTCTGGTCACAGGACAGGAGGGAGTTCCCGCCGTACCAGGTTCGCTAAGTTTTCTTCGAGCCCTTCCCATCATCGTTCCCAATCCCCTTACCCTCACACCTTTATCTATTCACAATAACGGCAAGGTGTTGATTGCATGGTCATGTCAACAAATACTATCATGAAGCGAAAAAAAAGAAAAGTTTTTCCCCACAGTCACTTGATAACTTCCTCGAACATCTTGAAGTAAATATCCGCTTCTTTCGGGGTGCTCCTAACCCTGAACATTCCTTGATCAATAAGCCTTATTGTTAGTCACAACAAACCTCGCGACAATCTTGTAAGTTCGCCCAAGTTTATTCAATATCCTGTCTATGACAACAATACGTCGAAGGCTTTCTTCCAAGCGACGGTCGCAAAATGATATGTATATCATGATAAATAAGGAATATCTGAACGCTTGGAAGTTGTAGCTTATCAAAATTCTGCAGTTCTGCTAAAAGCGCGAAAGAATTATTATGTTGCAAACGATTGTTGCTCACGGAACCAGCTAATTAATATACTGACTATTCCAGCTCTGCAAAATAGTTTTAGAATTTTGCAACTCCCGTGGAAAGGTTAATTAACATCATTCAAGAGCTCTTGTTTTATATTATGTGATGAAAAAGATAAATGATTGAATGAATGAATGAATATATATTTAACAGTTACTCTCTATGAATGACTTACACTGCAATCCAGAAATCGACCATCGCAATGCAAACAGTACTGGCCTCTTGCCACTTGGTCGTGTTCCTTGAAAACTAAACTATTTTAAATCATTTTATTCATGAAAAAGTTTCCTAATAATCTTGGACGTACTTTAGTAAAACGTAGGCGGAGCCAAATGCGGTAGCTGGCGTGCTGAGAACCACCGTTGGAACGGCCAGTTTGAAGATGAACTGACAATGATAAGTCGACACTTTAAGTGGGCATTAGATTGCCTCTTCGCTCCTTCTCTTTGTATAGTCTCTCTTTTTCCTACTATTTATAGATATGCAAATTGAAATTGCGAATAGGGATATGAATTTATTCGATTAAATTTTTAGGTCGAAATTAAAATTTGGCATTTCTAAATGTTGGTGTGTTTTGCTATAAAGCATTTGCGTAGGTAAGCATTGCGTGATAAATTGCTAATTCCGCTATCCCGCAAAATGGATTTATCTACGCGTTTGAGTAGCTAGATTTATTTACTATAGAATTATTCACTATGAGCAAAAATGAAAGCAAAGTTGTCATAGTCTTTTCAGACTACATTTTTCAGATGCTCCCCAGACGTTCTTCATCAGCTTGGGTAAAAAAGTTCGTCGTTGACTTTCGGTCCTTGCAAAAATAGCAACAATTCTGTGTAGCGATAGACCCATGAATTTATATAACTGTTAGGAAAAACATGCCGCTAGGCAACACCTTTCGAAATATTCACCAGCAAATTTTACCAGTGCCTTTGTGAATTATTCACCACACGTCTGGTGAAACTGGCTGGGTGAATAATTCACTGCTGAGTACTGAAATTTCATTACCAATGAGAGTCCCTCACTCTCTGCGTTCTCTTCACTTTGCACGGTCCCTCTCATTTGAAGAATTTTTTGGATTGATTTTATGCATTGACACGCGAAACGCCGATGTCAAAAAAGAGAGCTAGAATGTCTGAAAAAAGTGAAAATTACAGGTCGCATGCCTTTATGAACGAGATGTTCTCTGCCAACTGGTAGTTTCGATTGATCGAATACGAGCCGAAGGAAGCCTTTACCGAGATGAGTTTGAGCTGATTGACATTATGCATGTACATAATACCGCACACCTCAAATGGAATAACTTTTACATTCTTTTTAATCGTGAAAAAAATTCATGTTTATAGATAAAAGGGAAATATTTACTAATTGACTTTTCACATATTTTTAACTTACCGTGCCGGACACTAAAGCTTCAAACGACATTATAGCTAGTAAAATGGCAAGTGATATGTAATCTGAAAAACAACTTCAATTTACTTCATAAATTTATTCCATTACCAGAAGTAAATAAAAATGATAATATCATAGTATTAGAATCTGATAAAAATTCCATTAAGATAAATACAGATATTGTGCTCATTCCTTGCTTCTCGTTCCTGAATTAAAAAATGACACTTCATAAATAGGTGTATGTTTCCCAACTCACCATTTCCACCAGTAGGTTGAAATTATTTGAAAGATAAAAACTTGAAACATTCTGAAATATAGTTATGCTTTGTATAAACAAACAAAACACTTAGATGAGGCGCAGAAATAGAGTACTTACATTGTTATAAAGTAAAAGTAATGAAATTCACGGAGCACCGAGAGAAGAATTAGCACTTTTGCATCTGAATCATTAAATGTCCATATGACGAAGTATGCGCTCCATAGTTACATTATGAAAGTTATATCTAAACTCTTTCATGAACAATGCATTAGCGATCTCTAACCGTAAACGAAATAAAAGGGAGGAGAAATAGATACCTTGGAAAATGCCTGTAGCTTGTTGATAGATGATCAAACAGCGTGAAATGATTCCTACCGAGAAGTGTACGATGGCAGAGCATAGGAAACAACGAAGCTGAAAATCTGATTTACTTGTATGAGATGATAAATAAAAAAACTGATAAATCAGTGTAGTTTATATAGTGGAATAAACCGATCCGTCAGTTTCTTCCGTTCCAAAATGAGTCTAATTCTCTCTCTTTTGCACACTCTCTCGCCTTATATTCGGAATGATTTGACGACGGATCTTTTTAATCCACTATAACAAAGAAAGCAGTAACGCTCAACGAATAGCGAATAATAAAAAAACTATATCTCACCGAAAGATGCAACGGCTTCACATCAAGAAATGTTCGAAAAAGTAAGGCTAGTACAGGAAAAGTAAAGAACAGCACAGCATACTGAAAAAATACATATTCTTTTGGTAGGTATCATGGCAAACCTCTATGCCATAGATGATATCGAACAGTGGATAATATAAATTTGTCTGAGCCGAACTGAGAAATATGACGGTTCCAGTCATCAGGATATCATAGAGCGACTGAAAAAGTGTAGCATAGACTGAAAATTAGTTTACTCCATGCTATGTGCAATTTAATGCGAAGAAAACTTTGCTTTCGCGCAAAGTTTCCGACTCGCGACATATATAATCTTTTTCTCTGATATGATTGCTAGACAGACAGGGCTGATAAGAGGTAGATGATGAATGCCAATATTAGGCAGATGCATTCTGTGGAAACTTAGATATGAACACGCAAGGTAATGTGGAATCGTAAGGCTGAATAATAATAGGCAAGCCAGCGTGATTATTCAACACCACGCGAGTCTTCCAGCTTTAGATATTTGTCCCTTCCGGTGTGAAATATTATATGTATTTTAGATTAATGCGGATTTTAAGAACGATGCGCAGCAATATGCTCAAAAAATGTCGCATGTTTTGCGAAAAGAAGGCCACCTTTGAACGTAATACTTATCGACGGAATATCACAAACTCGCACAAGCGGCACACTCCTTGTGGTTTGGACTTAAAACCTATCTTGGATAACCAGAAATTTTGATAAGAATTGTAGTTTGCTATTTCTGACCGATTTCTAAAAGTGTATTAGAGAAAACAAACGGAAACTAAAATTGGCATACCACAATGAACTAAGATTAAGCAAACTAGAATTTCGAAAAGTTACGGAAAATTATCTAAGTGTATTAAGAATGCTAGGAAAGTGTGATTGTTTTCAAGCTCAACGTGCACTTTCGCGTTAGTCTACCATTTTAAGTGATGATATGTTTTTACGCGCGCAGATGCTGAATAGTAATTACTACGATCCCGGACGCGAACCTCGTTGAACAAAGGCGTCATTGTGAGAAATATGTGCTATTTCTATTAACGTCACTTTCAACGAGCAAATGAATTCCAAACGGAAAACAACATAATATAATCTGAAAAAACATCCTGTAAGCTTACATCGCGGGAAATATTTGTACAAAAATTTCATATCAAAAATATCTTATCAGTTTGCACGTAATTTGTTCAAGACAAGTCATTCTTTCGTTTGGTTTAGCCGTTCAGGACATGACATTGTAACGTTGGTAATTCCCTTGGAAAAGTCCCTTTTTGAAAAGATTGCTATATAATAGTACCGGCCGAACACAGATTTGCCTTGATCTTCTTCAGAATCCAAACATTATGCCGATAGAGCACATATATAGCTAATTGAGAGGAGCAGAAGAGTAAAAACTCAGATTCACATTTTTTAACCGGTAGTCTTGCCGGACTTCAACGAACGTCATGAAAATGCGCCGGCTAGGTGCATGAGTCCTGAATAAGGCGGTGCTTTTTGTGCCCAATATTCCTTAATCGTTCACCTTGAATTGTGCCCCGACTAAAGCTCAACACATTCCTTTATCAGAATCCCCGTTTCTCCTCCCTTACATACCTCCCTTGCGTCTTGTAGCGTATTCGCTACGAAGAATTCACTGGATGACTACATTTTCATTAGTTATCATAATAATAATAATCATAATAATCAATAATTTTCATGAAATAATCATGAATCACACAGGTCATAATTTCAAGGCACGCGGTAGCATTCAAATTGCGCACGCTTCCACTGACTTCGCGTCAGCCCACTAATGGTCGGGGGCAGTGAACGCGTTTGCTTTTCCTGTTTTGTTTATTGTCATTCTTCTTCTCTTTTCCGTGCCCGCCGCCGTCGTGTTCATTTTCATTGCCGTTCTCCCTCATTCATTCATTCATCCTCATCAGGATCGAACGAGGGCGTTTTTCCTTGCGATCATCTCTCCTCTTCTCGACTCACCGAAAAAGGAAATGAACAACACTCACGGACTCATCCGCACTCCGTCGACCTCTTCTCCAATCGAAGGTTCAGGTCGATTCTTGACCTTTCATTCATTCATACCTCTCTACCCGCGCTTTTCTCTTCTACTTTGCTCTTCTTCGCCACCTTTCATTGTTTCTTATAACTGTGCAGAGATAAATTGTCTTTGTGCAGGATTGTTAACCCCTGTCAGTCATCTTATTTCCACAACATTCTAGAACTTTTAGAAGCGAAAATGGTAAGAATATCATTTTTTTGAGCTTCTAGTAAATCCTAAGAGTGAGCATGGTGTTAGCTTTAGTACCTAAGCAGAAGCCCTTCCCATATCTAATCCTTCATTCGTGGTGTGCTACACACCAATCTACCGTATTAGTAAATGTCGGAGTGATTTTTCGCTTTCCAAAGGTTTTGCATTGTGTTTCGACAACAGGCCAGATGAAGAACATGAAGAACCCATAATGAAGAACCCACGAATTCTTCTCTTACTTCCTCTCTCGTCTTTCACCCCCATCTCCACAGAGAAAAATATGTGCTCTTTTTCTCCCCTGGACATATAATGTGCCCCACAGAGAACCCAATGTGCCCAATCAAGCACATTATGTGCTCCATGGGGCCCATATATGTCCAGTGGCGAAAACGAGCACATCAAGGTGCCAATTAGAGCACATATTTTTCTGTGTGTCCGACATATTCCATCAAGAACTCAGATTAAGAATACCTCTTTTCACCTTGGCAAGTGAGGGCGGTATGTTGGCCATCGTCTCTTTTCTTCGTCTCTCCCCTTTCTGTCGCGGCTGCCCTACCCCATAGTGAAGATTTTCAAGTGAAGCCTTTTGTCCCCACTCCCACCCCCGTGATATCCTTCTTCATCCCCCCTGCCGCACACCATAAGGTGCAATGATAAAGATAAAGATAAAGATAATGATGAACCTAGAAAGGGTTTCACTGACGGACCTATGACCGTCAGTGAAACCTTTAAAGAAGACATTTGTAGAAGGCATTTCCTTGGTGGAGTAGGATTCCACAACGCGATAAGTTTCCCGTTAAAACGCGCAACATAGAACACAGAAACACAGAAAGCGGAACACAGAAGACATAGAAAACAACGAAGCTAAACCACCCGTGTCTTTCAATTTTAGGTTTTATAGCAAGTTAAAGTGACACTAGCGTACCGTTAAACGCATTCGTTTCAAATTGATTGAATAAAACATCAATTAACTAGTTAATGAACGGACGAATGATTTTTAAAATTAATGTAGTGAATTTTCGAAAAGTAGAGTGAACTCCGCGTAGATGATTTCGAATACCGGGCAAAACTTCGCAAGTTAGGAAATATTATCGTACTGAAAATAGGAACAGAAAAACGTGTGCAGTATGTAGATGGCTAAGATAAATATATTCATTACTGATTTCTTATCTATTTCTGACAAAAGCACAGATGGAGCGTGCTCAAACCAATAAAATAGACCTCAATTGCTCATTGTTAAAAAAGGTAGTCAGCGTCCTGTTGCCAAAACATTTATCTCAACATCTGAATCATACAAGATTTCTTGATATCATTAATATACGCAGCTGGAATCAGATGTATTATGTCTATCTATGATCAACAAGAAATAGTAAACAAATGTGAAAATGTTTGTCGTTATCTAGACGGACTTTCGAGACATTCGTTCACGACTTGATTCCATTTGTTCGCTGAACAGTCGAAAGTAGAGATCCGTTTCGTACGTCGGAGACGAGGGAACGTGTTTGCTACAATATGTATCATACAACCATGCAGAGCACACCAGCTTCACGAAGACGGGATGACATCACGAAATCACCACAAGCATTTGTATTACTAAATTAGCTCATCCTGTGCTGCAATCCATGATTGATCTATTATATAAATTAATTGATGTTTTAATTAATAAATGGTTTTATTTAATAAATTGTTTTGACGACTCTAAAGTAGAAGCAAATCTTATACGCGATTCGGGCCCGCTTCGCTCGTGTTGATCGTCTTCCCATGTTTTCGAGAAGTTGATCGATCCACGCGATTCGCCTCACTTCACTCTCGATGCGCTCGTCACAGAACAGAAGAGGATAGATGCTTCCGAACGCTGTATACCTGTAAAACACTATATGATTTACCAGTTATGGTAGAGAAAAATGGAAGATATAATCGTTCCGGTTGTAGCGCTGATTCCGGAGCCTTTCAAAGCGATCTAATCAACTTCTAGTATGTACCCAGAAAGTTTAGTTGTTGCTGATTTCAAAAATATTCCATATTTCTGATATCTTTTCTTTGAATGAAATATAGTGGAATAAACCGATCCGTCAGTTTCTTCTGTTCCAAAATAAGTCTAATTCTCTCTCTTTTTACACTCTCTCGCCTTATATTCGGAATGATTTGACGACGGATCTTTTTAATCCACAATAGCAAAGTTTAAAAGCGCGAAAAATTAGCTAAACATCGTAGCGGCGGAATCAAGAATTACACTTATAAAGAAAAGAATTACATTTCTGGTTTTTTAAATTTTTTTCCAGTATTGTTTCGTCTGACTCAATTTTGCAATAAGTAAGTGGAAATGATTTACATGCGACATCGATATCTTTTTACTTCTTTAGGAAAATATGAACTTACACTGCAACGGAGAAATCAATCATTCCCGCACAAAAAGTGCGCAATCCAGCACGATTTGGTGAATGCGAAAGCCAAATGCTCAGCCCGTAAAAGGCGAAAATAGGAGTATTGAAGATGACGGTGAAATGCGCGATCTTCGTTATCAACTGAAATCTCTCATTTTTTGCTTCTAATCTAAATAGTAGGGTTTAAACTAAGTGCGATTAGCGCATTTATCCAAGCGCGATTAGCGCATTTATCGTCTAACTCTCTTGATTTTTCCATCCTCCTCATCACTCTCTCGGTCTCATAATTCGATTAAAAGGTTTGGTTTTCAAACCCTACTAAACAGTACAACAAAGCGAGATTTATTTATTTATTTATCAAATATTTATTTATTTATCATTAATATCCCTTATGCTCCTTATTATGACCGTCTTCGTAGGCTTGATCTATGTACTTTGGAGATCCGTAGGGCAATTAATGATATTATGTTCATCTATAATTCACAGCATTCCAAGCGTTCGATTAGCGAATGGCGGATTCTCCCGTGATCTATGACCACTGCGGACAAAGCAATTAGCCAAAATTCACAAATTTAAAAACTTAAGCTCCTCACCATCAGTCCAAATAACTGCCAAAATTTGGTGAAGATTCATTCAGCCGTAGTGGAGTAAATTTAAAATTGGTTGCCAATTCGCTATTAGACACTTCCCCTTTCGTTCAGAATGCTGTGAATTGTGCTTACAATTACTATGACCTATCTAGAACATCTCTATATACATTAGCACCTCTCCCTCGTCCTCCAAGATCTTCTAATAGCTTTCGTTTCGCGATCCCTTATGATCAACATTCCCATCACACCACTTGTTCTAGTAGATCCATCTCATTCTGGAATGCTTTGCCTAAGACTATTGTTGACCTTCCTCCTAGATCTTTTAGAAATTTCATAGTTAAACAGGATACACTTATTCTCCCATCCGCATCTAAGATTAGACTTTAATCCTTATTATATCTAACTTACAAACTGCCCAACCACCGATTCGCTAAGCGACGTATCTCTCGTTATCTTATATCTGCATATATCCCCATCTACTGTACCCTTTCCCTACGACGAGAATGAAGAATGAATGATGAATGAAATACACCGTAAGGTTTGTGCGGTAGGCAATAAAGCTACATCGTATAGGGCCGAAATTGAAATTTTCAAAAGCGAAAAAATTCGATTTTACTAGTCACACCGTTTAGTTTTCTCTCTTTGAAACGGTATCATAAACGTTCAAATCGTGAAGATTGAACACTGTTTTGAATTACCTTTTACGTGGTTCATCTTATAATTTTTTCATTGTCGATCTAAGACACTTGAATCTGACAAACGGAATTATATTTCCCTTCTTCTCTTTCATACCTTGATGAGGGTGATGTTTTCTCCCAATTGATATTTTCTATTGAGGGAGTAGAAACCAACAGAAGCACCCGTTTTGATTCTTCGAAACTGGGCAACATTGTAATAGACGATAACGAGAAAGATCTAAGAAAGTTAATTTTTTGGAGATAATAAGATTAGGAGAAAATAGAATTTAAAAAAGAAATGATTTACCAGAACGGAAACGAAGACTTCTAGGACAAAGAAGGTAACGAAATCTCGGAGTGAATAATAATCTAAGCGTAACCAATTTCTGCTTAGAATATATATGATTACTGACCATAAATAAATAAGTAACTACAAATCAGAGAAACGGCATCCGAAAGTAATTCTACAAGTACGAAGGCTACTATGGTAGTCGGACCTTCCCGTTCATACCTGTTAAATTATTTCTTGGTTGTTTTACAGAGCAATAAAAGAAATGCTATACCAATTCCACCAAACGGTTGAGGCAATCAGGCATATGCACACTTGAGTAGGGCTGAAACTACTAGTTTCATGCTGATAGAAGTGTGAAAGAACGAAATTTTTTACATGGATGAGTAATAAGAGTAGAGCGTCATACGCGCGACAGTAGTCAAGGCGATCACCTTGCCATCTGAGAAATGTCTTGTTACATTTATCCTATAATTTAATATTTGCATAGTATATATATGTCGCATTGAGTCTTGAGGGCATGATTTTTCATGACCTTTCCGTAAATAAATCTGAACCTGGACTGTCTGTATTCTGTTCGTATATCATAACTACGCGGAAAACTGATCCGAAGAGGGTGTGAAATACGGAAGATGCCAAGGTATATCGAACCTGAAACAGTCTCCAAATACCTCTTCTTGAATCATATGTTACAAGTCTATTTGAGGCTGTCATTATATACGTATTATTATGGTGATGAGTGGGAGTAATTCGCTGTCCGAATCTCCTACCGTCAGATGCATGTGCCGAGCTCTGAGAAAAGCGTAGACCATAAAGGGGCTCAGAGAAAGGTGGAACACAAGCAACAATATCTGCAAAAAATCATTGCTTACAGTATGACCGATTCATCTTTTTCAATATGCATAATCTGTAATTAAGAAATTCAGAAATTTAGCATACCTCACTCGTATACATAATCTCATAAAGAGGAGAGTAGGGTCTTGTCTGGGAAGCATTGATAAGGATGAAAGACCCAGTCATGGAATTCTCGGAGAGAGAACTCTGCTACCTCACAATGAGACCTCAACACCGTACAATGAAAGCGAGAATAATAGAAGAGCATGTTGATATTTACTGTACAGGATAAGGTCAGCCTGGACGGATAACAACAGCCTTTTTGCTTGAGCATCTGATAATGACATGGCACGGAGAAAAAAAAGGAGAAAGCCGAACCTACGCACGGACCACAGCATTCCGCCCGGTGAAGAATGCGTCTAATAGCGAAATGACTACTTTTTGAATTTTCTCAAGAATAGCTCAACCAATCAGCACCAAATTTTCAGAACTTGTTGAATTCATAGTGGCGAGCTTAAGTTTTTAAATTCATATTTTTTCGTTCACTGGTTCGCCTACAGGATCGGATCCTGTGCGCGAAAACCGCTATTCGCTATTATGACGCTTGGAATGCTGTGGGATACGGTATCCTCCACCCAAGTACGCTTGGGAAAGAACAAATGGCAAGATGACTCATCATAGATTTGCAAGACAGGATATGATAAATGTAAGATTAACCTACGAATGCAACCAGTGAACAGAAATGAGTACAGTGTGTTGGTGTGCATGCGTGGTATGTGCAGTACTGCATGCAAGAGAAGAGAACAGGAGAATTTGTACTTTAAATTATATGAAATTGCGTACGAAACTTGCGGAAAGGGTGAAATAAGTACATCGAATTTTACTTTTGTTATCGAAAGACTTTCATCATTTACTTTACATCGGTTTTGTTTTTACAGCTTGAATAAGAACAGGAAACAAGCAGTTTGCAAGAATCTCGCAAGGGGTGGTTAGCGAACCAGTATTTCACTCACTTCTAATCTCGTCGTAATCGTATGTTATGCGCGTTTACGGTTTTGTATCCTCCATTCCCCGAAAAGGATTACACAATAACTCCCATTGTTGTACGGTATGTGATCGATGAGGCTGTAGTCCAACAGAAAACAAGTAGTGGCGTTCTTATATCTTGTTTATGCTCCGGTTAAAGGGTCCTTCTGACCATCTCATTCATTTCAAGAGACAACCAATCAGCGAGCGGCAAAAGAGGAATGGAGGCAAAGAGAGAAATCAAACGAGAGATAAGCACAACTTTTTTTCTCAATTGTCAGTAACGGTGAAATTTCAAGTAAAAGGAGATAGTATGAGACTCATATGACAGAATCTTCCGTCTTTAATGTTTCATTGGTGGATTCTGACTTACATTTATATTCAATGGACATATCTCTCTCCGATTCATTCTACGTGATCTCTCTGAACTCGATTTCTATATTAAATGCTTTTTGAGTCTTGATGATAGCATTACGTTGAATACACAAGCAGCTGGAAAGCACGCAAAGCACAGAGAAAAATATGTGCTCTTTTTCGCCCCTGGACATATAATGTGCCCCACGGAGCACCTAATGTGCCCAATCGAGCGCATTATGTGCTCCATGCGGCACATATATGTCCAGGGGCGAAAACGAGCACATCAAGGTGCCAAATAGAGCACATATTTTTCTGTGTCTACATGGAGTTGAACAGTTAGGGATCTAATGTCAAATATTATTAAAAGAAAATGAATGTTGAAAGAGCTGCACAGTTCTTTCCGCTGACCACCGTTTAACTTCAACCGGAGCCGGAAATTAGTCTAAGCTGGCATTTTGCCAAGAGAGTTTCACTGTATTTAGCGGAGTGCGCGGCAAAGATTTTCCAACGTTCGCTTTCCTCCAATAATAGATAACGAGTTCTGGCAATTGAATACTGGTAATTTTGCTGTCCTTTCCACTGAAGCACCTTCGTGCACTCATTGTTAGGTAATCTCAGATGATAAGACGATGAGATGTTCTGGAGAAAAGTTTATCGGCGCTTGGGCATTTCAATTTGGTCTGCGAACATCTGGAAGTAGAGGTCCGTTTCCTGCGAGGCCGTAGGCACTATGCGTTCCCTGAAGCTTGGTTTTATTTTATAAGCAAAATTAATTTTGTTCTACTCTCCTCAAACTATCAAATATACACTAATAAAGTTCTCTGTCAATTCAGTAAACAGACGTGGACGGAGTCCGTAGCTTCTTTCCAAGTCGCGTCAGAAACCGATCGATGGGTTGTATCGTGCGCAGCCTCTGCTCGATTCGCCGATCGCAAAAGAGCAGAAGATAGTTGGTCACGACGACGGCATAACTGCAAGGACACCAAATTCGAATCGCAGAAGCAAAATATACCGTGGGACATTATCTTGCTTTACTTTTATAGTGATTTTTCAGGAACAGGTGGGAGACTTGTTTGAAAATCATCCGAAACGGCGCGTACGAATTCACAATAATCTCCAAAAAGGCAATATGCATTTTCTGATTTAATGGGTGGAGTTGCGCACAAGTCGAGTTCCGCACAGCTCTATCTATGCACCACGTTAGAGAATGTTGTAAAACAATTCGTTGTCCGGTTATCTTTACGCATGAGCAGAATCCGATTCCATTTAGGAAACTCATTTAGTTTTCCATTACTTAGAGCAGGCCTTGTGCGCATATGAGTTTGTGCGGAAATGATATCCACCCGATTTAATTTGATTGCGCTCACATTGCAATGCATACGTCGATTAGAGCCGCTGAAAGATATCGAAGTCCTCCGTATCCACTCTCATTTGGAATGAGGACGTACAAACCGAAAAAGACTATGACAGGAGCGTTCAGAAAAACCGTAGGATAGGCAAGTTTGAAGATTAACTGAAATCACTCGAAATTATTCCGTTAGTCAGTTACGAAATTGATAGCTCATCAATTTCGTAACTGGCTAAATATATCTATGACTATCAGCGTAGATCTGTTTAGTTGTGATTGTGGGTGCTTCATCGTGAAAGATAAAACAACAGCTGAGAAAATAAAAGAAAAAAAACGTTGAAAATGCTTTTTAAGCATGGTTGAAAATCTCATACCTTGAACAAATCAATATTCTCTCCCACTTGGTAGCTTCGATTAACCGAATAAAATCCAAGCATTGGACCTCTTTTCAGTCGCCTCACTTGTAAGATGTTGTAATAATATAAGCCGAAGCATATCTAGAAGATGTTTTACTTGAACTTTAGCTTGAACATCTAAAAATAAAACTAACCCAAACGGAAAGAACGAGCTGTGTTGCGAAAATAACTAGCATCTTTCCCAGAGAGACGATTTCTGACATTTCACAAGTTTTTTTCATCACCTTACGAGATTAATTTCAGTGTTCGAAACCTGTAGTGTAGACATATCCAGAAGCGGCAGAGAGAATATTTGTAAAAGATTCGGTGGTCATGAACACAATTGCCGTGCTGGGACTCTGCTTCTCATACCTTCAATTACTATATTATTTTCCTAATATATTATTTTCCTTCTATATGTTACAAGTTCCACGAAAGTTGACAAAAAGTACGCGAACGATTGTGAACTGTCTATGCAAATACGCGCGCTGATCTACCTCTCCGGCTCCAATTTTCTTGCTATTCTATTAATTTCTGCCATGGTAACACGTAAGAAGTCAATTGGACAGCGTAATCAGCGGGTATAGTTTATTATTTCAACCAAAAGTATTAAATCGTTCCGTTTTTCTGCCATACACAGTGATCCGACCAATGCAACAGGGGGCGCGGGGCGGGGTTCGAACCCCCGACCATCCGCTTGCAAAGCGAACGCGCTATCCACTAGGACACAGCGCCAACTGGTCGTACGAGTCAAGGCGCCCATGTATAGTTGTTGTATCTCTAATCGGAAAATGGTTTCGGGAGAGCGACGGAGCAACTTTGGCAGGGTATAACAATATTATTCCTGAGAAATTCGAACAAAACTCTCCGTAGCGCTTTAGACGACCAAGCATACTATCCATATCTAGAAGAAGATGATCATGGTGTATTTCATCTCTGAGAAATAAGGGTTCAAAAAGGCATCTTTCGATTTCATTTATTTGCCTTTTCTCCGAATAGGGTAAGAAATCGAAACAAAACTCTCCGTAGTGTTGTGGAAGGGTATAAGCTCTATCAGATGGCACTAAGTTTGTTTTTGAGTCTCTTATAATGTCTGAGAAATAAGGGTTTTACGTCTTCAGCAGGGTAAAAATGCACCTTTTCACTGTTATTTTGCTTAGATCCTTTGAATACACGAAACTTTTCCTAATATTCAACAAATAAAGGCAAAAAACCGGAAGAAAAATGATAAACTGGTGCGCGAGCGCCAAAATTTCCTTTAGAGAGTAGGCCGTGGTGCGCCTGTGAGTGCACGGCGCGGACGACGTTTTCGAAACGTCATAACGCCGCACTCCCTTTAGGGTCGAATCACTGTGCCATAAACTAAAGCTCTGCCATAAACTCTCAAAGTTCCCAAATTCCTGAACTTTACTGTAAATGGATCCAGGCTTATCTCGGTAACAGAACTTTTAGAGTGCGCGTTGGGGATAACCTCTCTTCCTGCAAACCACGCGTGATGGATTATTAAGGCCCCATATTAGGACCCTTTGAATTACCGTCCCATCAGCATAACCTCCTTTTTCTGCAGATGCTTTGAAACAATTTTCTGTAAATCCCTAATTGAAATATGTGAAACTGTTGGTCTGATTCCAGATGAACAGTATGGGTTCCGCAAGGGTAGATCTACTGAACTATTGATGCTTGACGCCACAGAATTCTGGACTAGAGCGCTTAGTGGATCGAAACATGTTGACGTTGTCTACTTTGACTATGCTAAAGCTTTCGATACGGTTTCCCATAGAGAGCTCTGCCATAAACTCTCAAAGTTCCCAATTCCTGAACTTTAATGTAAATGGATCCAGGCTTATCTCGGCAACAGAACTTTTAGAGTGCGCGTTGGGGATACCCTCTCTTCCTCCAAACCCGTTACTAGTGGGGTACCCCAGGGCTCTGTTCTAGGTCCCCTACTCTTCATTCTATATACATGTGAAATTCCTTCTCTTGTGCAAAGAAACGGAGTATTTGCTCGCGTATATGCTGATGATATTAAAATATATTCACCTACGATCGATAAGAAAGGCCCCAACAATAGGATACAAATTGCGATTGATACCATAGTTGAATGGTCTGATGCTTGGCAACTTGAGCTCGCTGGCCACTAGTGTTCAGTGCTTCATTTGGGCAAATCAAATATCAAGCACCCCTTTTCTATTAAATGCCAACCAATTGAAAAGTGTTCCGAAGTGCGTGATCTTGGGTTCATAGTCGATAATCAGCTGAAATTTTCAAAGCATGTTGAGAGCATTTCCACCAAAGCCTTACAAGTAAGTAACATGATATTGCGCGCGCTTAGAACAAGAAACCACTTAATTCTTACATCTGCATATAAGATTTATGTTCGATCGATACTTGACTATGGTACTACTGTTTACAGCCCATACTTAGCCTGTGACATAACAAGGTTGGAGAGAGTTCAGAACTATTTCACGAGGCGTATTTATTTTCGATGCCCTGGATTCATTCTTTCCAATAAACCCTCCTCTCTGAACTATCGCATGAACAACTTCTTTGTAAGGAGCGCAAGGGCTTTCAATTCTCTTCAAAACTCTTTGCCTATACGTCAGCCTGTGTCATAAATATAATCCTTCCTAATAAGTTTTCACTATTTCCTCTTTTTCTTTGTCTTATCTATGCATTTCCTTGTGAGATTGCAATAAAGTTATTATTTTTGAGGAAAACTCCCGCGGAACCTGTAATATTAGTGTTCATGCTCAAAAGCTACTCACCAATCCCACCAAATCGTGGCAACGAACTGAGCAATACAAACTTGGAATACTCTGAATCGTAAAAAATTAATAAGCAATTATGTATTTTTGGAGAGATTACATTGTAACGAAGAAGATATATAAAGACAACCGAATTACTGAAGCGGCGACAAGCAAGGTTTCACCTGAAATTGATAGCTCATCAATTTCGTAACTGTGATATTTAAAATTTTAAAACAATGTATTTACTTTGTATGCGTCCTGTGACTTGGTGGTATAGCATGACTAGTCTTGAAAGGTTGCCGAAAAATGCGTGGACCACTGCAGATGCCATGATATATCGCACCTTAATTCATTGGCATACTATAAAGTTACTTACATTGTGGTATTCTGTTTATATTCATATGACGCATTATTTGTGTATGTCCACATCCTGGTATTTGAATAATCTCTGTTTACGTTGTAATTATTACGTTCTAATAAGTAAGTAGACATAAAGCTCCTGATTATATCTTCCTATTGACGAAAAAGTTCCGTCAGTTGCCTCATTCCTACTTTATCTGCACTCTCTTCATACCGCTACGCGCTCTCTTCTAAAGTAGGAATGGCATGACTGATGGAACGTTTCCTTCAACTATATATTATTATAGTTCACTCAATATCAGCAGTTATCAAATCATAGCATTTCGCTGCAGGGTTCGCGGTAAAAGGTTGGTTCGCGGGAATGGCTAGGGCGGATGAATACTCATAATTATTTTTGATTCCGCGATCATTCACAGGAAAATGAATATCACATATTCAAGCTGTTAAAGGAAGTAGGAAACGATTGCAATAAAACTTTTTTATTTTAGCTTTAGGAATAACAAACAAATGTAAAAATAATTATTAAAAAATTAAAAAAATCGGAGTATGAAATTCATTACGAGGGACGGTAGTACAGTGCAACGATTCCGTATGGCTTGGCGCCTGTCTGCTATTAGGGTGAACCATAAGTCTCGTTACATTTGGTACGATATTTTTATTTTCGCGTAGGAACCAAAACTCAATTTTCCAATGATGTTGGTATATACGTAGGGCGGGGACCACTCTTCATTTTATACCCAGTCTCTCTATTGAGCGGTCGTTTTTCTTTTATTTCTATTCCGTAAATGGCGGGAGCTCGCTCTCTTATGATATTGAATGCTTTTGAATTATTTGATTCTAATAACAACCGAATAGAAGCCGTATTTTTATTTTGGGAATATTTTGTCCCTGCCACCCTTACTCACGTAAGTATCAAACTGTGATGGTCTGGTTTCGATAAGGGTGATTTTTCGTTCAAAGACCAACTCCAGCCAGAAAGGCCCATTACTGTCTGTTCCATTCTCGTTCTCTCTGAATTCGCTAACAATCTAAATGTGTAATATCGGGAACTCTCAGGGGCAGTATGACTACCAACTACCACAGTGTAGTGACTTCCTCATTTCACCGGAATGGAACCTAGGAGACCGGAAGTCATACCCTTGATCTCCTACGCCTTAGTGATAGAGAGTTCTGGTACGCATTCAAATCTATTTCTTTCTCAACCTCGGGTACTTTTCAACCAGCTGATATCATAGTTAAATAAGTACGTCTACATTGGAAATTTCACCAATGAACTGATTAGGGTTATCCAAGATGATCAGATTTACAAGCGATGAAAGTGGATGGTTCACTCGACGTGACAAACCTTTATCTTTTGGCTCTCTTTTCACAGTGTTGTGCCTTGGTAGGTGCTCAATGAGAATGTTAAAATAAATACCTTCACTATATCTCTGTATTTACCAATTTTGAAGCAAAAAGCTCTCCTTCCCTCTCTGCCGCTGCAACAAATTTGCCTATTATGAGAAGGTGCCCGCTCTCCCAAATGAAAGTCAAGCCGGGCTGCTCTACAATTACATGGATTCGATATAGTCTTCCATCCATCTTATAGCCCCGTCCTTCCTCTATACCGTCAACTTAGTTCATACCGGGACAGATTCGGTATATTCGGTATATTCAAAATAAGTCCGTAACTCGATTTGAAATGGTCGTAGAAAGTTCTGGTTGGAATTTTTGGAATCCTTAGGCTCCTGTCTACCCTCATACCAAATTTTAATACGATCGAGCAACTTCTAACCCCTCAAAACAGCTCATTTGCCTTGCAGCCCAAATAGACCCCTACCCAATGCGATTTTCATGTTTTTCGTCATAACTATTTTCTGCGTGGACCAATTGAGCTCAAACTTAGTACGCAAGTAGATCTTGATGAGGCGAATCGAATGAATCCAACCAGAAGTTTCTAGACCCTTTTCGAACGGAGTTATGGACTCGTATAAGATATACCGAATCTGTCCCGATATACACTAAGTTGACGGTATGTGTAATATGTAATTTAGTCGCTACAGCGCTACTGCGATGAGAAATAATTCACAACGAAGGAGGATGTAAATGGCGAAGTCGCCGCATAGATTGGTAAACAGTCTGAGTCTTTCTTGAGGGAGGGAATCAATAACATGTCGAATTGATTGAGGATGTTGGAGGCTAACAATGTCCATTATATCATACGAATCTCTCGCTTACTCCCTTTGATATATTTTAGTGAATGAAAAATATCAAATTGTAACGAAACTTATGGTTCACCCTAATAAATCCAGTACTGCCGTCGTAGAACTAAAATTCAAAAAATCTTTTCTCGAATACTTTTAATTTTTATGAGTTTTCCTTTTGGTTTTATACTAAATTAAGAGAAATTAGGAAAAATCATCACAGGCAACTAAATAATAGAAAATGCGCGATACACTAAAAAACAAACCGTTCTGTGCATGGGATGGGCGTTGAGAAAAGAGTAGAACATCACCGGGCAACAGGTAATGTGAAAGAGCAGCATCGACAACTGAGTATACTTCTTTTTTATTTTTTAAAGTTTTTTATTTGTTAATGACCAAGAAACAAAGCTAGAGCTTTCATATATATTTACGTAAAATTTGAAATTTTCAAAAAAATATAATACTACCTCTGTGCAGTAGAGAAACTCATAAAGTGGATAATAGAGCTCGGTGAGCGAGGAATTGAGGAAGATAACAGTGGCCACCATCGGTCCCTCTCATTGGGAAAAGCACGGTCTAGACATTCGACGCAATATCTGCAAAATGGTCATGAAACGTAAGGGAAAACGTTGGGAAAGCACGTGAATGTACGGTGAATGGATGATTTCATGGTAACACAATGCAGTTGGACTAGGTCTGGTCTCAATTTATGGAAACGACTGGAAATGAGTGCGTGCGAAATACAGACTACTATAGGTGAAGAGTAACACGATCCAAGATCCACTTTCACGGGTAATCTAATAAAGGAAGTATGCTTGATTATGTTGCCAAGAAAAAACATTCTGTGCAATTATCTCGGCTGTAGTCTAAGTATTCTATTTTTTTCTTGCAAGAAACGGCTAACTTATACTTGCTTGTAAAAAATCGATAAATGTCGTGAAGGAATGGATAAAGTTAATAAAATGAGCTCGCACCTACCTACTACTAATTACAAAGAGATTATGTTCTCACATGTTCTATCTCATCAAGAAAAAGGCACACAAATGCCGCGCCTTACAAACATTCCCTACGAGCACAATGCATTCGGCTCACGGCGTGCACATGATTTGCGATTGCATGATTGCACATGCATGAGCTAATAGGCGCTGTGAAAAGCATAACGGGAGGTTCATGGTATTCCATCTGTTACCATCATATAAAGTGAGTGCAGACAAAGTAGGAGTGAGTTTACTCTCGGAAATTTTTCGCCAATACCGAAAAAGACGATAATCATTATGCGAGCAACTACTTCTGCTGCTAGAAACTAGCAAAACTACGCTGTACCCGGCGATCCACGAAGCGTGCCGCGGTCGCCCTGCTTATATGGACACATAACACAGGGCTCCCACGGCACGCTTCACGGATCGCCTAAGTTTTTGTGTTAGGAGGGGGTGGGCGCCTTCGGCGCCCACTGCTCTCAATACACTGTAACTGCATTATTTGGGCACTGATTTCCCAGTCTAAAGATGTATACATGAAATATCTGGGAGGAGAGGACAGACCGCCCACCGTAAAAGCCTAAAAGAAAGATACCAATGAATGAATTCTTCGAATCAAGCAAGAGGGAGATGACAGCGCGTGCAAAATGAGTGAAATCCGAGAGGACGGATACATCGGCATGAGTGGAGCAGTGGCAAGGTGATAGGATTATTGTTCACCCGTCCCAGGTCCGAATCCGTCCTGGTCCGATTTCTTTTAGCACTTTTTCCAAAGAGCTCCGAAAAATTTCTAAGTTTTTTTCTGATGACTTTTTGACCAAAAATGATCCCCGTGCTCTGAAACGTATAACTAAAACAGAAGTAGAAAAAGCTTTGAAATTTTTCACAAATATCGATTTTCTCATTGTCAGTCAGTTTTAAAATTTTTCAAAAATACATAAAACTTGTTCGAGATATTGAAAAGTTGATGGGGGTCTTGTAAGAACTTTTTTGAATTTCTAAATTCTAAACGAGTTATGCGTGTTACAGACAGACAGACAGACACACACACATATACACACAAACGGACAAAATTTGCAGTGAATTGCTAGCAAGAAGTAAACCATCTAGGAAGTACCTATGAGCACCAATCTCCGTTTCTATAATAATTCCCACCAAAACAGAAAATTCCTCGAAAAATAGCAATTTTCTTTCGCCATATTATGCAATTCTGAAGCCTTTCACGGTACGGAGCAAGCTCCCCTCTGCATAGTATTAGTCGGGACAGATATAACGAAAAATTTTGATAACATCATAATATTCCGTGAGATCGAGGCGGCATTCGCTTATTGAGGGAAATGCCCTTTATCTAGAGCAGCGCTTTCGCTGCATAGTAAATCCCAAATGTTCGTAAATGTGAGTAATTTATAGCCACATTTCGCAAAGTTTATAAACAAAACTTTATCCTTTAACATTGAAGCTAATTGTACAACTTCTCAATTCCATCAAAAGATAGAACAAACATTCGTTTTTTAACATTTAAGCTAGTTGTATGCATTGAGCGATATTTATGAAGTTAACTCGGAATAATAAAGAAACTGGAGACGTAGCGGAAAAATTAATGGTATGTTGTGAATATAGACTAAGAATATAAATAGGGAAAGCAAAACGTGATTCGAAGAATTAAAGGAGCCGTACCACGACTTTCTGGCCATATTCACTCTTTACGTCATTCAGTAGATCTAATCATCCTGATCGGATATTCCGAGTTTTATGCGATTTCACTCACTCTCCGCGGAATACTGAAGTTGCAACGACCGACGCACATTTCACAAAATTGGATTTACTAGCTGACTGAGATGAGATACGGCTCTGATTTATTGACCAAACGCTTTTTCACAATGTTCTGATCATTTTAACAAAAAGAAGGACCAGAAAAGATGACCGGAAAGGCTAAATTGCATATCAGGGTAGCCCGCGAATTCAAAGTGCTACCGTAATCCTGGGCCTGCTCCTTTAACCAATACTAACTAAGCAGGAGTATGATCAGTAATGCTAAGCATAACCTAACCAAGATGTAGAAATGCAAATGTACACTAAATATTCATATTTTTAAAATTTATTTTTATCACGCAAAAGAACACTTATTAGAAAAAATATAACGTAAACGACAGCTTAACATTTAGGCATCGTCGACTCCGGAAAACAGGGGACCAGAAAAAATCTAAATCTAGTTGTGCAGATGTATTACATAATTCGAATTATCTTACAAATAGTAATCCACACGACAGTGAAGGCAGTTCAAGAATGCATTGTGAAGCAAAGATCTTTGGTGATTATAATAGTCAAAAGTTCCGATTTCAGGACAGTTTTCGAGAAAATTGAGATTGAATTTACGCTGTGGATAGGATGCGCGGGATGTTTCGGTGCTTTTTCTCCTCTGAGGTTCTTGAAATGCATTACTCAGTCGACCTTATATTGTTTACTTGTTATTATGATCAGTTTACAGAAGTGGAAAAACATTCTGAGATACATGGATTTCGTTTCACAGCAAAATATGAGGGTCAAACGTAACCCTGTGAAAGGGCTTGCGTAACATCAAGAGAGTGACGGAATAAAAAGGTTTTAAACGTTTGTAATGTGCCAGAAGTATATAAAAATCATTCTTACAAACTTATCTTGCTGTAATTTAATTGTTGATGAATCTTTGAGGATAAAAAGCGCCGAGACATTCCGCGCAGCTTATCTACAATGTAAATTTGACTTCAATTTTCTCGAAAACGGTCCTGAAATCGGAACTTTTGACTTCAGATTCAGAATCAGCGGGTCCGAATCTACTAGGAACAATATGTCTCGCATTCTAACTTCATTGTGACCTTCGAACCTCTCCTTGTAAGAACCGTTTTAAAATTCTCGGTTTGTTTTTAAACAAATGAACACTCGCAATTGCAATCTAAGCATTTCAGATGGCAATTCACATAAAGCTGTGAAGCGTGATACGCAACTATTTCGAGGGTAGTAACCCTCAGAGTGTATGATAAAATGCGCAGGCGCTGAACGAACAATTGAATCTCCGCATACGTAAGGAAAGCTGATTAATACTTCATAAGCCATGCATTTTCTGCGAACGTGCCTAGAGGATCTACTATTTGTAACAACGATACTTATTAGCTCAGAATCGCCTATATTCTTGATGAACTGTAGTTGGATAACGGAAACGGAATGCTGTGTTATGTGAAGCTTCCGTTTGTTTTACAGGAATACGCATTGTTCTTTGCTGTCAGATTGATCCAGAACAATGCCGTGGAAGGAAGCAAAATCCGGATTGACAAGTTCCGGAATATCAACGTTGGCACGTAAGCAGCGCATGGAACGATAAGGAATATGAGTAAGACTATGAGACTAACACTTCATTTTCTTTTTCTAAGTCTCTGAAAATATTAGTAAAAACGACGCGGTCTGGAGTCGCTCTACAAAAGTAGAGCAAGTGATTTTTGACTAACCCTGTAACTCTTCATTATACCTTGAGATGTGAACATTGCAATACATAAAGTATTTAATCAAAAGGTTTGCCGAAACGAGACGTACTTATGATTACACGCATTGAATATTCCTATTTCGTCCGTACCACCGCGCTTTGTACAAAATCGAATATATTTGCTGACTGAGATGAAATACAGCTCTGATTCGTTGACAAAACGATTTTCCACATTGTTCCGTTCATTTTAAGAAAAAGAACGACCGAAAAGATGCGCGGAAAGGCCTAAATTGCAATATCAGGGTATCAGGGAATTCAAATACTACCGTACTCGTGGGCCGGCTCCTTTAAAGGAGCCGTCCCACGAATACGGTAGGATTTGAATTCGAGCGCTTCCCTGATATTGTAATTTAGGCCTCACAGCTTTCCGCCCGGTAAAGAATGTGTCTAATAACGAATTGACCACCATTTTTGAATTTTCTCAAGAGTGACTAAACCGATCTACACCAAATTTTCGGAGATGCTAGAATTCGAACTTAAGTTTTTAAGTTCATAATTTTGCGTTTACTGGTTCGCTTAGAAGATCGGATCGCGCGGAAACGCGCGGAAATGCGCGGAAACCGCTAGAGGATGGGATCGCGCGGAAACGCGCGTATATGCGCGGAAACCGCTATTCGCTATTAGAACGCTTGGAATGCTGTGGCCTTTCCGCTCATCTTTTAAGGTTGTTCTTTTTCTTAAAATGATCAGAACAATATGACAATGCGCTTTGTCAATGAATTAGAGCTGTATCTAATCTCAGTAAGCTAATATATGTTATTTTGTAAAAAGCGCGTTGCTCTTTGCACCCTCAGCACTCCGCGGAGAGTGAATGAAATCGCATAAAACTCGGAATATCCGATCAGGATGATTAGATCTACTGAATGACGTAAAGAGCGAATATCGCCAGAAACTCGTGGTACGGCTCCTTTAAGCGTTTTTTTCTACGCCGTTACCTTACCCTCTTGCTTAACAGGCGAGATTCTCTCGCCCTCTGTAGGACGGATTGAGGGCGAGAACGAGAGTCTCGTCCACTCTCCCGCGCCAGTGGGGACTCTCAATTTCTGTTTTTGATAGGGGATCGAGATGAGTCGAGAGTTCCCTTTGATAACTACTTTTCTCCATATGTTCCCCTCATACCACTGAAGGTTGGTGCAGTAGGTAGAAGGCTCGACCAATGGTCGGCTAGCAGAGGGTTTGACTCCTTTTGGTGTTCAGATTTTTTGAAGATTTGAGAACCAGTTAGATGAGTTCAACGAACAGCATGTTACATTTTAATTTTACGCAGTTTTTTTCATTTCGAACGCCTTGGGTACCTGTTTCACTAAAAATATTTAATTTCAAATTTGATGCTCATGCTCTATCAACGATCAAGGATGGTTGCTTAGATATGGAACACAGTGGGGTATCCAATATGGTTGCGGTTAAGCAGCTTAGAGATGCGGTTTTGATATTATATCTAATTTACATCTATTTTACTCTGAAGCCTTGTCAGATTCTGTTCTAGCTGCTGATAGTTGAAAAGTTGAAAGTTCACATTTTAAAAAAAATCGAAAGTCTCCATCGTCGAAAAGGGCTGGCCCCCCTACCACGCTCTCGTTCTTACCCTCGACGCCTGTAGCAATTCGGCGAGACTCTCGGTCTCGAAATGTCCCACACTACTATGCAATTTTCAGCTTACTGTTTTCGTTCCACATGATTCTTTAAAAAATTACATGACTCACCATGAAAACTAATTCTGAAATGATTATTCTTTTAGACGCTTTTTGCAAATGTAAACTTCTGAGCCCCAATTGACATGCATCTAACATAGAAATCTTTTCACTTTTTCCCTACAATGAAGATGAACAGACCTTCCACGAGACTATGATTAAAAGAAAATTGCACCGTATTTGTTACGGACTACTGCAAACTTTAAAACTACTACTTACTGGCGTAGTTTCCTCCTCGCATCATGAGTAATGTTTCATTGGAGGACACTGAAGAGGTAATGTATTATACATCTTCCGTTTGAATTGTTCCGTACTATAAATCTGTTCCTTGCAACTTCCTCCGTCGATTTCATCACTAAAACTTTTAAGCTATATAGCTAGCGAAGCGAATCCAGCGTGTAGTATTAAAATAATGGTAAATGCTAGTTTATTAAATGTTCGAACGGTTCAAATTCTAGGAATGTTTTTGAGAATAAATTAAAGGAGCCGGACCACGAGTTTCTGACCATTATTCGCTCTTTCCGTCATTCAGTACACCTAATCATTCTAATCGGGTATTCTGAATCTTATGCGATTTCAAAGGAGCCAACAGGTCATTCCCAGTCAATTCATTCACCACCTCCTCTCACCCCCCTCAGTCAACTCCATCTCTCATGACTCCTTCACCCTCTCCTCTTCCTTCTATTCCCTCTCTACTTTCCCTCGATATCTCTCCTCCTCCCTCATTCAAATCCCCTACTCTTCCCTCACGTACACTGAGAGAAGATTCCGTTGCGGATTTCCGAAAGTCTGAATTCCGTTACGGAATGGTCGGAAGAAGCATCGCAATTCCGTAAATAAATGCGGAACCATTCCGAAAGCGTTTTCGGAATCATTCCCGAGTCAAAAACCTGCCCCGGCAGGACTGGCCTACCGTAATTCACACGCGTGTAGACGCGTCGCGTGCGAAGAGATTTTATTTTCGTTTTCTTCGTGATTTGTTTTGCGAGCGTTCTTTAAACTAGTTCTATTTATTTTCATATTCTAATTAGACCTCATTGATCTGAGCTCAAATGCACGGTTTATTCTTTCACTGTAATTGCTGCGTTCGCAGGTGGACGAGCCGGGGGTGCAGTTTGGGCCGCATCCCCTGGAGGTCGTGGGACTACTGCCCGGGGGCGACTACTCGCTTGATCTAGCAATCCACCAGCTGTAAACGGTCGACGTCAGCCGGGGAAAGAAATACGGAAGGACCGCGGA
>LS832795.1:0-10221 GCA_900490955.1 Micoletzkya japonica
ATGTAGCGATGTAGCGACATCATGTAGCGATATAGAGACATGATGTAGCGATGTAGCGACATGAAGTAGCGATGTAGCGACATCAAGTAGCGATGTAGCGACATGATGTAGTGATGTAGCGACATCATGTGACGATGTAGCGACATCATGTAGCGATGTAGAGACATGATGTAGCAATGTAGCGACATGATGTAGCAATGTAGCAACATAATGTAGTGATGTAGCGACATCATGTGACGATGTAGCGACATCATGTAGCGATGTAGAGACATGATGTAGTGATGTAGCGACATCATGTGACGATGTTACGACATCATGTAGCGATGTAGCGACATCATGTAGCAATGTAGCAACATATCGTACTGCGAGAGTATTTTGACGAAAATGTGACAAAATGTCGCAAAATGTCACATTTTTCGACATTTTAATTCTAGCGTGCGCTGTGCGCAATTTCGTGAGCTCTGGATGCTTCCATAATTTTTTTCGACCGTTATTTCCTACTAGCAATCGAAAAGAAGGCTCAAATCCGCGATTTGAGCTTGTATGATGACGGAGACACCTGGGAGGAGGAGAGCCGCGCGGCGAGCCGGAGAGGCCCGCGAGCCGGGCCGGGTTTCCGTTCACCCGAAAGGGGCAAGACGGCTGGGCTGCCTTACACGTTAGGGGTGAAGTGGAGACACGGCCTGTCCAGCATTAGTTCCGTTTGACTTTAGCCCTGTGTCGCTTGTTCTAGGGTCTTGCCCTTTTGCATACTTTGTTTTATTAGTTACACTGACTCTGAAACACTAGCCGATGCCCTCGGAAAAGGCCCTGCATGTCGTTAACGTGTTGTTCTAGGGGATAGATTTTGTCTTTTTACGCTTTTCCCTTCTGTTTTTTTTCGCATTTCATCTCAATCTTTCGTTGCAGGTGGGACAGGCACCGTCGTTTGTGTGTTATGCGGGTGACTGAGAAAGGAGGGACCGAGAGGAGCGAAGCGGCTGGGTTTTGAGGTATGTCTAGAGGGTTACGTGGGCACCAAATGTGAACAATTTAGCCCTTCCTTTCTTAATTTTAGTCGTTTTGAGTGAAATAAGGAGGGAATGTACATATAGTTTGGAATGTGAACCAATTATGCGCTTAGTATTCGTTCGAGAAACCGCATCACTCTGGAGCTAATAGGTTACGAATCTTTCCGCTTCTGGTGCATTATTGACGCAAATTTCTGAGCGTTCTGTACTACTTGCTTCTTAGGGAAGGCAGTGTCTGCCGCTAATCAAAATTAAGAATGAATGAATGAAAAAATTTAGAATGAATGTTGCTATGATCCACAAGTTGCTGTGATCAATTGACGCAAACCAGACTAGCTGGTTTGCTAATGTATCTGTTCTGGCTTTGTCTCTAATCACTTTTCTATTGTAGCACTCGTCGATGGATCGATCGGCTCTGCTCTTGCTGTGGAGGACGCGCGGCTCAAAGGCCGCGCTTCTTATTAGATCAGTTTTTTTTCTTTTTTGTTGTGGTATGAAATGGAAGGGAGGGGAAGGTTCGACCCATAGGTTCCCCGTCCCATTGTTGTGAGAGTTGACGTATTTAGTGGCAGACGGTTGAATAGCTAACACATGGCCGGTGACCGAATTTTGAAGAGTGATTGAAGAGAGTGATTATGCATTCAATATATTAAATCAACTTAGAAAATGATTGGGTTTGAATAGTGAGTCAAATGACGGGT
Source organism: Micoletzkya japonica (assembly GCA_900490955.1). Classification (NCBI taxonomy): domain Eukaryota; kingdom Metazoa; phylum Nematoda; class Chromadorea; order Rhabditida; family Diplogasteridae; genus Micoletzkya; species Micoletzkya japonica. The sequence continues at coordinate 1,712 of LS832795.1, forward strand.
GGTGGCTTGTGATGACCATTCCAGGTCACCACCTTCGTTCTTGGCCGCCTTTCGCCGTGGGCTGCGTCGCTCTCCTGTTCCTTCATCCCTCATCTATCGGAACGGTTTTTTTTATATTTAGCGATGTTTGCTGTGAACAATACCGAAAAGGATTCGAAATTTAGAATATATTTTGGCAGTCATCTTGGTGGACTTAGGCGTGACCGCTGCTTCTTTAGAAGTTCGCACTGGTTACTGTATTACTGCGATTACCCTATTTTATCTTCATAGTATCGATTCAATCGTAGAACCGATTTGGAATGGGAAAATTCCTCGAGTAGGGATGGCAGAAGGAGAGGGAAAATAAAAAAAGGTGCACAGTTCGGGCTAAATGGTAAAGAGGAATGAAGAGAGTCATGTTGTGAGATCATGCATATGTGCACTTTCCCTCTCATTTTGCCATCCCTGTTCTCGGGGGATATCAGCTAAGGGCCTCTTCTCTCTCATCAGGACTGAAGGACGATAGGACACCGCGAAGCAAGCGGTTTCATCTCCATTTCAGATTCGTTTGATTTCTTTATTTTACCGATAATGCTTTATGATAAGGGGAGATAGCCCACTATGGAATGAGTAGTGAGTTAGTTATTTGCTTGTAAGGCCGCTATAAGGATCTATCGCCGTTTCATCTTACTTTTGATAGATTGCGCTTATATTTTAATTTTTTTTGGAGGAGCTAAAAAAATTAAAATATAAGCGCAATCTATATCATTTGAAAAAAATTGATAATTTGGAAGAGCTAATTCATTTGAAGCCAGCCGCTTGCTTAACCTTTGCTCGGCCCTAGCCTTGAGTAGAGCAATTTTCATGAGTTGAGGTAATCTAAAGCCGACACCACGTTGGGTCACCGAGAAAGAACGATGCAAGCAATGGTGAATAAAATGGAAGTCAAGGCAATCGATCTTGTTATTTTACTATTCAACCACCGTTCCGTCGGTTATTGCTTTCATATTTAAAACTGAAGCAGTGGCTATGGGGTTAGGAAGGTAGGAACGAATTTACTAACGGAACTTTTTATTCTATTCAATACTACCTTCAAAAGGAAATGAACAGATGGTTGATTGTGTTCAATATTGCAGGTAATGACCCCCTGTTCACCCTCTCCTCCGCTCTTCACTCCCCGGCGGCTCTTCTCTTCTTCCTCTTAGATCAGTATATCTCCTTATCCCTTTCTTTCAGCTGGTTCAGGGGGTGGCTTGTGAGGACCATTACAGATCCTTACCCCTCTGCCGCTCCTGTCCCTCTTTGCTCTCCCCTCTCTCTCGCAGCTTCTGATATTAAGGTGATATTTTACGTTATGGGGTTCACTGCTTACTTTTGAATAGTAAGATTCCCTCTTCCCTTGCAGCAAAAACTGAGTCTCCTTTTAGTAAATATGTTCAATACAGTTGCTTTAACCTGCTATTTGCTTAGAAACTGATGTGTGTGTCGCTGATGTGCTTGTGCTTAAAAATAACGGGGAAGAGTTTATCTAATCGTGCACAGGTCCACCCTGTGCAGCGATGACTCGTTCCATCTGAGAATGGATGTGGGAGATGAAGGCTCGGCAGAGGTCGACGGTGAGGTGGTTGGACCACCACTCCTTCACCCCGTCCGTCAACTCCTGCTTATTCCTAGGCTTCTTCTCCTCCTGCAGCCACCTCTTCAACGCCGACCAAATGAGCTCGACGGGGTTCAGGTCGGGGCTCTCGGCCGGCCAAGCTTCGACGGAGATGGACGACCGGGAGAGGAAGGCCTTGGTGGCAGCCGACACGTGGCACGGCGCGTTGTCTTGAACGAGCCGTGCCCGACCACCAAACGTCGTCCTTAACAAAGACATTTAATCTGCGGCTTACACATATCCACGCTTCTGCTTATTATATTAACACGATATATGTTGCTTTCACTTATCTTGTCCCTTTCCATTCTCTGCCTTCCTCTCGTCTTACTCTCCTTCCCTCTTCCTTGCTGTCTTCCTCTCACCCTACTTCTATCCCACTCTCTCTTACCCTCCATCCCTTCTAATATCTCATCCTCCCCTTCACTTACTTGGCCCATTCCACGTATCCCGTCTCCAGTATGTACTGGTAGACGGCCGAGTCGATCCTCGTTCCACTGTCGAGAATGATGAGAGGAGTGGGGCCCTTCCAGCTTATCCCTCCCCAAATCATGATCTGAAAGTAAACGACTAACTACATGCAATAAGAGGAATAACAGAAGCAAGACAGCTAGATAACGTGTAACCAACTAACCTTGACCGGGTGTTTCGCCTTGCACTTGATCCTCCGTGCTTTCTCGGATGGAAGCACGTAGACGAACCGGGAATTGGAGGAGAGTTGTATCATCGATTCGTCTGTGAAAACGAACCGACGGAACATCTCCCCCTCCTCCCGTTTCGCCTTGCACCAATCCACCCGAGGAGCTCGGTTCACAAGGCGAACCGAGTGGCCGTATCGGGTGCTCATGCAGACGAGCCCTCCCTCCCGACGGATCCTCTCCACGTGGTATCGTGAGATCTGAAGAGAGGTTACTGAATATGAGAAATAGGATTACGGTAACCATAGACCATAGAGTATTCCTAGGATTACGGTAGCCATGAACCATTGGGTATTCCTAGGATTACGGTAGCCATGAACCATTGGGTATTCCTAGGATTACGGTAGCCATGAACCATTGGGTATTCCTAGGATTACGGTGGTGATCGGGTTTTGCAAATAGCAAATACTAAGACGTACCACGATCTTGAACTCCTTCTCCACTTCGTCGATGATCTTCTTGACGGAGATCTCATCATCGTCCGCGTAGAGTCCGAGGACTCGATCACGGACATCGGGGTACGTCTCGGGGGGTATCGTGTTGGGAGAGTACGGACGACTCTTGGCCTTCATCGGATCCCTCTTCAGAAGACGCTCCACGGTAGATACCGACGTCGTGTGTCCACACTCCTCCTTCAGACGGACCACGATCCCTTGGCACGACATCCCCGCCTCCCTCCATACAACCACGTTGTCTTTCCAGTTCTTGTCGAAGTTGGACTGAAATGCGGAATAATAAAAACCGTCCTACAAACAAGATAGAAAAAAGATGCGTACCTTGGACATTCTGCTAGGGAGCGTTGACTGTTCGAATAGTGGTAAGAGTGGTACTTTTATGTTTCATTTCGCTTGTATAAAGTTTGTACAGTATCTTTACATGCCTTCCCCTTGAGACGTGGATTCATTCGTATCCCAACTCTGGACTACTGTATTACCGTACTTCATGACTATGATGTGTACCCTAGGTACGCGAGTCGCACCATGAGTTTTGTATTGGTCGAATCGGATGACGGGTCCCGTCTGATGATCGACAGGGACTATATTAAGAGTGGCCCGGCATGCCCTGGAGGACGAATCGAATTCGAATTGGAAGGAACGGCACCGATGTCCGGTGTCGTCGTGGACACCGGACGTCGGTCGGAGCTGCAGAAGCTCCTCGATGCCCCCACTCCACCCCCTCCCAATGTAAGCCTACCGTATCTGGTTTAAGCGAGTAACATGATATACATTTGGAAGTGTGTTATAATGACCAGTGTGTATATCCACAGTACAATTAGGTACTCAGTTATTCATACAGATCACTGTTGTCGTGGCTGGAACAACTCGACAAGGCTCAGTTGTCCCTCCGTCGCGAGACGCGTCACCGTCTCCTTCCGTACCACAGACACCTCGTTCGAGGGTGGTCCGAAAACGGACACGGCCGGTAAGCAATATTCGCATAGATGTGCTAGAGATGACAAAAGTAAGGATACACTAGTAAAGATACAATGTTCCCCATTCTGGTCTACTGAAATTTCAGGGCCAAGACGATGGGGTCCAAGAAGAAGGAACCACCGAGCCCTTCAAACGGCCTGCAGGCAAAGTAATCATGTGTCTTTTATGAATCTACTTCAGCTGATATACCACAAATTACATAGATGAAATTCTCAATAACAGGCTCGTCGGATGACCTTGTCTCAATCTCGCCAAGCTGCCTCTCCATCGACCGTTACGCCTACCGTATCCTCGCCTGGTTCGTCACCTTAGTAGAGCCTTATAACTTACCTTCACATTCTTTTCTGCCCTCATTTTACACTGCCACAACATTTTCCATAATTTTGCAGGTTCTCTGGAAGCTTTGTTCAAGTTGATATCAGAGAAGGTACTGCCGAAGCTCGATGGGATCGAGCAAACACTCGATAATCAGCAGTCACAAATCAACCAGCTGGTAGATGATGTGGCGGAGTTGGCCGATTCGAGTGAAAGTATAAAGAGAAAGATAAGTGAATGGCTTATGGCGTAGGCATAAATTAGTAGCATCGCTCCATGAGATAACGGGTGAAAAGTTCAATCGCATAACGGACTAGGAATATGTGCATTTCTCTTCTCATTTTGCACACCATAATAAGTGATTAATTTTATTTTTAGGTACTTTCTATGGAGGATGCTATCGTATCCACGACTTCCGATGTATCCACAATCAAGTCGCGTATTGAGGACGCTCTTCAACATCTTCCCCAGCCTAGCCCAGGCAAGCTTAAGTCCATGTTAGTCATGTTAGTTAAGTCCATGTTAGTTAAGAACCATGTTAGTCTAGGTTATGAAGATATATTGAATTTGGTTATGCATTAAGCCGGCATAACTATTTATAAATTTTAGCGATACCGTACACTTATCTTGCCGAGGAAGAGGTAGAGGTCATCGACGTCGGCAAGATTCTTGTGTTTGCGGGTAACCTCGATCGGGCCATCTTCTCGCCAATGGAGCGGACCACGAGTCTGGATTTGAGGCCACAGCAGAAGGTTGCTTGGTTAATCAAGGTGAGCAAAGTTTACCGATCCCCCGTTTATTTTTTTTTGAATGTGAGAAAATTGGAACCATTTGCATCGATCAAAGCAGCATTTCCATTCAAGAACTTATCCAGAATTCAGGTGGTGCTTCATCGACGACAGCAGTCGGTAGGAACCGAGAGGGATTTAACTATTTCTAATATAAAGGAGAGACTGAACAAGAACGCGAATGCGCTCAGGGCGCGGTATGAAGAAGGGAAACCCATCTGGTAGGCTACAAAGCCTCATTTTCTACCCATTTCCCCTATCCGTGTGATGCCCGTATGCCCTTCATCCGTAACAACTATTCCTTCCGTTGTAAAAGATCGCATTAAATTATCAAATTGTTTACGTCAGAGCAATAAAGAGATTACAGAATTACATAAATCGCAATGGGGAAAGGAAAGAGCGACGAAGGACAGCGAGAGCGGAGTGAAGAAAGAGAGAAAGAGACAGGGCAGAGAGCGGTGAGGATCTGTAATGCTCTTCACAAGCAACCACCTGTTCATTTATGTTCGAAATAACTAGTATTGAACTGAATTAAAAGTTCCGTTAGTAAACTCATTCCTACTATGTCCAAACTCTCTAAATACTCGTTTACTTCCTTTTTGCAAACAGTGTGAGATGACAGACGGAACGAAAGAGAACGCTATTATCGAATATTATACAGCCAGAGTACTTTTCATATCGCTCTCACATCATTTGCTCTCACGAACCCGACTATCTAGCAGTCGGGTACTCCTAAGCTACAGTATACGGTAGCAGAATACGGTAGGTAGGATCATCATCAACTGATCGTTTCAAATGGCAACATAACTAATTGGCTTCGAAAGAACTGAATCTTTGACTAGATTCCTCCCTTAATTTTTCATTGAAAATCTAACTTAGAATAAGAAAAGGAAACTGATCTAAATTGAAAAGGTTCCGCCGTCCCATCCCTCGCGAAAGATGCCACAGCGGAGGAGTGGCGATCATCCGAGAGCGAACGGGCACGACCTGCAAAATACCTTACAATCAGCCACTTGTGCTTTTCATTTTGAAATAACTATTTAATATTGATCAGAATAAAAAGTTCCGGTTTTAATCCTATTCCTACTTTGCTCAAACTCCCTAGCGGCTGATTCAGTTCTAAATAGGAAATCAACCACCGACGTAACATTCTAGTGATATATGACAGAATGTGAGAAGAACAAAATCGATCCAGTTCACTTCAACTTTATTCCCTACCTCTCATATCATTCGGTCTCACCGACTACACCTTTTACAGGTCGGGTGGGGATTAGAGTACGCCTAACTAATGGTTTTGAATAATCTCTATATCTCTTTCTCTTCACTTTTCTCCGCTCTTTCGTAGATTCTGATCGAGTTATGGCAATCGTTAGGCGCACTCTAGTGGAGATCACATCATTTCCTGGCTACAGTATACCGTATTTTAACACAAATAATCGTTCAACTCAAAGTTTCGATCGTGAAATGATTAAGCAAGTCTACGCCTCAAAATAAATTATTACTTTAAATTAATGATAAAAGTAATGGGACCGTACAGACAGCTGTGCCGCAATGTCTCAAATCAAAAATACGACGATCGTTGCGTAAAAACAAAAGCGCAAGCCATAAACCATTGGGTAGTGGCTTCCCTCCCCTGATAAGAGCTTTTAAGTTAAAATAAGGAAAGCAAACTTAATCTTATAGCTTCTAGAGCTTCCATCGCGGCGTCCTGTAGTTCTTCTTTCCCGGGGGGACGGGGCGACCACACGTAACGACGCAATGAATCTACAATGATGGAATTACAAGAGAGATTTGAGTCTAATTTTTCCCTAAATCAGTTGAAGGAGTAGTGCGAAAAGGAGAGGTTAGCCATTACAGTACTCAGAACGAGAACCCATGGCCATGGACATTGTGACTACAAATACACTTAGCCAGAAAAAGACAAAAGAATTTTCGAAACCTCTAATTCATGCGTCCTAAGCAAAAGCTGCAAAAGCAAAATGCAGAAACCTGAATGAAGAAAGAAGGGCGTCGCGAACGGAGATACAGCAGAAGGCGCTCGAGAGAGAAGGACGAGAGGGCGGTGGCCTGCAATGGTCATCACAAGCCACCACCCGTCATAAGCTTATTTATTCCCACCCACTCTACTACCCTAACACTTGTACACACCACATATGGGCGTTTTTGGGCCTTCCAGTGTTCACATTTAGGTTTTTATTAGCCTACTAATGTGCTTTCTGGAATAATGCGGTGCCTACCAAGTTAAGTTTCTGCAAAGTGAGGGGCCTACCACCCGACAGTCGGGTCTGTGCCCATGCACGCCTTCCTTCACTCGTATTTTTCGAAACAACCCCACCTCCCCCTCCCACCGTATTTCCCATTTCCCTTCCTCTCTACCCTACAAGAGGCCAAAAGGTAGAAACCAAAAAAAGAAAATAAACTAATCTAAACTAAAACGCGGCCTACGGGCCGCGCCTCCTCCATAGCACGACTGTAGCCGACCCATCCGCAACGCCTGCAATAGAAAATTGATTAGAGACAAAACCAGTGCAAATATAAAATCAAATAAAATCGGACCATATATTAATAATAGCAGACTGCGCACTACTATAGTATACTATAACGCACTAGTATACTATAACGAACGCTCTCAGACTTATATCAGTAAATAAACTATGAATAAGCGTCAGAGTAATGTGTATCGACATTCGCTTATCGACTGATAAGCGCATGTCAGGCTCACTTTTCAAACTATTATTCCCCCCTACTTTACTAAAATAATTAGAACTAAGAAAGGAAAGGAGAATGAAGATGATAATCATAATAAACATAATCATGCCATGCCTCACCCTTAAACATACCTCAAAGTAGGCTTGTCCGTCCTCTTGCTCCTTCCAATCTCCTCCTACTAGTGTTCCTCCTCCACAAGCGACGTTGTCCGACCGTTCTGCAATGAAAGAATGAGAGTGAATGGGAAAAAGCAAAAAAAATGACAAAACCTATCCCCTAAAACAACAGGATATCCGTATGTAAGACCTTTTCAGAGTACATGGATTAACGCCGTAGCGCCAAACGCACCGATAAAACAAGAAACAAAAGAGTACAAGATTCTAGAACAAGTGTAGTAGGGCTAAAAGCAAACGGAATAAGCCAGGGTTCGGCCGCATCCCGCTCACCAGAAAGGTGCAAGGCGGCTGGGTGAACTGAAACCCGGACCGGCTCTCCTGCCTCTCCGGCTAGCCGAGCGGCTCTTCTCCTCCCGGGCCTCCTCCATCATCATACAAGCTCAAATCGCGGATTTGAGCCTTCTTTTCGATTGCTAGTAGGAAATAACGGTCGAAAAAAATTATGGAAGCATCCAGAGCTCACGAAATTGCGCACAGCGCACGCTGGAATTAAAATGTCGAAAAATGTGACATTTTGCGACATTTTGTCACATTTTCGTCAAAATACTCTCGCAGTACGATAATGTAGTGATGTAGCGACATGAAGTAGCGATGTAGCGACATGAAGTAGCGATGTAGCGACATCATGTGACGATGTAGAGACATGATGTAGCGATGTAGCGACATCATCTAGCCATGTAGCGACATGATGTAGCGGTGTAGAGACATGATGTAGCGATGTAGAGACATGATGTAGCGATGTAGCGACATGATGTAGC
>LS832865.1:23123-34560 GCA_900490955.1 Micoletzkya japonica
AACTTCGCCGTTGCTGAGAAAACGCTGTGCAAAGATATATCTCGCCGTCTGCGTCTCTTCATTCCTCTCTTGTCTCTCACAATCAATCAACCGCTCTTAATTGGTTATCTCTAGGAATGAACGAGATGGTTGGAGGGACCCGTTAACCGCTCAGAACGAGATTCATTCCTAGATAGTGGTTCTCCTGTTGAAGTGCGGCTTATTTCAATTATTGCTAGAAAAGACAAGCGAGCAATGATTAAAAAAATTGACCGACTTACTGTACTGATACGAGCTAAGAAGCGAGATTCTCGCAATGAGCGAGAATATCGGATCTAGTATTTGGAAAGGTCAACGATATTCTCGTTTTTTTTCTTTCTCGTTCACTCTTGCGGAAAATACAAGAGGAATCGTTATCGGGGTTGCCAACACTATTACAAGTTCCACGTTGACCAAAAGTACGCAAACGATTGCGAACTGTCTATGCAAATACGCGCTGATCTACCTCTCCGGCTCCAATTTTCTTCCGACTTCTGCCATGGTATAGTAGAGAAAAATGGAAGATATAATCGTTCCGGTCGTAGCGCCGATTCCGGTACCTTTCAAACTGATCTTATCAAATTCTAATGTGTACTATGCGAAGCTCTGGGGAATACTGATCTCAAAAAGCTATCCATTTCCCTGATATCTTTTCTTTTATCGGAATGGCATCGTTTCAAAGCGTGAAAAAATCGCTAAACACAGTAGCGCCGGAATCACGAATTATACGTTCCGATTTTCCAGACTATGACACGTAAGAAGTCAATTGGACAGCGTAATCAGCGGGAATAGTTTGTTATTTCAATGAAAAGTATTAAATCGTTCCGTTTTTGAGGAGTAGTACGAAATTCCACTCCCGTGGAATTTCGTACTACGAAAATGTACGAGAATTCTTAAAGAAAATCGAGAATATCGTTGACCTTGACCTGACCCCCTCCCTTATTTATTCAAATACTGGATCCGAGAACCTCGATTGTTGTTATTTATCTCGTTCTCTTCTCACTCAGCATCAGAGGAAATGCATTCATTAATCTCGTTCAGAAGGAGAAAAAAACGATAAAAATGAGATGCCATTGTTGCATTTCCTCTCATTCCATTGCATACCAAACTTTTTTCTCGAGGGACAAATAAGTGAGGGACCATTCCTGACCGAGGTTCTCCTTATCAGTTGCCAATACGAATGTCTATGCAACTTCCTATTGAAAACTTGGAAGTATATACATTGAAAGTTTCATCCTTTATCCTCAACTTGAATTCGATGTGACAGAGAGTATTGCGTGCAATATAAAGATTTCAATCCGGTTTAGCAGCCTCTCTACGTTATCAATGTAGAAACGGTATGAAAAGAGGAGAGATCGGTTATCTGTAATACCACTCCGCCCCTATTTGAGTGGTATATAAGGAAAGTGAAATAGGTTGGAAGACAAGTCTCAACAAAATGAAGCTTACTCTGGTTGTGTTCGTCGTTCTTGCTGTCATCCTCGCTCTCGCTGGTAAGCTGTTGACAATCCCCAAATTGTTTTTCGAAAATTTTTACCTTTCCTTATTTTTACTTGGTTTTTCAACGAATTTAAGAAATCATTATAAAAAATACAATTCAACGAGATACATATCTATAATATGTATATGTGATGAAAACGTTCGCTCTATACCTACACGTTCAAAAATGGGCTCTGTTATAGTTAACGGGTCCCAAAAAGTAATACAAAATATTTCATTAATCTATTTGAATCTATGATAGTACTTTCCATTATAAATATTTCAGAGGGCCAACAACGCGCGGTTCGTGAATCTGCTTGGGCTTGGGCTTGGGGAAAATAAATGTAAATCTAAATATTCTTTTACAATATAGATATTATACTTTTGCGTGAAGACGAAGACCGATTTCGTTTGTTTTTTTTTTATTTGAAGTGGTTGCATAGTAAGCATTTCAGCTGCAAGATCGAGAGATACGGCTCAGCCGATACAATCCCCACCGTCTGGATTCTGTAATTTTGTATGATAAAGAAGTAGTCATGAGAATTTCTCTTGTTGTTCCCAGGTCACTTTATCACAACGACAAACCGAATCGCAAACTAAATATGTAATAAACAGCGTGATTGAACGTTGAAACCGAACCTTTGCGTGCTTGTATTCGGAGAACCCGTGAGATTAAATCTTGCTAAAAAGGTTCCACTTCTCGAACCCAATGGACCCGTGCATTATCGTTCTCTCAAAATGCCACGATCGATATCTGTCCTGGTCACTGTATACAGTAAGTCATCTACCCGTCTACCGTATGCAATAAAATAATAAATATGAATGATACGGTTACTGTCACTGGTGTCGCATATTAACGATCACGTGTCAATAATCTGTAGTAAATATGTTAAGGATAGTTCCGTGGAAAATTTGACCTATGTTATAGCCTATTATCTGCGCACTGGCACAGTGCTTGCAATGCACTCTCAAATACGTGCTATGGATAGCTTCGCAGCTTGTTCATTGTTGCTGATCCTGGTTCGGCTGGGGTATGGGATAGCTAAGGGAAAGGGAGGAGAGAACGGGGGTGAAGGGAGAGGGAAGGGGGCCGGGGGGAGGGGGAGGGGGACAGGGGGCGTTAATCGAGGCACGACTGATCTTGCGCTGCTTCGAACGACGATTTTGGAACCACACTCGGACCTGAAGCGAGGAGCTCATATTATGATAGATAAATATAGGAAACATCCCTTTCATCAAATCGGTCATTTCATCAACCGTAATTAGTTTACAGTTAGTATTGATGATGCGACCAATTTGATAAAATGGTGCTTCCCCACAATTATGGAAGAACACATACCAACAAATGCATTTACCCTTTTTAAAATCTATTCACACAGCCACTCAATGACAAAAATGAGACGAGAGACGAGTACATTTTATTAAAGGAACTGTCCCACGAAAAAAAACTGTTGTTATCCGTTGGAAACATTGTGGTATGGGCTAGACAACAAGATGAGCAAAAATCCGGATTCCAAATGGCCCTCTAGGGCACAGTACGGCCATCTGAATGTGTGGGATACGGTAAATCTTGTGGGGTAGTTTGTAGTCTAGGCCGGCTAGCTAAATAACCCCTGGCAATGCTTGTTCGGTCTCGCTCTTCATGGAACAGGAAGGGAAAAGCAAGGGAAGGGGAGAAGGTGTGTAGATGTGCGAGCTGTGGAGATCAGGCATTGCCACTAGATATATTTGGGGGAGAGGAGTGCTTGGTTAAAACACCAAACTACCCCACAAGATTTACCGTATCCCACACATTCAGATGGACGAACTGAGGCCTAGAGAGCCGTTTCGAATCGGGATTCTTGCACATCTTGTTGTCTAGCCCATGCCACAATGTTTCCAACGTCCCACGAAAAAAATCGTTGTTACTTCCTTTAAGTACATTTTATTCTATATTTTGATTCGTATACCACATCTCTAGGACTTTTCCATATTTACTGTTCTAGGAAAGCTACGAAATGAAAAACGTTGTACCTGTGCCTCGGTGAGTCCCAGTTTGGTCGCGAGTTGCTCTCTTTCTGCAAGGGACGCGTATGAATAAGTGAGGGAGAGAGGGCAGGCTAATATATTAGTGGAATGCCCCCTGCACACCGATGCAATACAAGCGCCAATCGCACGCAATTATGGCACACGTTGCGTCAATCCAGGAGGGGAGGGGAGGGGGTAGAGGTAGAGGTAAAGGAGAGGGAGAGAAGGGAGAGGCGAATTAGCAATCGGCTATGGGGAAGTGTATGAGAAGCGAGATTAGCCTCGAGAAAAAGGAGAAGAACGTAAGAGAAGGAAAGGTCGGGGAATGAGATGAATAAGCGGTGATGATGCGTGCTATTTATGTGAGGGAGAGAGAAGAGATCGAGATGGGGCATGGAGTTAGCATAAAACACAGTTTGATTAGCGATGGTGCTTCAGAGAATCTGAGCGCGTTTTGACGTCATTTTACTGCACACTAGAGGTAAATTAGGATAGGCTTTTGCAAAAGGAGTTATATATGTTCTTTAGTATTATCGCGCATCAGGTGATAAAGCTCATGAAAAAGGCCGCTTCCGTCTCGGAAGCACCGGTTACACTGGCATAATTTACAGTAATTGAGGGGCTGAACTCCACGGATATTGGGATAAGCGCCGTATCACCCCCTGAGCTGTTCTGTGGCACTAGTGCATAAACATGATCGCTTCAAGGCTAAGCAACTTTGCGCTCTACTATATGCCAGCCACAATTAGGATCAAGAAATGAGGAAAGCATGCTCACCTGTTCCGACCATGTACCGCTGGCTGTGGAAGGCTTCTTCCAGAACCTAGAAAGAGTTAGTTTTTTTTTACATTTATTTATATTTTATTTAGGGCGGTCAAACAATTATGATCATGAGAACATGACGATAACTTCTCGACATGTTCTTTTCACCTAAACTTTTCCATTAGACCTTCCGTGCAAATTTCGCAGTCAGCATAAACTTGATAGACGCGGCCATAATACAACGATCTGCGCGTACCTTAGTCTGTCCACAGGCGTAAATGGTCCGTTGCTTTCGGGGGTTCGAGGTCTTCCGTTCGATTCCCCCTAATGATGAAGCTGTCGAATGCCGCCTCCGAAACTCCACTTCCTCCGCGTGACGGCTCATTGCAATGTCTGAGAATCTGCAAAACCGAAATTTTTTATATTTTTGCTTTTCCATTTTTCCATAAATTTTCATTATTTATTTTGCAATTTCGCACTATTTTCTTTGCAAATGTGCTTTGGAAGTGTAACGAATCCTTCGAAAACCCCTCAAGTTCACGTGCTTCCCTCCCTTCTTCCGTTGCATGTTGTGCTCTTCCCTCGATGTGCTAGTTATCATCCCATCAAATTGCCTACGCTAACTCGTTCGCTCTCCTTGCAATCTCTTTCTCCGAGATTCCGGTGAAAATTGCGGGGCTTCTAATTCGCGGATATGAACAGGACAAACACCAGCGCAGATTCCCCGGACCGCATTAAGAGATTATCGCTCGTGACTTGTTGTGGACACTTTCAGCATGACGGAGATAATCAGTTTGCATTAATGGAGGGAGAGAGGACGCAGGGCCCGTTGATTGGAACTTATTAGTGCACGACGTCATGGAAGATCACGATTCACTGTAAACTGCCCATGAATAGTAAACAGTAGTGCCTGACCGAAGTCGAATACAGTTCACTACTTGAAGATCAAAGATCAAAGATCAAGTATCTTGCTCAAAGCTCAGTCCGTCGCAGAAGCGTGCACGCAAGTGCTCGTCATAGCTCATTGCCCGGTCGTCGCATCACTTTTCTCCTTCAGCCTAAGCTTAGCACAGCGCTGTCTATCCTTAGCCGAGCGCGCTCCTAATTGCGGCACAGAACATGCAAGCGGAGAACCGAGTCATTTCCAGCTTATTGCTATTCCCTCCGTGTCATGTAAAGCCCCCTTATAAGCTAACTAGAGTAGAGAAAAAGCCGTTGCAGCGCTATGCCGTCATCTGCGTTTCTATAATTATGCTAAACCACTAAACCTGGAGCTCTTAAGTGTCGATGGTCACTCGAGATCAGACGCCCTTTGGGTCTATTGCAGGCTATAACTATTGCGTATTCCCCCCTCATTCTGACTAATGATAGATCTCCATCTAGAAAAAGGCAGGGTTTTTAAAACCTTGACGCATTTATAAACCCGGTTACGGGAAGCGTCGGGTCGAATTTGTTTCAAGTGCCTGTATTAATATATCAGTCAGACCACTTGAGAAATGCGCGCGAGCTAAATCATGTGGGTAATTGAGCTCTGTGCGCGCGCTCGGCATTTTGAACGTTCCCTTCATAGAGAAAGAGATGGGAAATCGACGGTTCGCAGAAGTAAAAGCGTAATGCGCTTTTCGCCGAATGACACGGACCCAGTATTTTATGGGTGTGTGTATTGCTTTTTGCAATTAGCGACGCGATCGAGTCTCGGAGACTTTTTCCTCCCAGTAATCTTATTGGAGTCAGACCGCGGGAAAAAGGTGTATCTGTGTAGCTCATCCTTTGCTTCCAGGGAGATGTTGCGTTTCCAGAACCCAGCTAATGAGCAATGGCCTTCAGGCGGCATTATTTAATCCTCGCCTTGCACTCTTACGCGTTGCCTTCCAGAGAGTTTTGTCGCAATAGCAGCTATTCATTATTATCTAGTGATTTCGCAATAATTTCGTCATCATTGTGCTACACAGTGTTCTGACGACAGTGAAAATGTTAAGCGAACGAGATGCCGAAAAATTACCCTGATTGCGGTAGGAACTCTCGTACGGAAAACACAGTATCCTAAGCATTTTTCTCGTTCGCTTAACATTTAGAACACTGTGGCTAATTTTGTCATTATCTCATCATTGCAGCCAATTTCATCACAATTTACCTCCTCTTCTCCACTCCGCCCTCCTCGACGGCATTCGTGCCCTCAGGCGCACTTCGTCTGCGTTCCAGGAGCGAGAACGAATCGAAGGACGGGATTTGGAGGAAGGAGAAGGCTTAAGGCGAATCATCCTCTTACTCCGCATTTCCTCCATTCCAGCGCCAATCTCAGCGATTACCCATTACATGAGAAGAGAGAAATGACGATTTCGAGAAATTGGCGCTAGATTTTTCGAGAAATAATCACCGTACTCGTAATGTATAAGAAGAATCAGCAGAAGAGATGCTAAGCTGTGTCCTTATTCTATAATATACGAATAACGAGTACCTGATCCGATGGAACTGTTGGAGCCGAGTGAAGAAGAGGGCAGAGGGGAAGCATTGAGCGAGGACAGGGGATTGGACAGTGAACTGCCGAGGGAGGAGTGGAAGGAGGAGAAGGAGGAGGGTGGAGGGGAGAGCAGGGTCGGACTGCAATTAGATTCAAAATATTTGCCATATTTAAAATAATTATACTATATTTATACATAATTAGAATGCGAATTGTATTACATCGTAAAGCTAGTAAGCTATAATGGTGATTATATATATAACGTTATAATAGCAATGTGGTTAGTGCACCCTGATCATGATGAGTTTGTGCCTTTTTCTGCCATTGCACTGATTAGCTCCTTTCAAAACCTTTTCGCGCGAACCCATTCGCATAGCTGACGCAATTTTTAAGTAACTCTCGCAGCATGGCGACTAATCAGCCAGACACAGATAGAATAGCGCGAAAGCGCGCTTGGAGAAGCGCGTCGTTGAGTGGACAATCAGCGCGCTATTCCGGAAAGCCGCATTCCGGGAATTAGACGACACTAAAAAGCGACTTACGTAATCCTGATCGGCGTCGGGGCCAGGATGGACGGCGTGGTTTCGGCGACGGTTTTGGGGAGGGCTTCGAGTGAAGCGAGGAGAGACGAGGGGAGAAGGGAGTCGGTTAAGGAAGGAAGCATGGAATCAGTGATGGAGGGCAGAATGTTCGGGGTCAGCAGGGAGGGAATGGAAGAGGCCGTCGAGGTAGCCGTCAATCGGGCCAGCAGCGCCTCCATCGAAGTCGCCAGCAGACCTGCAAGATCATACTGTACAACCCCGCCCAAATCTACCGTAACCAACTGGAACTGGCCGAGTCGTCGAGCATCGCGGACTGAGTCCAAGAGGAGGGCGACGGTGAGTCCATCTGAGACACTAAATGGGATATGTGCTTAACCCAGAGGGGCGGGGCGTGTTGCTTATAGAATCACTTAGGGTGCATCTACTCATAGACGGAGAGAGAGCAAATTGACGCAAGCACTGCACACAGACATACATACATTCAGAATCCCGCCCAGAAAGGGGAGTAGAGAGTAGAGCTAGACAGAGTATGTGAGGTCAGTAGGGAATGAGTAAGATGAGCACAGAATACACTCAAGTTGACCACGTCGAGGCGACGATAACCGACAATTAGTTGTGGGAGAATAAAATATATATGATGAGAAGGTAAGAGATGTGAAAAAGGTTACAGAGAGTGGGAAGGTTCTCGTGAATTAGCAAAGACGTCCCAATTACAGGGCCTGGATCTTGATGAACGGTTGTGGTCTGCTGTCGGTAATCTGCGTACAATACCTGCTGCATCTCCGTTCACCACAGTATCCACCGGTTTCCCCACAAAACGCGATGAACTCAGAACAATGAGGTACAATGATGCGTGCATTTGGAGATAATGAAGTAATTGTCCGGGTAGTGTTGGAGGAAATGCGTCGATGTAGCTCCTCTTATTAGCTCATTATGAGGAGGAGAGGGGGATAATATTCACACAATTAGCTACCGTAAGCATTATTCCGTGCGGCATTATGCCCTTAATGCGGCTGCGAGTCCAATTGTTTGTTGAATTTGCAGGGAATCAGGTGAGATCCTGTTCACCAAGCTGCATGCAGAATGTAGCGTAGACTTTAAGATCGTGGATAATTCACGACGATTTTCGGAGTAACGAATTCGCATTGGTGGCTAGCTCAGAATATGGGAGGACACTGCAAGACGGAGAACGCTCTCCTCATCTTGTGCTTATCTTCAGCTTGGGTAGAATCACAGTGATCATGGGTGTCCGATACTGAGCATTGACAAGTGCTTCTAAATCCGAGCTTCCGTCTAAAAATGGCCGAACCGTTCGTCATCGCTTCCGAATATTGAATCGAGTCGCGTTCAGTTATCGGTGGCAGTTCTAAAACAAGCGCGTTGCCTACGTTCCAAGCCGTGCGTTCCCACCCTCAATCGACGGTAACCTCCGATAACTGGGTAAGAGGGATATGCGTGTGTCGCGCGCACCTCTTTATGATGCCATTACCGCGCATGGCGTCAATTACGACGCGCCGGAATGCGGTCACACCGGATTCGGAAATTGCACATTGTTCGGTGCACGCGCTGCACGCGATCGTGTGTGCACGCTCGCGACCGTCTCATATCCGGCCCGGCTCTCATCTCGTTGTGTCGCTTCCTCTGTGTTATAACCGACGTAGATGATTGAGTCCGGGAAATGAAGTGACGAGAGTAAAGTGAAAGACATAAGTGAATAGGGAGATGTGGACAGAACGGGCTGTCGTGGAACAGGGTTGACATGAAGTATCTACAATGGGATCAACCGAGAGGCCACGAACGGAGTCCGGATCCATCTCCACTTCTCCAACGAACTTACCTGCTACTGCGGTCTTACTTAGAATCTAGGCAAGCTAAAATGAATCAAAATACGAGTCATAGAAAATGTATCGAGATCTACAGCAGCCCTATGGTGAGGTTCTCAAGTTGCATCTAGATGGATAGCGAGATAAAAAGCCACGTCTATCTAAGTATAGACGACGTGTGGTTGCTTGCACATGAGGGAAATGCGCGTATTTTTACCTTGGCAAAGGTCACTGATGAGAGCTAAAGAAGGGAGCGGAGGGGAGAAGATTAAGCGTTTGGCGGTATTTAGATGGGGAAGAAGAGGAAGAAGCAGCAGAGGGAAGATCGAGGCCTAAATTAGTGGAGATGGACGGGGGTAGGCAAAGTGTGAAATGAGTATTATGCCGAGGGGGGGGGGGGTTGGGCACGCTCACACAGAGAGTTGATACTAGAGACATATTATATAAGGGCATCCACGGTAAATAGTGATTAGAAGGGGAATTGTCCGGCGACATTTGTAACATGCAATAAAAGTATCTACCGACAGTAGATCAGCTTCATTCGGACTGCTCCGCTCTAGAGATGGGCGAGTTTTTAGTTTAGCATTAAGGGGACATGGAAGTGATTTTCAAGTGAAGCTTATATGAAAGATTTTGTCGTAATTGGTACAAAACCAAATGGAAAAATTATAAAAATTAATAGTATTCGAGAAATGATTTTTGAAATTTCGCCCAACGACGATGCTACTGTGTTTAGCGAAAGGAATTAAGCCAAAAGCGACATTCTTATCAACGACGGAAGCCCGGAACGAAAAAATAAAACATGCGATTTTTGAGCTTTTTCTTCGATTTTTTTATTGTCACTATGTCTTTCCTCACATTTTGAAACCTTAGAACAATTTTAATCGAATTTTAAAACTTTTGTTAGAGGCTGCTTCCTCCCTTTAAATGGCTTATTTAGTGATGTTGTAGTTCACGAATATTTAGATTGTTTAGATCGACCAAGTCTGTGCACTGCATTGCTCATCGGTCTAATTGCCTCTCCTTAATCTCGTGCAAAAAGCGGGCTAGACTTTGCCGTCCTTCACAATGGGGCCTATTATGCGCGTGCAGATATGGAAAGGCTCGGAATGAATAGCCGATATGCAGAGTATCTTGTTCACTCCACAATAGCGAATATTAAAGGCGATAATGTGTCATGAAAATGTCCAATGAGGAAGAGCTGCTTGCAACTCGAAAGAACCAGGTTTAGCAGCATTCCTAGCGTTCGATTAGTGAATGGCGGGCTCCCCCGTGATCTATCACCATTGCGGATATAACAAAGAGCCAAAATTCCCCAATTTAAAAACTTAAGCTCCTCCCCATTAGTCCAAAGAGCTGCCAAAATTTGGTGAAGATTCATTCAGCCATAGTGGAGTAGATTCAAAATTAGTTGCCAATTCGCTATTAGGTTTTGGACTAATAGCGAATTCCCCTTTCGGTCGGAATGTTGTGGCTGACTCTAAAAGAGCAAGTGAACTTTGCGAACTATTGCATACATTCGAAAGGGGAAAGTAGTGAATCAGCGACGGTAGAGCCGTAGTAGCCAAACGTGTGCTTTGGCTCGTGAATAGCCGGCTAATTACCCGCCGCTAATGCGACTGTCGCCTTGAAAAGAACGGAACTGCGTAGATTTGCCGCATTCCGCGAAGCGAATCATTCCTGATCTCGCAGCTTTGTACCTACATTACTGAAGCCGAGAATCAGAGAAAAAAGCATTTTATCAGAAAATCCATTTTGAACATGCAAGGCCATGGAGCTTTGGTAATTCCGCTCGCACATCCGGTCAAAGGCAGAGTGAAACTCGATTAACGCGGCCCAATTCTTGTCGAGTCGAAAATGACGGGAGGTGAAACATATCCGAAAACATTGCCCTTTTTAGAGGTTTTTCTTGAATAACTCGCTTCAAAATCAAAAATCTTAACAAAACTCACCGCTATCTTGTAGATTAGCTCATTCTCTATCGAATGTATACTGTAGTTATATAATACTTCACCTTTACGCTCCCCAGATCCTTTAGGCTTTAAAGATTGGTCATTTTACCTATTTTGTGCATTTTCCCCCGAATTCAGTCGTTTCCGTAGTGTTTATCGTCGTAAGTTTAATAAGGTGGAGTATGAAACATATCTATAAGACGTATGTCCGACCCCTGCTAGAGTTCTGCCCCTCGGTTTCTAGGCCTATCAATCAGTCAGATCGAGATAGAATAGAGAAGGTGCAGAATATGTTCACAAGGCGGGTATTCTATAGGTGTCTCGGTTACACTTTTGAGAATAGGCCCCATACGGTTGAGAGAAACAAGCACCTGAATTTGCACACTCTCGAGT
>LS832865.1:50113-71586 GCA_900490955.1 Micoletzkya japonica
GGAATTCCAATATGCAATGGATCTACTCGCACAGGTGGTATGGGCAGTACTAGAATGAAAAGGGAGAGAGATACGAAGATTATGGGAGGAACGAAGGGAACGAGATAGTGGAGACCTAACGTACAGGGCAGAAGTAGATAGCTCATAGTAATCATACATACAATTGTAGAGAAATAAGATATCATTAACAGCACGTCTAATCTCTAGAGTGGGTATGCATAATAATGACAAACGATCATGATATGGAGTATAGGCTATATCACAGCGAGCGTATAATCTTCTAGTAAACTGCCTCTGCACTGACTCGAGCTCGTTCGTTAAAGACACGCCAATAGGGTTCCATAGGGCTAGTGTTGTTCGAAAAATTTTGCAGTGTGCCTTACATAACTAGAGAAAGTTAAAAGCAGATACCCTAACAAGGGTTTGTGGTGCAGGCATCCATCCTAAAGTCCGATGAGACAATCACGCCCACGTATGACTGTGGCCAAACTCTGATCTGATGGCGAGTCACTAGTGGCATAGAACAACCGAAATATTGAGACGAATCGTATACAATAGTAAAACCTGAAATGCCTTTTTAACAGCATGGGCTGATTTGGTGCGGTTGTAAATCCTGATAAGATTCGTGTTAGCTGGTAGAAGTATTTCCGTGGAGTTTTAGCTCATTTCTTGCAACTATAACAGTTGCCGACATGCTGTGCCTTACCGTATAACGTAATCACTCTCGTTTAGTTTGAGTGGGCGTGGTCGGCGACTGACAAGTTTCTGCTGGTTATGGGATACCTGGAGGAGGCGAAGAATACGGCCGACGGGCTGATTACGGTAGGCGAGGGAGCAGAGATGTAGCCTGGTTACTTTGCTCTAAGTTACTTTTGCGCATTCTGGAACTTTTTTAAATTTAAAATGAGTGGAAGATGCTGACAGATGATCGAGCTCTATTACAAAATTATACGCTAGAGTAGGCCCCTGCGGCTGGTTGTCCGTTTCTGTATTCCGCTTGAAGGCCGCGAACGATCGCTGTGCACGGGGCGAGTCGCGGCGCTTGCTCTGGCAAGAGTACCGGCAACTTGACGGTTTCCCTTTTTAAATTATTATTTTCGCCTTTCCATTTTCCTTTTACATTGCTTGATGTGCCTAATCTCGTTTTATTCACTACCGCGATTAGTTTAAGCCGTAGTTTGTTCAGTCTTCACGAACTTGTTTTTTTTTTCGAATGTGCCTGTATCGATTGAATTACTGTTCTAACTAGTCTGTCTTTAATCCGTGGCCGAATAGGGGAATCGTTGCAGGTTTCTGGGACAGTCTCTACTACGCGGAGCAGTTGCTTTGGCCGATGCTCGGTGAGAGTCGCGTCCTATACACACACACACGCATGCGCCGTCAAAACGTTTTAGCAGACTGCCTTACATAATTAGAGAAAATCGAGAGCAGCCACCCTAATTACACTTTATCGTATATAAATCTCTGGTGCATGTTCTTTACACGTTATCTTTCTCTCTCTGAGAAGCAAAAAAATCTGAGAAGCCAGATCATCTTAGAAAATCCAACTATTCAGCTCGACATCAACGCAATCGTGTTCACAAGAAGCGATTTGGAAAGAAGAAGACCACGACGACGACGAAAAGGACCGTACCTGAGCAGCGTTCGCAGGTAACTTTCTGCTAAATGTCACCCTAAAAATTATCTGAATAAGTTCAAAGCATCCACTGCTATACCCGAACCAATATTAAGGAGGGCTATGCAAGCACGTAGTTGAAGTGTCCTTTTCCAACTATTTCGACTCTCTTTACACTTTGGCTTACTATAAAACTATGGCTTGAAAGTGCGGAAAATCTGATTAGCATTTAATTATTTGAGCTGTGTTCAGACGCCTTCCCAGCCAGCCCGCGCGCCGTCGACCGTGCAATCGTATCCAAGGAAGAAGACCACGGACATTTGGCAGGACTTGTGTGCGGGCAACAAGTGGCCGTGGGCGAGATACTGAGACACTATGTGGAATGGTGCATTTCTGTTAAATGTTAGATAGATTTGGTTGACGAATCAGATCGCGAAGACTCCTTTTTAACTGTTGGTTGTTTAATCTGACTGATTATGATCGTGCTGGCACTGTTGAGTTGTTAATTTCGCAAACTTTTGCGCCATTAATGTGTATCTACTTTTACACACTCTCTCGCCTTATATTTGGAATGATTTTCTAGTTGTTTAGTGCTCTTAGCTAACCTTTGTATATAAATGCTTGTTGAATTTGTCATAATTTTGCTTGCATAGCTGTTCTTGCAGTGCTAGATTTTTGTTATTGAGGTTAACAAGGCAATAAGCCAGAAGGATTCCGGTCTTTGCTTTAAATACTGGTGTTTTTTTTCATTTTTTCCTTAATGTTGCTTGTTATTGAATTGTTGGAGTTGTTCGTGTTTGATAAAGGGAGTTAACTCAAACTTTTCAATCTAAACTCTCTGTTATCGTCTGTCATTCTTGTTGCTTACTTTCCTCGGCTTGGAAATGAGATCATTACCGTATTCTATCAGAGAGTCTGCGCATGACAAGCTGTTTTGAACGCTTTTCCTCCCTCTCCTGTAGCTCTCAGGACACGTTCACTCGTCTCTCTCTCTCCCTGCGAACCGGAATATGGCAAGAGAAACAGCGGGGAAAGTGGAGAGTGAGGAAGAGATGGGGGAGTGCCCTTGTGGCCAGCATGTTATGGCGGCATCCTGTCTTTTCCATCTTATCTATATTTCCTATTAGTATTCTTGAATACTGTCTTTTGCTATAAATCGAACAATCACGCCGTGTGAGGGCTGTGCTGTAAACCTTACAATTCGAAAAAAAACGCAGCGTTTAGGTGGTGACCTCGTTGAGCAGTGATAGTTTCCCCTGTGTGTCCCACCAACCTCCTCCATTCCCTCCTCCCCTCCTACAAATTGTCCTCACCTCCATTCACAGACATAATCTTCACTCCTAAGAAAGTTGGCAGATAGCCAAAATTGCTAAAATTAGTGAAAGCTCTTTTCCAGTGCAAGATCGCACTAATGAGCTAACATATAGTTTTCTATTTTTTTGCTATTGCTTTTCAAGCTCTTTTTCCTAGTACTAGTCTGCGATTGATAGGATGATCAGTGATAAGGACAAAAACTATCCATTTCTCCTCCGTACCCCACCTCCCTCCTCCCCCTAAACCCCTACTCCTTGACCAATTGTCTGTGTGACATCGATCTCCCCTTGTTCGTTCTGTTGTATGCGCCCCCGTTGTGCACTCCTCCGTATCGGGGCGACAAACCGGGAGAAGGAGTGCATTCTGCTGCTTCGATTTCTCTATCGTTCGTTCCTTCATTATTCTTCTTCGTATTACATTGTTAGTTGTGGTATTATTGGCGAAAAAGTTCCGTCAGTAAACTCGTTCCTACTATGTCTGCACTCTCTTCATTCCGCTCCGCCCTCTTGTCGGAAGTAGGAATGAGGCGGCTGACGGAACTTTTTTCTCAGCCATAATTTCGGAAAACGATGATTCATAAAAAAATGTATCCGGACTGTAGCAGATCGTATGCCGAGTACACTTTCTCTCTTGTTTTTGTTCTTTCTCGTCTCCAATTTACGAGTAAGGGTACGTTAAAAATTAGGGTTGAGAATATGGACTAAATGTGAACTTTCGCTTTTTGTAGACGCTTTAGCCTTTCCCACATTCCCAACCCTATAAAGAATAATAGAATGTATTTCATATATCTCATTTTGGTGGAACGCTTCCCTGTTCTCTCTCGACTCTTATGTCATTCGCTCTTTCGCTGTTCGATTGCCTTTTTCTCAATCGCGTGAATCATATTGCTCACAGCGTTGTGCACCGTAATCGTTGAGGTTTCTGGAAGCTCGGCGGAGGGATTTCGGTCACATTTGGCGCTCCACTCTTTGCGGAACGAATAATGCACATGGGAACAGGTGATAGCTTTGCTTATATTATATAGCTATTCTCCGTGAACAATACTTTCGAAAAAATACGTGTTTTGATTTACACACTGGATACCTCTTGATTTGTTGTTTTGATCCTTAGAGTAAGTAAATCGTTAGTGTACTTATTTATTTCAGCTGACCCTTGGTCGAATTTCGCAACCTTTATCTTCGTTATCGTATTAATCTTTGTTGGAGTAAATATATTCTTCGGAGACGAATCAAAAGATCCACCTGAGGTCGGTTATTTTTTTATTTCGAAACACGCACTCATAATCTGTCTATTGCCCGTTATTCCTAAGAGAGTTGAACCCAGTGAGTGCTATGAATTTTGTAATATCGATTTATCTTTATAGCTTTATAAAAATAACAATGAACTGTAGGTATGGCAACATGCAACGCTCAAGCAAACCGCTTCAAGAAGGAAAGAACACGAGAAAGTGCGGGCTGAGTAATACATTGTAATACATTGCTCATGCCTTTTTGCATGCTGTAGTACTTCTATTTTTGATATTTCATCACATTACAAGTACAACACCCGTGTTCTTCTATTGCCGGTACTCTTCCGATACGATAAAGTATTTCAATGAAATTTTCCTACGACTGATTGGCTTCATAGTTTTCAATATAGTGAAGAACAAGCCTCCCCACTGTACGACTACAATGCATGTTGCCTAATAAACCCTCTCCTTTATCCCTCTCGCATGCCATTCATCCCGTGACCATCCCCTCTTCCTATTTATCTCCACTCTATCAGTAGTCGTCCCTCCTCCTCCCCACTATCACCCCCTACCATCTCCCCTGGATGCAGTCTACCCTCCAGTCGTTCGAATGGCATCTCGGTCCCGACACGATTCCCGGGTTACAGTACCTCGCTCGGCGGCCATTCCTATCGTTGTGGTGACTCCCGATGAGGACCAGTGGATAGACAGGTACGTTTGAAGCTTAGCGCTATTATGCTAACCTAAATATCCAGGATTTTTTTATGTACCACAACAACAAAATTTAATGTGTATCACAAAAACAAATACCCCATGGCTCTAAATGGATGAAGAATTAGATTTCTTCAAAGATCACTTATTTCAAAGATATAGACAAGACTGTGGTCGCGCAAAGGGCAAAGTGAAAAATATGCGAAAGCTCGTACTATATCCCGGCTGGGGGAATATGCGAAAACAGCGGCTATCTTGATGCCAGATGGGATGAGATGTGAATAATATAATGACGATGATCTGTGACTTGGGGGAACGGATAGATAATAGAAAAAGTATCAGATAGCAGCGCATGCGAGAGTAATATTCCTTTGGCAAGGCGACAGCCTTATGGATAGGAATGCGTTGTCTTGGTGAAGTGTATCAATTATTTGAGGCCTATTTACGCCTCCCACCGACGCTCGTCTTTCTTTAACAAGCTTGTCCTTCGAGCTGCATAGTCTATGCGTGTTTATGCGGATGCAGAAGAGCAAATTACTGGCCTCTACTTTGAGGGAGAAGAAAGACGTACGCTTTTCCCTCCGCTTCTGCGATGGTTTTGCTTGTTTTGTTATATAGTCTACGGGTCAAACAATCGCTTTTATACTGGACAATTGTAGTCGCGAAAAAACTGAGAACAAACAGCCTACAAATAGGTATCCATGAATAGTAGGTAGGATAAACGAATTTGTATTCGCCACCTTTTTCATAACCACATTGTTGTTTTCTTCCAAGATTTTCCGCCTTTATCTCTCTCCTCTTCATCTCCTATCCCTCGCTAATCTTCACAATCTCCATGCTGATCTCGATGTCACCGGGCATCACATGATCGCTTTACATAATAAGCTTTTTCAAAGATTATAGCTATATATAACAATCCTGCGGTCTTCCAAAATTAATTGTTAATGAATATAGATATGGCATAGAAGACAGAAAGAGAGGTGCCTAGTCATGGTTCCATAAGCATAGCCTGACCCCTCCCTATTAGCGAGTCTCATGTCGTGCCTCGAAAGAACTGCACGGTAAACACAGTGCGTGAGAAGGAATTGAGGAAAGAGTTATTGGATAGAAGGGAGGGGAGAGTGACCACGATTGTTGTGAGAATCGACTGTGGAAGAGGGGGGGGGGGATTGAATAAGAGGGAGAGGGGTTAGAAGGTAAGAGGAAGAACGCAGCTAAAAGAGGGAGCAAAGAAACCGCGTGAATAGGGACTGCGCTCGTCGGTTTTGTGCCTTTTTTTTGATTGAAGAACTGAATAACCTCATCTGGGGCGGCAGCTAGATGGACAGAAAAAGAGGGATAGAGCTAGAAGAAGAAAGAGAGGGAGAGAAAGTTACGAGGGGGAGAGAGTTGTGAGGGAATGCATAGAGAGAGAGAGAGAGAGAGAGACTTCCGTTCGCTATCTAGTGTGAGTGTCCCCGACCACTGGGGTAGTCTTGGCTCATTTGCTCTCCGATCGCGGCTACAATACCTACGAGAACACTTATCTGAGCCATAATTTTGAATAGCTCAATGAACGTATGACTTGTGATCGGTAACAAGACAGGTCTTTTCATGATTGTGCTTCACGGTTAGCATAAATTTTTGCATAATAGACTCATCTTTTCTGGCCCTAACAAGGAAGAGCCTAGCTTGAGCTTCCGATCTCCTTCTTTCTTCCCTTCACACCTTCCCCAAGAAGATGCGGATTCCTGTTCTTCTTCCCATATAGGTCACATCCCACCCTTCTCCTTCATTAGGTGTCAATCGGCACATTGCCTCGTGTTATTGTTCTCGTTCTCTTTTCATTCTGCTTTCCTCGCATATTCCTTCTCTCCATCTCTCGTTCTCGTCGATGAAAGGAGGCAAATCCCCCTAGACATGGCCACTGTTGTTGTTACCCTCAAAGACATCGAGTGAAGCCCCAACTAACCCCCTTATGACAATTGGAAGCAGCATTACTAGCAGACCCATCCCAATATTTTGCCGTTCGTCAATGTGCTTCCTGCGCGATATGTACACGCTCAATTCTTTTTGGTCAAGTACACATCGCAATCGTGCATTTATGTTGTTTCCGAACCTTCTGCCTCGTGAAGTGTTATGTATAGTTTCGGAAGGCGAGGGGTAACTACGGCAAGGGGGATAGAATGGAAAAGAAGAAGGCGAGGGAGGACAGAGAATGCGGTATTTCCGTCCGCATCATTTACCTTAGTGTTGGCAAATGAGTCGTGAGAAACCGGAAAGAAAAGGACAGAATGGGTGCGAGTGGACGTGAACGAGACAACCAAATTTTAACTCACGGCGGGCGGTCGGGAGATAAAATACGCCTGTCTGAGAGAAGGTGAGGATGAGGATTGACATTTTAGCATTCTCTCCATCTCGCGATGGTTTTGCTTGTTTTGTTATATAGTCTACGGGTCAAACAATCGCTCTTCATTCTCCTTCGCACTCTCGCTGAGAGTGATATTGCATTATCCAACTCGTCAACCGCAGTCTAGCAAGGATACACAAGATGAAGGCAATTAAACTCATTTTATCTCCAGCCGTGAGGTAAAATCACGCAGTGCTAGTGAGTCGTGAGTGCGGGTGAGTCGCGAGATTCTCCCGGCCATTCACGGACTCGCGACTCATTTGCCAACACTAATTTTTACCTGTGTCAACCTGTCTCCCTTTGCCTGTGCGCCTCTTTCCTTGATAAATTCTCTTCCTCGAGTTAACTAGTTCTCTAAATTATGCAGCTCCTCTCAATCTCCCTCCATCCATGGTGTACTATAACTATGTGTGCCCTTCTCATTCTCCATCCTCTGTTTCCTATTCTTTCATGTTGTTGTCAGCATTCTCTGATGCCTTGCATTGAAGTAGACACACGAAGCGTGTGTGAATGGGAGGATTACGGGGGGACAGGAATAGACACGGATATGAGTAAGCTGACACGCGCATTTATCAACAACTGTATTTATCTCGTCAACAGTGTTTGAGGTGGATCTTGATGTGTTGACAATATTATTACCTCTCAAGCTGTACAATCAACACGTTCTTTGTTCTATTTCTAGGGCATTGTTTTAGGATTATCTTTCGAGTCCCATTCTTAGCTGTAACTCACGTCGCATAGCAGAAGATACCTAGACAGAAAGATTATCATGTATCTCACGAATCTCGAGTGGCCAGAACACAAGCAGTATTTATTTATTATCGGAGGTTTCGTTGCCCAGGGGGTTTCGGCGGCAAACGACAATAGAAGAGAAGGCGGAAGTTATGGAGAGGAGGGGACTTCCATATAAGACCCGGTGAACTAAAATGTCACGATGGAATCTTGCCACAAAGGCAAATTGGCAAGATTCCATCTGGATTCTTGCCAATTTGCCTTTGTGGCAAGATTCCATCGAGATATTTTAGTTCACCGTACCTTATATGGCGAGCATCTATTATATCTACCTAGTCAGACTCTGCGAACTCCAACTTCTTTTACCAGCCCAATGGACTAAATATTAGATTTCATGAATATTGTTAAACAGCGACAAAGTATTGCTTCAAGCAAAGGTTCGAGCCGTCTTTCGCATTCAGCAAAAGCCTCTTGAGGGTGTGCGTGGAGCTACGTGAAAGAGTCCTAAAATCCCCCGAAAACGACCCCGGACCAAGGGCTTGGCATTTCGCGTTCGAATAGATCTTTCTCTGCTCCGGCTTGCCTTCCTTCCGTTCCCAGGCATTTCATAGGCTGTGTGAAATTATTTCTCCAATTTTTCACAATATTTGTCTCATTTCTCTCCCCTCGTGCTTCATCGCTGAGTACTCCTCACACGAGTACTTGGATAGACACACTTACCCATGCATCCGGGCTCTTTACTTACGAAGCGAATAATAAATGATCAGAGACTATTTCTTTGTTTGTTCATTGTAAGTTTACTATGTAAACTGGCACGAATACTCAGCTTACGTAGAATGCATAACGAAAAATATGGGATTAGTATTATAAGTGCAAGTCTCTCAGCTGTTTGTCAGATGGCAACATGTCTCTTCCCTACTCCTTCTTCCCTTTCTTCTCATCCCATAAATAGACGGCCAAGTACAAGTACAATATCTCTCTGTCAACTCTGCCATTGCACTTTGCGAATCCTCCTTTATATATTTGCTTTTCATTTCACCTTTCGAGTCCGCGAGCATGCCAATATCAGCAATCTTCCAGAAGCTCCAGACAATCAACCAATAATATGTATTAGCCTCGGTCCCCTGTACTTGCTCCATTTCCTCCCCTTCTCATTCCCTTCACTAGACAACTTGTTTGTGTCTGGACCGAGCTCCTTTTTGCGTATTTGTTCCCGCTTTTCCCTTCATTTCCCGATTGTTAGTGCGCATATCGGATGCGATTTATGTATCACACTACATCTCTGTACCATCGAAAGCTTATGTCCAGCAGACGTTTCCATTGAAATAGACGCCCCATCAACATCTGCATTCATTTTTCTCCATAGAATTTCAGGTCTTCAAGTTAGAATAACCTAAGACACTCAGTATCTCTCGTTTTGCAAGCTCTGCGTATGCTTTTAACCTATGCCACAAGGATTGCGGCCCAATCTTCAGTGTAATAGTCCCTGACAGTCCTCTTGTACTCTCCCCATCTACTCCACTCTTCCTCTCTGCTTCTTTCTCCCCTTCCAATCCCCCTTCTCTTCCCTTCCCATTTCCCTCTCCTTGACCGCGCGGGGCACACTTTTTGCGTGTGTTTACTACGTCTGGATGCATCTGTTCCTTCTCTTTCCTTCTCTGCGTCTCTGACATTACCATACTCTTTGTCCTCTCTTATAGTACTCTCGCTGTCTGGACTCTCTCCTCTTCCCTTGTTCTCTCGCATGGGTCAGCCGCCCGGGAAATGGCGAAAAAGCAGGAGGGGTCGAACGGTTTTGAAGGACGAGGTGGAGAGAGTGCAGAGGGCGAGGAGGCAGCAGAGAAAGAGAGACGAAGGAGAGTGTATGCTAGAATGAGAAAAGCCAGAGAAAGAGAGAAGAAGAAACTACCACATAGAGCAGTCTAAGAGATGAAGGACGACGGGTGCAAGGGGGGTTAAATAGCAGGAAGTGAGAGAGACTGTGGAGTACTGTAGAGAGGGGGGACCACCCATATAATAGTCTGATAACTCCGTCACAATACAGTCCTCAAATGAACCTTTAGTAGACTGTGCTCAGTCTAGTCAACTTGTGTGCCCTAGCCGAGACTGTGTTGTGGTGCTGTCTAGAGTGCACTACTAATCTCTCTAATCTCACCCCCTCTCTCCCCTCCAAGACCATCTCCCTCTATCTCTCCTCCCTACGTGCGATCTAGCTCCCTACAGGCCGGCCTAGCGTGTTCTCCCCTCCCCTTCTAACCTCTCACTCTCTCTTGGTCTCCCTACCTCTGTCCACTCTCTCCCCTCTGCCCCTTGGCCTTTTCCGTTCTTTCTCCTCGTTGCGACTGAGTCAACCATTCGGCTGTGGTGGGGAGACCCTCTTAACCTCTGCCTCCCATCCCCCTCCCTCCCTTCTTCCCTCTCCCTCTCTCGACGTGGAATCTTCTCGAAAGGGTCACTCTATAGCCGCAAGCAATGTGTAGTGTGTGAGGCGATTACGTTCTCTCTCTTCTCTCTATTTCGGTTGTACTGTAAGTAGTCGCTACGCTGTAGATAGTATTTATAGTAATATTTCAAGCATTTCCCTTTATTTTTTTCAATAAGTGTATTTCGACCCGACACTCAAAAAATGCTTTCGTATCCTGTTCGGAATTATTCTGGACCTGGCGATGAGTAAAAGAGTTGCATAATATTCCGAAAGAGTTTCTGAATATGTTCCCGATGTATTGTCAGGCCCGGAATAATTCCGAAAAAAAAACTTACGAAAACTTTCTCAGTGTAGGTATATTTTTCTATATCTTTCTGTAGCCAATCATTTCCACAAATCTATGGAACAGGTTTCACTAATGTAAGGATGTGTAATGCAATGTACGTGATCCACCGTTCTTCACTCCTCCTCCCCTTCCCAATCCCCTCGTTCCCACTCCCCCTTCCTCCGGGCCGGTTCCCTCTTCCCGAAGCTTCCACGCTTTCCCCCCCTCAGGCTACGACGGACCCCCATAGATAAGAACGCTGTTCGCTGGATTGCGCGTTCTCTGAGCTGGCACGAAGTGGCATTCTTCTGTAGGACCGCGGGTGGGGCTGAGAATAAGGCTGAGACTATCGGCATAAGCCGACCTCTCGACTTGTACTCGGTGATAAGCCGTCACGTAGTTCCAGTTCTATTCAAACTGTGCTGCTTACTGTTCTTATAGTAGAATAGATTCCTGTACTACGCATGCTATCGTTCCCAAGCTCAGAAATGATCGATGATCGTCCCATCAAAGGGGGAATTTCATTGCCCTTCCTCGGCTCCCTTTCCCTCCTTCCCTCGACCCTTGCACTTGGCCGATCCCATCTCCTTTCAACCACAGATACTTGGTCTACGCTTCTCGTCTCACATAGGCAGATGCAACTGTGGCCTTCAGATTTATTGTATCTTGAGAATAATATGCTGTTTCCGTCGTGCCTTTCCACCTCTTCAGCTTTCGAATTCCTCTTATCCTTATCGTCAGATAGCCCCTAGTCGGTTTATAGATACTCCACTCATACCTTCTACCGTCAAGCGAGTAAACATGAGCCCAAGTTTGTAACAATTGTAACATTGGGCATAACTTTCTTCAATGTGGTGCTAGAGTGTCTGGTTGTACTTTTTGGAATCGTCTTGACGAGATCTATCTATATGCAAATTTTTGAGATCATGGGATTCCAAGAATTTGCATACGGAAAACTCAATTGTTACAATTGTTACAAACATTTTGAAACAAAATTTCAAAGTCTTTACATCGACACCAAATTTTACAGGCAGGTAGAGCTCGATGAAAGGATTATGATGCCAAAGTTAGAACTCTCTACGATAACTCTGAACAAAGTTGTGGTCGCACAAATGTCACCATTTGTTACAATTGTTACAAACATGGGCCCATCACAGCATTTCAAGCGTCATAATAGCGAATTGCGGTTTTCGCTCATAGGATCCGAACCTGTACGCGAACCAGTCGTCGAATCCTTACTAATTTAAAAACTTAAGTTCACCTCTACGATTTAAACAAGATCCCAAAATTTGGTGTAAATTGGTTCATTCACTCTTGGGCAAATTCCAAAATAGTGGTCAATTCGCTATTAGACACATTCTTCACCGGGCGGAATGCTGTGCCATGTTCGCTTGACGGTATCTTCATTATTTCTTCCCTCTCCTCCTTCCTCGTCTCTCCATCTCTGCCTCTCGCACTTTCCCATACTCTCTCTCCCTTACTCCTCTCCTTTTTTCACAGATTCGTCCTTGAGTCTCCCCGCGTGTCTACCCCAGTTTCCCTCAGTCTGTCCATCTTGGCACTGATCCAAGCAAATCTTGGCACCATGCCAAAATTATCGTCCGTTCTCTGTTCGTTCTTTGTGCGAAGAAAGGGCCGCCGGGCGAGAGTGGACAAGCCGTGGCTGAGAGACGATTACGAGTGGAGAGAGCGCAGAGAAGCAGAGGCGAGGCGAGAGAGCGAAGCACGCAAGGGAGACGGAAGGCGAAGGAGGGAGGGAATAACAAGGGAACCCCCCACACATCCTGTATTCATTTACGCCGCCCTCTCGTTGTCTGTCTCAGTCTATTCCTTGGGTATTCCCGGCTGGTCATCCTTAGTCTGTATCGACCCTTCGCGCTACAAGCGTGCTCTACATAAGCTTCTCTTCTCAACATGTTCGGTTATACAAATTTCTTCAGAGTAATTCCCTAACCCTAAACCCGAAGAATTTCCGAATTATGCCCAATCGCGTCTGACTCTCTGCTTCTTTCAAATTTCCATGCTGTCTCACCTACACTCTCATTTGTGCTTTCTCTGTCGCTCTCAGACTCTTCCACAGGGCCGAACGATTCTCTTTTCTCTTTTAGCTCCTTTGCCATGTATCCGGCATTTACATTGCATTCAGTTCGTGTTTCAGACCCTTCCGTCATTCCTTCTCAAGGTAGACCTCGGTTGATATAGTCAGTGTGTTCCCGTCTGTTTATAGCCACGTCTCTTCAGTATTTGTCTTCCGTCCTCCTCTTTTCCTATAGGAGGGGAGAGAGAAATAAAGAGAGAGAGAGAGAGAGAGCCCGCACTTCCGTTCCTTACTGGAAGACCATTCGGTCCTCTCCTATTCTGGGTCCCTCCCTCTCCCCATTTCCCCTCCCCTCTGCTCCCTCTTATTTTGCTCTCCCTCGTGAATCTACATACCTCGTGCGCTTCTCCTCTTAGAGTTCAGTGAGCAAAGAGGGGATGTAGAGAGAAAGAGAGTAATACGAGAGAGGGATAGAGTGAATGAGAGAAGCTTAGTACTTGGAAGTAGCCAGTTATAGTAGTCTCGTTATTTTGCCGTGTCCGTTTCGCATGAGTATGTCTAGTAATGCATAGGTTATGAATTGGTATCTAATGGATTACTTGAGTGCCTCTGTATGCTTCGCTACAGAGCTGCCTAATTAGGAGAGAGCATAAGATGCGTGGAATGAAAGCTACCTTAAAGGGTCCCTCCAACCATCTCATTCATTTCAAGAGATAACCAATTAAGAGCGGTTGATTGATTGTGAGAGACAAGAGAGGAATGAAGAGACGCAGACAACGAGAGAAATCTTTGCACAGCTTTTTCTCAGCAACGGCGAATTTTCAAGTAAAAAGGAGAGAGTATGAGACTCAGGACATTGAGAGCTATCCATTGATGTCAAAAATATATATGGTAGATATTGCCTGGAGGGGCCCTTTAAAGTTATCGAGATAAAGATAAGCTAGCTGACTATAGTCTGGAAATTTGGAACGTATAATTCGTGATTCCGCCGCTACGGTGTTTAGCGATTTTTTCACGCTTTGAAGCGATACCATACCCTTCCAAGACAAGATATCAGGAAGATGAGTAGCTCTTTGGGATCAGTATTCCCTAGAGCTTCGCATAGTACATATTAGAATTTGATAAGATCAGTTTGAAAGGTACCGGAATCGGCGCTACGACC
Source organism: Micoletzkya japonica (assembly GCA_900490955.1). Taxonomy (NCBI): domain Eukaryota; kingdom Metazoa; phylum Nematoda; class Chromadorea; order Rhabditida; family Diplogasteridae; genus Micoletzkya; species Micoletzkya japonica. The sequence goes on from LS832865.1 coordinate 64,053, forward strand.
GCAACGATTATATCTTCCATTTTCTCTACTATAGCCGTACTCTACCTTGGGCTCCTGCCACTGTATCCCACTTGGTCGTTCTCTGTGCCCTCGGGGGGATATAATGGTGAGTCGCCCCACGTGCATTCGACCCGTCTCCTTGCAGTATTCTTCCTCTTTCCCTCCTCTCTCTCCCACTCTCTACCCCTAACTCATCTCCCCCTTACACTCTTACTCACCCCCACCCTCGCTCTGAGGCATGCGTGTTTTCCATGAGTTTCTGTCCGTCCCTTATTGAGTTTTCCGTCTTCGCACTTTCAGTCACCACGCTATGTTTCACATGCTATTTATATCCATAGTTTCTTCGCCAGTACGATTTTCCCAACGCTTTTGTGCTGAATATCAAAATAGACGATATCATAAATCTCGCGATAGTCTAGGTAAATAGTTTGTCTCTCATCTAGACTTCACTACAAGCACACGTTGTCTCATGAGAAACTGAAAGAGTCTATTACGGGGGTCTGCATATGACTTGTTAGTACACACAAGCTCATTGGGACATGAAGGGATGCATAACAAGGATATTGCTATATAGGACTGCTTAGGATATTGCCATCGACTAGGCTTGTGACTACCGCATTACGTTAGTTCCAAGGTGGGCAGAACGGTAGAGAAGACTGCAGATATGCATGATTCTCTTCATTCTAACTTCACTAATTCACCTGATTAGGGCTGTACTTTTCCCACCATTCTGCCATCCCAATATCTATCTGAAACTTAGGGAATGGTGCATCTCGATAAATAGCTTATCCCCCTTTTGTAAGAGCTACTCTGGGCTCTCTTTTACTGGACTTTCATTTATTATCCACATTTCCTTGTGATCTGCATAACCAACCTGTCTATCAATCTCTCCAACTCGTGAACTAGCCCGTTCTTGTCCCCCACGTGACTGCATACAGCATTTTGGCGCGCGCTCCGACTCATACTTTCCCTCCCTGTGCCCTTCCCTTCCCTTCCCTTCTCCTCTCCTTTCCCTCCCCACCCCCGAAACAAGCGATGATGACCAATTGGCGCGCGCTTTACGAGGCAAAGGACAGCACACACAGTATACACTCGAAAATGGGACTATAGTATAGTCATAGAACCCACCGTATCCTACAGTATCTGTCACTGTTGGCATCATTGCCACTTACAAGTGGCGACGTAGCATAGTTTTAGGAAAACAAGAGTGGTTTATAAGTGGCTCAATTCTCCGTTCCCTCACGATGATCCGTAATGAGCAGTGTCCCTTCTGCCTCTTGTTTTGCCCCTCCCGTCTATCCCCTCCTTCCCCTCTCCTTATTTATACTCTCCCCTGAAGGGGATTCCCCCTCCCCTCCGGCTCTCCTTTCACTCTTTTCTCCTTCTCTGGCCACATAGGCGCTTGTTGTGCTTTTCCTGGTCTGCTCTCCAGTTCTGGTTATGATCTTTCAGTTCTTGCCTCACAAGAGTAGTATCGCGTAAGCTTATTATTTCTTTACCTGCACTTTCCATCAAATGAGACAATGAACCGAGAGCGTTTCTCAGTCCTACGAAGCGCTCAAGCTCCGCTCATTATTCACACGTTCGGTCGCCATTGCGAATTCCCGTTCCAGCATAAGCTATTCATTTCCCTCTGCAGGCTCAATATGCGTGCTTCAACGCCGATAGCCTGCCATACGCGCGACGCGGATCTGGAGAGCGGGTGAGCCGGCTTTTCTCATTTTTGTGAAGCCGGAAATTAGGATCTCGTTAATTCCCGGCTTTTCTTACACAATAATAGATAGTAATTCTCACGCAACCGGACAATAGTACATTCGGTGTTAGTGTAACTTGCATGCTTGCCCTATAGATCAGATAGTAACCAGACTTGACCTTGACTGGGAGTAGATAAGTGTAAAGTGCCTGAGAATAGCAACTGCAATATTCCATTGGAATCTTTTATACGATTCACGGTAGACGAATAATGAAGCTCATGTTATTATGCATGGTGAGGCGTAATCATCAAAAAGACCTCAAAATCCAATAATAGCTACGGGGTGACCTATCCTGTATGGAGTCCGGGTATTAGATTACGAGTCACGCGACCGGCCCATCACAACAAGCAGAAGCTGAATTAGCATTGTTTAGGGGACGAGCAGGAAACAGAGGAAGGCTTGTTTACCAGTCTAGGGCAAAGGACATTAATCCGGTTTGAGAATGAGCGCTGGGTGGTCGATCTTTGGGGTGAAGCTTGACATAGTGACATAGTGACAGACGACATATGACAAATGACATATCGTATTCAGACTACTGTACGGCTCGCCCTCAACCACCGGTCAGAAGATTCTCCTCGACGGAGTCCCGCTAACTCCCATAAGCCCATCGCTGTCCTGTGATACGCCCAGGTTTGTATTCTGACCTACCGTAAGCAAGACAATCGTACCGGGGAACGGTAGTGTACTGTTAGTTTGTCTGGTGATCTTTACGCTTTTTCTGACTTTTAAGCATAGCCGCTATAAAATATATAACCAAACTATTGAATAAATAATAGGTGTCAGTATGCTATAGTATTGCCTAGGTAAAGATGAATAAAAAAGGTAGCAGCTTTACTTCATGAGTTCTGATTCTGTACGTGCGTGTCAAGGCCCTTATTCTTCTATCCCAGAGCAACACCGAGTTTGGCTGGTCTAATCTTGATCATACTGTAGCGGAGTCTTTCGATCTCTGAAATGCTTCCCAGTGACGGAAGGTGATCACTGTTCTGGCCATGAGTAAATGTGATCAATCCAGTTGCTTACAATTAGTCACCTCTAAATACGAAGTAGTTGGAGCAAAGAAAAACACTTAGTTCGAATGCATTTTATAGTCGATCATTCAAAAAGGGAAAAAGGGGAATCTTTCGCAACGTCTGGAAACATTTATGGGCGGGGGGAAGAGCACCTTTCCTTCCAAAATCTTTGATCAAATGTCAGACGATACTTGAATAATGGACCAAGCGCGGAAAAGGTAAACATTTTCGAAATAATAGTATATAAATAATAGTTTAAATAGTTTATTAGTTTGAATAAGCTTGTGTACTGTAACTTTTGAATTTGAGTAGTTGTGCGCAGCCAACGCGTAACCTCGGAACGGGAAATGTTATCGATTTACGTTAGAGATTTTTGCTTTTTGCTTTTTCCTCAGGATTTCCTGATTCCAATCTAAATATCATTCTAACTTGTCGATTGCATGAACTGATTACTGGTGAAAGCTCCAATTAACTATGCACTTTACCCGTCTGCATTCTGGTTTCCTTAAAAAAGTGCAGCGAGTTGTTTGTGTTTTGAAGGGAACGCAATTTCCCCTCCATTATCCTCCCCGAACCGGTTATCAGTACTCGGTATTATGCGATGGTTAACGAAAACGAATTCTCCGGACTGAACTTTATCATTTTCACGTTAGTCCGAGTTCTGTCTGAACATCTGTTTCTCGGAATAATCTTAGTGTTGTCTCCCCTTTTTAGACCAGGAAATAGGAAGAAAAGTGCATTATGATTCATCCATGCTGTTCTCGTATACTGTCTGCTCTGCTTATCACACCATAAGATCGGGCAAAACTAGGGTAAATAGATGGTTGGGTGAAGTGCTGGAAACTTCACCCTCTAAACTGCCTGAGCTTGTTTACCCTCAAGTTTACTTTCGGACCAAGCATGTTACTCTTCGCTAGAGACCTAATAGTTCTTAGGGTATTAATTAATTGTCGATTAATTGCTGATTATTTGCAGAAACATTTACTCGCGATCGCACTCCATCTCGGTCCACCCCCCGGGCGGTGGTGGACAGGCCTCGCCCAAGAAGGGCGGCATGCTCGAGAACCTCAAGGTGCGCAAATTTTTAAAATTTAAATTTTGATTTTCCCACCAAAACCTAAAAAATGCCCTTTAGAAACGCACTCGCCAGCGGTCCATCAACATACCCGCAACGCCCGATTTCATGCTCGAACAGGGTGAGGATTACTATTAGTTTTTACCCTTTTGGCTTGTATTTATTTATTTTATTTATTTATTTATCGAATACGCGTATTTGCATACTATATTGTAAATGTAACGCGAATACCGCTCAATATCAGACATATTTTCACGTTTTCCTTGCTTATCGCGAAAGAGCTGCTGAGAACGTGGGAGAAGGGGAGAGGGTGCTCGAGTGAGCGTACAAATATTTTGGTGTCTCTTCTCTCTTCTTCTTTTTTGAATTTCTCTCTCGCGCTTTCACGGGCAGGTTGCCCGGTTTGAATGGAAACTGCGACGGCTCCGAGGGATATTGGATAGAAAGCTTTTGAAGGGTGTACGGCATGCCGGTGGTAGCAATATGGCCGCGGCTTCGACCGCCTTTTATACTATTCACTCGTTCGCTCTGTTTCTCTGGGAGCATACTCTCTCCATATCTCTCCCCTCCCTACGTCTCTTTGCCTTGGAAGTTCAACCCGTAGGTTCCCTCCCGAAAGACTGTCTATGCGCCTATCCTCTTTGCTCTCTCGTTCACAAGTTTGCTATCCGCTAAGTAGACCTTACACTTCTTACAATTAGATTGCCTATTATCTCGATCTCTAGATTTTTCGTATTCCTTTACCTCTAGTCTAGCCACAAGTTCTTATCAGTGCTTGTCTTTATCACAAAGTTGGCAATACTGTCCAGTTAGATTTCTGACCCCCTAATATTGCCTTCTATTTTTCTCGTTTCTCTTTCCACACTGAACAGTTTTCTCTCCTCCTGTCGATTATTCAGCTGCGTCGTGAATCAGTTAAACAAGAGCAGCAAATAGGGGAGGGAAGGGGAACACAGATGTGGAACATTAAGAGGGGAATTTTGTGTGGCGAAAGCGCTCGTCTGGTTATTTTTGATGTTTCACTCTGTCGATCTATTATCGTGTACGGTCAAGGGATAAATACTCGTATTTGAAATTAATTTTGCGGTAGGGGTAACTTTCTAGCGGCGGTAGGGTGGGCATGTAAATCGAGAATTTAGAACAGCGGTGGGGGATTTTTGCGGTGTGGTATGGGTCATTTTATAGTAAAAGACGGTTTGCGGGCGGGAAGGGTCTCATGCGAAAAATATAATCAAATACAGTATTTTCCCCTGTGTACGGTAGACAAATTACGGTAGGAGGGATTTATTGTTCTCAACCTGCGCCTTTTTACCTGTATTGAGTTCAGCGTGAGTTGTTTTGAAGAAGATTCGAAGTCTCCGACCTCTCCCATCTATGTCAAGCAACACCTCCTTTGGAACCCCAACCAATGCTAGTCCTGATAAAGGTGATAAACCAGAACCAGAGTTCAGCGCGAATATCCGATTAATGTAATAGTATGCGTTACCAGGCAATAGTGAAGCTGCCTAGACAAAGTTATCTATGAGTAATCTTTCACTCCCCTCTCTCGGTCTTTGTTCAGTCAACGTGCTCCTCTTGCATGGCATGGGTGTGGCTAGCGCGTTCCTTTTCCCAGTTGAGAGCTGTTTATCATCTTGCGTGTCCTTTTGGCTCCATTTATGCTTTTCTTGAGTTAACGCTGATGATTTCGCTATTACTCTGTCTGACCTCGCATCATTGTAGGTAGAGCTTATAAGGCTTCGTATTTAGCGTTTAAAACAGCCAGGATGAACCTGACAGTATTTGCCGTGTTTACCCATCCTCCCCTCCATGCCTATCAGACCCTTGTCTCCCATCCGTCCCCTTCCCTCTCCCTCCATTCCTTCTCCTTCCCTATTATTCACCCTCCTGTCTCCATTCATGCTGCCCTTTCCTTCTAATCACAACGCTCTCTTTCTCTTCCCTCCTCCCCTCTCCCTCCCCATTCACCCCTCGACCACGTGTTGACACCTCTTTATGTTTCTCATCTATCTGCCCAACCGACCGACCCGATTGAACCGTGCACGGGCACTGTTGTACTAGTAGGGTGTTTCACGCATGCCTTCGAGCCACCGTTTGTAGGAGGTTACTGTAGACCTGTTATTGTAGCCGACTGTTTCCTTGGCTGGTTGGAGCTTTGTCTCTCTGTTCTTATTTCTTTTCTCTTAGTCACGGTACGCGCACGTTCGGGGGTACTCTCTGACATGAACGGAAGGGGAAAAGGAGAGAGAGAGAAGGAAGAGGAGGAGGAGGAGAAGAGGTGGTTGATCGGGTTTCGTGGGCTATCAATCTCTGTCTATCTATCTTTCTATTTCGCTTTCCCTTTACTAGCGAACTCTAAGAGCTCGCGCGTGCAATCGGGGAGAGGAACTATTGCATCTATTGCGAGTGATCGTCTTCTTGTTCTAGGTCTTTTCTTCTTGTTCTTCTTCTTCTTTGGCCGCCCTTTCTGTTGCGATGTTTTGTGGTTGTTATCAGCGTAGACCGGGCTGATAGCGGCTCTCCGTAAAAACTATGCGAAGCTAAATGCACTTTTACGAACCTTGTATAGATAAGTCATCTACATCGTTCAGTAGGAAACGGATACTGTAGAATTGTCTGCCATCCGTGGTAGTGGTCATTTTTCTGCCAATGATACTGGGAAGTGGTCGATCCAGGTAATAGTCTAATCTTTCCTATTCGGCAGATCTCGGCTACCCCCCGGACAACCACCCCCCTCCCGACTACTGCGACTCGTCCAGTCTCCTCCTCGCCCGCTCCGCCCCCAACGCCTCGGGCTTCGCTGGCTTCCGAGCACGCGCCGCTTCCGACGCGTCGCCAGCTCTCATGACGCCTAGGTACGGTAGGAGAGGGGGTTTAGTTGAGGAGCGTCCAGACGAGACAGGGAGGGGTTAGATTAGCACTTATACGGTAAGAGAGGGGAGGGATACGGTAGGATGATATGCTACTGAGCACTGTCAGATAAGTTAGAGGGTGTTCAGATTAGTACTGGTACGGTAGGGAATACAGTAGGAAGTCATGTGGAGGTGAGCGTTTGGCTAGAAGGTTATGAGCTTTTGTGTCTAGTTCATAGATCATGCAGTGCCCTTGCCACTATACTGTAGTTGCTCTCGGAGGGTACGGTAGGTAGCACTTAGGCTATACGAGGTGCGCACGTGCACTGTCCACCTGCTGGAAGTATTTGCATCTGCCCAACTGCCTCGCGAACACCTTTGGTCGAATAGGGGCAAAATAGAAATGAACTATGCATGTTTAAATCGCGATCATTGCGTATTTCCGCGAGTAGATGAAGTTATTTCTGCTCTGCGTTCTCTCTTGGTCTCTATTTCTCTCCTCCGTCCATTCTGGATCGTTGTTTTGGGGAAAGGCTCGCTCGCTCTCTAGTACTACTATCTCTTGTGTGCGTTTCCCGACTTTTATGAGACACTTTACATGGTTGTCGAGCGATAAGTGAAGGGGGGAAAATGAAGAGACGGGAAACACATCGAAATGAGCGCTGTTCGACGGGCGATCGCTGATGGAGAAGGGTTGATGGGAGGAGTGTTCGGGGTAGGCAGTCCGTCGCGACTTTACTCTCGCCTAGGTGGAAAGCGTTGGAACACGGACATACGTGGGCAGCTTTGCCGTCCGTGATTTTGAACTAGAGCCTACCAATGAGGCATCCGGAATAATAA
>LS832865.1:71686-89926 GCA_900490955.1 Micoletzkya japonica
GGGGGGGGGAATGCCCTATGATTTATAGACTGAAGGACTGAAGGCTGGCAGGCAGATGTTGCCGATTTTGCATAGAGTGAACAGCGGGATGGGTGAAATATGGGTCTAGACTGATATTGGAAGGGGGAATAGGGCTAGGAATGAGGAGAGAGGAGATTGGCGAGGTGATGGGTAGAGGTGAGAGGGGAGGGATGACGTGGAGAGAACGGGTGGGGACAGTGGGGGTAGGGGTGTGGGTACAGCCAAGACGCGACCGGGGAGAGGAGGAACACGTGATGGAGAGGGGAAGAGCACGCAGGGAGAGACAAGAGGAGAGATACACACAGACAGGGGAAGGGACGGACAGACGGACAAACAACGAGGGTAAGGGATGGAGAGGTGTTTGTGAGGGTGGAGGGTAGGGAGAGAGAGGGATGAGAGGGAAAACATGGTGCATGATCGGGAAAGCAAGGGATGGAGGGCGGGAAAACGTGTGATGTTTTGAACGGCAGAGAGAGATACTCGTGGATGGGGTTGAGTGCAACCAGGGAACAGTGAGATGGGGAATTGGGAGAGAAGAATAACAGTTGTGTGGAACAGTCTTTGGAGGAGCGAAGCACAGTGTTGGGGTAAAAGTGGTATGCTGCAGTTGTGGCATTTTACTTATCCAATTGGATGCGAATCACACGCGTTGTGGATAAGAGGGGTTGATGACGAAGCAAGGAAGAACTGGTAGGGGAGATGATATCACACGAAACGGAAGTGCCCGGGGGTGGTGATGGGGACAGGGTGTGGTTGAGACAGGAGGGAAAGGGTGGGATGATAGATCCAGAGAGGGGATGGGATGATTGGCTGATCTATGGTATGGTTATCGAGTTGGAACAGAGGGTGCCTGTTAAAAAGTTTTATACGGCGAAAATGTCGTAGTATAGCTTACGGTATTTCGAGAACATAATTAAAATGAACAGTTAGTACTGCTGAATAATGCGCATTTTTATCAATTTATCTGCTAATGCAAAAAGTAAGCAAAGAATGAGTAACAGTAATAATGCCTAAATTGCAGACGCCACTCCGGCGTGCTCATCTTCTTCCCCCACAGTGGACCCCGATCGGCAGGAACGACGGAAGATGTCCGCGTTGCGGGTACGGTACTTTGAGATATACGGGGAGATTACGGTAGATTGGTATATTGGTTATTGCTGTATCCTCTGTGGAGCAGCGCTGGTTCGGGTACGGTAGTTTGCGGGGGGAATTACGGTGGGAGCGAAAGTTTTTCTAGTTTTTCACCTTTTTTACAGTTTGATAGGCGATCTCTTTTGAAAGTACGAAAGTTCTTTTTCCTATCCCCCTAATTGCTGATCTTGAGAACACGTATAGTGGGTAATAGGAAGGTGGACAGTTGTTGGTTACTTACAAGAACCTCTATGACGCCTATCAGCAGGAAATCTTTTCTCTCCGTTTCCCCCTCTATCCCTTCCTCGATTGACCTTACAACCTTTGGTCGAATCGAGAGAAGAAACGACAGGCCGAGTGATGCGGAGATGTCTGTTGCTTTGCAAGAAGTTGTAGAGTGAAGAGATTGGAGGGTTTGGGAGGGGGGAGAGCGAGAGAGAGTTGGGAGGTAAAAGGGCTTGGAGAGAGAGTTTAGGTAAGGTAGCGAGAGAGTTGAGACCAGCTGCTACTGATGGGGATGAGGGTGATAAATGTGCTTGATGGAGAGCGAGACAGAGAGTTTGAGAACCCAGAGGCAGCAACACATGTTTAGTGCGTGTGTGTGGGGGGAAGGAACGAGAGAATGCACAAAACTGGAGAAATACACGGTTTCCCCGTGAATATAGCGCATATGGGATGCACACCGCTCGGCTTTTAATGGTTTCTTTTGCCTTACGGGTATGGTTATGGGTGGTACAGATCTTGCATTTGAAGCTAACAAGTAGAGCATACGGTAATCGGTGGTAGCATTAAAAGCGTTCACTGCATAACTAATATATGTTAGTGTTGAGTTGCTAATTCGGAAGTAATGGTAGTAGGTGGTGGTGGTATTTCTGCCTTCATCCAGGTGACTCCACCCCCGAATCGGGAAGGCCCTCGTTCCTTCTTCACACGGCAGCTCAGAATTCGGCCCCTGCCGCCATCTCCACAACTCCGTCGCGGACTCCTCGAATGGGCAAGGGAGCAGCCTCCTCCTACAGCAAGTCCTTTGAAGGTAGGCGGGTCCCGGAGGGAAGATTACGGTAGTCTGGGTGGAGTGATAGCTGTCTAATACACGCTTGGGATGGGTTACGGTAGCTGAACTTTGTCGGGATCCACTGGGGTTTGGTGTGCCTGCGTCATGGATGACTGGAGGGTTGAGGGGTGGTGTTGATTGTGAGGGTGGTGCACGAGGTGTTGGGGGCAATAATAAGAAGAAGGGAATGAACGTGGATAGAGAGGGAAGGAGGACAGAGAGAGGGAGAGAGAGATTGAGTAGAGGAAGAGGTGTGCTGAGGGTGGAGGGAGCGTAGTTGTTTTTCACTCCCCGAATCCATCCTCAGGGTTCGATCCGGCCAGAGAGCTCGCGAGATTGCAGCTCATTTGGCATGTCCACTGCTTGTTTTTTTTGCTTTAATTAGCTGAGCAATATTTTGTACTATTGTGAAAGTTGACATTAGACCGGCTTAATGTCTAGTCTGGTCAAGGAATGAAGTAATACGGGAGAAGGGGGAACAGCTGATACTCAACGAGACCAGTGGATCCAGCGCCACTGGGCTGAGCCTTTGTGCAGCGGCAGCCGGGTGTCATTCATTTTTCCCGGTCCCCCCCCCTTTTTATCCCTCTCCCTCCTTGCTCTCCTCCAAGTCTTCCACTTTTCGTGTATTTTCACTCCTCCCACCCGCTCTCCTTCTTCTTTTCTTTCCTCAAGTGATTCCTCCGGGGAGTATACACCAAAATTCGCATCAGTTTTTCCCCTTCGTTTTCCCCCGTGTTCCCTTTTACGTCTGTTGTTTTGCCGCTTTGATCACATAACAAGGATTACTTTTTATGCTCTTATGGGATCACAGATCGGGCTGCAATGTCTCTTTTTGCATCGTTTCGGTGATTTAGATTTATTTTGCTGAGGGCGATGTCTGCAACGAATTTAAGCCGAACAGTTTATCTCAATGCAGCGCCGCTAATTCGAAGAGCATTTCTGAGAAGTCTTCCTGCGAACTTTATTGTTCCCTAAGGGGAGTTCGGGGAGAGAGAGGGAGTTAGCACGGAGAAAGATAGACTAGGAGGGAAGGGGGAGGGACAGAGAGGGGCTTAGGAGAGTAGACTTGGAAATGGATGGAACACTGGAACAGACTGATGAAGTGCTGGTCGGGTCCTGTTACGGGGAGTTTGTGGGGGATACGGTAGATGGCTGAACCTTTCCTCTTCTCTTTAATCAGACCATGGACGTTATTCAATGTCAGCCATTTTCGTTACTGCTCAGCATTTCCCGTGTTGTTCTCTTAGTGACGATGCTCATCGATTCTCTCCGTGTTTTCTCTGCGAACTGTCCTCTGAATGCCCTTTGACGGTGACGTGCTGTCCACGGGGTCCCCTCTCTGGTTTGTCCCCCTTCAGGGGCAGCTGTTGCTGGTTGATTACACCCACACACCTCACTTTTCGCTCTTGCCGAGAGTATCAAGTCCGAAGGGCTTCATCGCAGGCTTATATCAACCATGCCCCGAGGTTTCACAGTGTGACATGTGCATACACATAGGCAGAGTAGCATCATTATTCTGATTGCTTTGCTATCCTGTTCGTGAGTATGCCTGCACGAGGGGCTTCAGTCGTGAAGTCCCCCGGGTGGTCTCTGATCGCTTGGCCGCGTGAAGTTTGACCAAAGAAGCTGACTCGCGGCCGAATTGTTCCCGAGGACAGACACTCTTTTCGGGAAACGAAGGGAAGGAAAGGGGAATTGTCCTTGCACGGAGGGCTAGTGCCTCCATTGACGGTGTGCATGCCCTGTGCAGTCCTCTCTGTCTCTCCCTATGTTCCCCCTACGAGCCCAAAGTAATTGAGTTGAGCCGGAGGACGGAGAAGGGAAGAGGGGGTGGACCCCGAAGAGGAGGAGGAGGGACAAGATGAGGACTGACGGGCGAACGCAATGAGAGAGAAGGCTAAACTTCCCCTTTCGGGAGGCCGAAGTGACCAGTGTCTTGCTGTCTGAGGCTATCTTTAGCCCCAAAGAGGCAGTTTACGTAAAAGCAGGCAGTCGTGGTGTTTGACACGCTCTGTGCAGCTCCTGTTACTCCCTGCCTCTCTCTCTTTCTCGTTCATTACACGTCCTCTTGTTGTTCGCTTCTCCCCCTGAGTCCCCATCTCGGCTTTCACCGTGTCCTTCTCCTGTCCCTCGGCTCTCCCTTGTCTTCTCTTCTCGGTCTCTTCCACCATCTCGAGTCCCTCTTCTCCTTCACCGCGTGTACCTCCTTCCCTCCGTGTGTTTGCGATCATTTATCATGCACGTATAATCGGCCTTGGTTCGAAGATTGGCAACAACAGCGGTGGTAAGGGAAAAAGCTGAGGTAGAGTGGAGTTCGATTGAGTGCACGACGTTTATTGGCATGCTGCGTAAACAAAGCGTTTTGCTATCAGGAGTATGGCAGAATAGGCCTTAGTGCAAGTTTTACCCAGCTTCTAAGCCTGCGCGTGGCAAAGTAGCTTCGTTTCGAAGCCTATTAGTGGGCGTACATTGTAATTGGGAGTTCGTATAGCTGACCAGAGATGCACTTTCTTGCGCGGCAAAAGTAGCTCTCAAGGCCGGCTACATGAAGTAGCGTGCGAATGGCCGGCCAGTAATCAGCGGGGTATGTAGGGAATGTAGAGGTGTGGAAATAGAATGAGAGAGCGAAGATTGCGAGGGACTTGGTCATGTGTGATCGGCTAACAAGAGGGAAATGGGGGAAGCAGAAAAAGACTGAGAGCAGCTGCTATGATGGGCAAGGAGGGAAGGGAAGGGAAAGGACAGGATGGACGAGAGGAACGAGGAGAAGGAGAAGAAGAAGAAGAATGGGGGAGGATTCGGGGTGATTGAGACCGAGGGTCTGGATGGAGGATGGTCTGTGGTGACACTTTGGAGGCTGTTGCCTATTAGCCGGAGGCTGATGAGAGTCGCACTTGCGTTTTGTTGTTCGTGGGAACGGCAACAGCAGATTACATAGTCGAGTTGTCGCTGATAGTGAGTTAGTTCACGGATTGGTCCCTTGGTATGTTTGGGAGCTATTGGAAATGGTCTGTGAGCCGTAAGTCGGATTATAGTGATAACGTCAAGGGCATAGTGAACTGCAGTCTGACGGGAGAGTTCGGAAAGGAACTGATCAAGCGCGGACTGCATTGACAGACCACAATCTTATCTGTGATTGAGATAACCGGCTGAGCAGTGACTGCAGTCTATGTACTTTGACTAGACACCTGTACTAGGGAAGCTGTATGGCTACAGTATCCCCGCAAATCTGGCAGGAGATGATCTACGTGGTCCCCAATCGTCACTCATCCTTCATCCTACGTATATACGTCGTCGCTTCCCCTCGTTCCTCCGCAACTCATGGGCGAAATCGTTTAGCCGGCAAATGAATGCGATTTTCGCCCTCGCGTCTCCTCTCGAAATTGGGCTATTCTTTCGGACAACAGCACTGGACTCGAGTCTAGTTGACGGCCGATCTGGGGAAGGTTGGGATCACGAGGTTGCCGTTGATAGCGTGAGGTGTTCCACGGATGGGGGAATCAGCTATATCCTCCTCTGACTGGTCCTTCTGCCCGGTGGTCATTCCGTCTCCCCGAGCGTGAATAACCCTCCGTTGACAATGCGAGCAGTGATGGAGACGGCAGATTGATGAGAAGTGGAGGAAGGAGGAGAAGGGAAGGGAAGAGGGAGACTGATGGAGAGAGAAGAGAGGAGAGGGATGAACGGGGGGAATGAAGGAGAGGAGAAGAGAAGGGAAGGGGTGCACGTGTTCGCTTCTTTCGCCTTTGACTGGGTTCAGTCTTGAGGGGGAGGGGATAGAGAGGAGGAGGAGTCCTTTCAATCGAGTCGAGGCTGAAAAGCGACGAGAACGCAGAACATTCTCAAAAGTCGCCTCTTTTCCTTCTCCTTTTCTTTTGGGCTCATGGCCGTTTATTCGTTGCGTTCGCGTGTACGACGATTGGTAGGAGGGCCACAGTGTTCTGACCACAGTGAAAATGTTAAGCGAACGAGATGGCGAAAAATAACCCTGATATCGATAGTAACTCTTGCACGGAAAACACCGTATCCTAAGCATTTTGGCTCGTTCGCTTAACATTTAGAACACTGTGGGGCAGAGCCTGAAAGGAGATAGAACCCGGCTTAGAGAGGGAGAAAAAGGGAAGAAGAAGAGAAGTGACATGATGTGGTGAATGGTGGTCCGTCGAACGAGGGACTCACACGTTGAGTCGTTGTTGTCTGTCGAGGGTCTCTCTCGCACGCATTTTGTTCCGGTTGAACTCATTCCTCGTGAACGACCCCTCTGCCTAGCGTTCTGTGATTCACGATTGCGTTCTATGAAGGCGCAGCTAGTGAGCCGTCTGATGGGTTAGTTGTTCGTCTTGCACGTGTAAGCCTGCGTCTCTTCATCCATCTGCCGTCTCCCCTTCGTTTGATCATAACACGGCCTGGTTCACTGCAAGAACGGGTAATCTGTTGCTCTCCTCTCTTTTCCTCTACTTTTGTCTCAATGTGAACTTGTGATCGTCTTCCCTCCTCTTATATGTTATGTTGTCAACTTGACTAGAACATTGCCGGTTTCTATGAATGCAGTGTTCCAAGTGTGAGAAATTCTCTTTCTCTGAACTTTCTCTTCTCATGAGTAGAAGTTTCTTTCCTTGAGGCAATTTGCCATTAAACTAGCGGGAGTATTAAGTATGGCTACGTGCGGTCCGATAAGTCATATTTCCTCTATTGGTCCTCGAACTCTCCGTCGCATAAGTAGATAGATTGCTGGCGAGGAGAATGCAGTCTGTGTTTTGGAAACGGGCTGAGAACGAGGCCTCTTTTTCATCGGCGTTGGCTTAGGGTCCTTCGAGAGAGAACGAGAGATTGGCCGACAATGGGGGCCGCTTGATTTAATACTGCACGTTAGAGGAGAAGTTGAGGACGGTCAGTGGTGGCTTATAAGGGAGCAAGCGAGGATGGAGAGAGATATATATTGTATAGAGCGGAAGACGAGGAAGCAAGTGAGAATAGCATACATGATGCGAGGGAGTCTTTGTGCTGCTGCCGCGAGGGACGAGAACGCCCCGAGGGCATGTAGGGGGATGGGGAATACGGAGAGACGGGATCAGAGGATATCCGGAGGAAGCAAGAAGGGGTTGTTGACATTCTGAGCTAGACAGACGGTAGAAGTTGTTGTTCTGGTATCATGGTGTCTACATAGACTTCTGTGAATCATTCTTGCTCACGATTCGGCCTTCTCCACGTGCTCTTCTCTATTCTGCATGTCATGGTGATGATCTTCGGCACTCGGTGATTATCGTCCATGATGTGTTCTATGCATGGCCCGCCATTGGTCTGCCTTCTCTTCTATGCAAATCTTCCGGTGGTCGACCCCCTCTGACACTCTCTTCTCGTTTACGCAGTGAACAGTCGTTCTTCTCACATTTGGCGTCCTTCTTCTCACCTCTCTGGCAGAGTAACCTTTTGTTTTGGAGAGAAGGAGACTGGAGGAGCGACAGGGAGTAGTATTCACACGGAGAACAGAGAAAAGGGAGGAATAGACTTGGCAGAGGTGACTTGCACTTGGTCAGCGTGGGGTTTAATCTCGACTTGCTCACGTCGTCCAGTTAACACTTTCTCATTGTACTTTCAATAGACACCCATCCACATTTGCCACTCGAAGGAGTGCTTTTGTTTGTTGCCTATGAAAGAGAGCTCACGGTCAGTCCATTGGTCCAATTGACAAGGCTCTTCTCATCAAGCAGTCTCGTTCCTCGTGAGCCGAGTCAGCTCAATCCGTCATTGCGTCCACGCACTCCTGTACGCGTCTCGATTTCCGCTTGGGGGGTTTGCAAAGGGGAAATGACTGCCCTCGTCTGGCTTCCCTCCCTTGGCTGTAAGCCTGTTAGCGCGTGGCCTGAAAACGCACAACGTGCTATTTACGGGTTCTATTTGAGGCAGATTACGATGAGAAGCCCCATGAGAGGTGATCTCATGTTGATTACATATATGTAGAGAGATGACTGTCCGGAGATTGGGAGAGGGTTTACGCTGTTTGCCTTCTCACGGTCTAGTAGACGACTGTGTCGCCAACGTTGGCGTGAACTGTGCTGTACTCGAATGCACGCAAATGATTCATGGTCTATTCCTTCATTTCCTCCCATCCTCGTTGACGGGCAGTCTGCATTCCCATTGGTTGGGTGGAGACATTTGAATGCGAAGGGACTGTGCACGGTCAGCGTGCCATTTCCTCGTCCCTTCCCTACCCTTTCCGTTCTATTTCTATCTCTCTTGCAGATGACTGTTCAGTCTGTGCAGAAATAGAGGATGGAGGAATGCTATGGTTGGGTGGTCTGTCTGGCGAGGATTCGACGAAGAGCCATATGATACTTATGCTTATGTTTCGCGCGTTATTGGAAAAAAAGATGTAATAGAAGAGCAAAAGATGAGCGCGACCGCTCCGGGTTATAATATTTTTCTCTGGAATGAAATATTCTCCCCGCTATTGTCCTTTCCTCTGCTATCGCTTCGTCGATCTCTCACCAGTTGATCCCTTGCCTCTCTGCACTCGGTATTATGCTTGCGACCATTGAAGGGCGTGACTGTGGTGGGGGAATCCCCCCTCTGCGCTGTGTTAACTCTATCGGCTCTGTGACTGGCATCCCGACTGTCCTCTCTGCTCGTGCTATTCTTGCACACCGCCTTGATTACTGCGAGAAGATGGACTTTGCGCTGACTGCAAGGGAAGAGATTAGCACGGAGAATAACAGGAAATCTTGCGGAATATATCATATGCAATGCTTTCATAGGCACTGGTCCTCCTCCATCTTGTATCACCCGACTTTTGAAGCTCTCTACTAAACTGCATATTTTTAAGAAGAACTAGAGTTTCTCTAGTGATGCGTGTAAAGATGATGGCCTCCCACTGGTGCAGTGGCTTTGATCTGTCCAAGCTATGCATTTCTCTGACGCCCTTCGTTCGTGTCGTCAGAACGTCTCTTTGTTTCGGGGCGAATGAATAATGCTCGCGATGGTTGCTCTCTTTTGCTTAAAGTACTAGTCTCGGACATGTCGCCAGTCTTATCTTCCCCCCTCTCGGTCCTATTGGCTATTCTCCCATACGAACACTTTATGCGCTCTCTCGGCCTCTTGTAGATTCAGCACGTTCTTTCAAACTCTCTCGTGCCCCTCTCCTCCTGCTACTCTACGTTGTTTTCGCATTTAGCTCCCCCGTGGGCCCAGTGAACGAGTAGCAATGGAATAACACTTTCAGTGGGGGGGGGGCAAATACGGGATTTTTCCTATGCATTGCATCTCCCGCTTCCTGTGCACCTTAGGCATCGTTTTCAAAGTCGGAACTAGTCTAATTACTTCCGTCTCTGAACTTGTCTCGAATAGTAGGAAAATGCTAAAATAGTATTTGCTGATCTATTATCAATGTTTGCCTAGTAGACGTACACAACGCGTACCTTGCCATTGGCAAGTTGTCGCGCCTTTTCCTCTTGCTCCCCTGTTATTACGCCGCTGGCAGTCTGCGTTTGGTACATCTAATTACTGACCATCGCTCGCTCTGTTCGTGAACTTACCGCAATCGCGGAATTCCGTGCGGGACCTAATTTGCTTTAAAAAGGATGGAGGTGGAACGGGTGTGCTTCGACGACGGACGACCAGCGTCCCTGCCAGTAACCACTCACCATCGATCGGGGTTTCTGACGGTCCTTCGATGGAGGGAACGAAGGCCTTCTGAAGGGGGGAAGAGGGATGGACGGCCAAAGAGTATTGAGGAAGAGGGGGGACTGGTGATGAGAGGAGGAGATGATGAGGATAGACCGCTGCCGTCGAAGAGGATTGTGGGCATGATGAGGAAGAGGATGATGAGTCTGGAGGGACACAAGATTATTGGTAGAGGAGGGGGGGGGGGTAAAGGGGACGGTTTAAGAAAACATCGAGTAATAAAGCATGATTAGCAACTACTTGTAAAGTGGGCCTGATCACTGGTGGTTGCAGTACTCGATAAGTGACTAATGCATCCCCCTTGCAGGCCACCTTCCGGGTGTCAATTCGCTCTTCTCCTCGGCCTCCAACTCTTCGTCGTCGACCTCTTCAGAGGGACAACCCACGACCCCCGTCAACTCGTACTCGAGGTTAGCGAGAGATACGGTAGTCACAGAGTGGGGGCTGAATGGGATATATAGATTGGGAGTCTTCTAATAATGTTTTGTAATATTTTTAACAAGTGTCGATAATCATTGTCATTATAGGCCCTCTCCTCGGAGGCCCCTCTACGTGGACACGCAACTGGCCAACGAGCAGTCGCATGGTCAGTTGATCAATTACGGTATTTACGAAATTATAATTATTTGTATACTGCCGATCATATAGTAAGTAATCAAAATAACAAATCTTCATACAAGGTGGGATACTGTAGGCGACATTCGTGCAACGATAGGGTGCCCTTTTTGCTGTGTCGATCGTGCGCCCTTTGCCAGTCCGCCTATTCCTCTCTTTTTGTTGCGAAACAGAAAGCAGCATGCCGCTGGGCCGTAATACAGTTTGTGGAACAGATCTATATGCAGCAATAGACGGCATTTTATCTCTTTGAAAGATTGCGTCAGTTGAGCCTCCCTGCTGTGGCTATAGCATAGCAAGTTTTTTTATAATATATTTTTGTTAGTTTCATTTCATATTTAATGTATGCAGGTCCAAGCAGCGAGAAGATTCGGTCGCCGATAACGCAGATGGTCGATGCGGTCGGAAGGAGGATGAGGACCTCGTCGGTATCTTATTTCCTTGTTTTTTTTCACTTTTCATGCATCAGCGTATCATTCATATGTTGACAGTGCTTTTCTGTGTAAAATGCTTGTAAGGATGGCTGTTTTACAATAGATTTTTTTCTAGTTATGTAAGGCATGCTGCACCAAATGTTGCGAGAAAGGTACTAGCCCATAAATGTTACTCGCCAGCCTGCTGCACTCTTTAGTCCCCGTTGGTAACTTGATGCTTCTGCTGCGCCTTTGTTTGCGCCATTCTGAGGTATTGTGAGGTATACTTGAAGTGCTGGGAGCTATTCATTAAGCCGCCGAGCTCTTCACTTGCCTTTTCTTTTGCCTTTTTTTATTCCTGCACTCCTCTGCCTGTTGAGGCTCACGTGAAAGCGCACGATACTATATTATACTAGTAAGTATCAGTATAGGGCTTTGTTATTGTGTAGGCGTGCGAGACACACTCCCCTTGATTAGTATTCATGAATAACATGCTCAACAAAAAAGGAAATGAACAGCAAGGGATTCCCCGATCAGTTTGAGTCAACGCTGCCTCTGTGATTCTCTGCCCAGGGAATCGTCCCATTTTCGGTCTTTGATTTGTTCGCGATCTAAAGGGAGAAAAGAGAGGGAAAGAGAGTGGACGGTAGTGATGCATGACCATTCGTGAATACTTTTCTCCCTCTTTAGCCATGGTCTGAATCGACAGAGAAGGGATGGAGGGGAGGATCCATAGAGATGTAGAGAGATGATTACGTGGACAGTTTGGCGTTTTGTGAGCTTCTAGAGACCTTTGATTCTCCACTGTTATCGATTTTCTTACGCTTTCTTTGTAAATAGAAGAAAAACGAAACTTGTGGCACCTATGCCATACGTGGGCACCGACCCGAAGTATGGGTGGTAGGCCCAAATTTCTTCGGAATTTTACTTTGGTAGGCCTATATTTTCTACAAAATTTCAATTGGTAGGCTTGATTTCGTACACTGGTAGTCCCGTTTCTCAAAATATTGCGGGGAAGGTTGCACACATATGACCTATGCAAATCGGCTTTGCTAGTGGAGCATACATAGGAAACAATAGGGCGAGATGACAAATCGCTAACTTTGT
Organism: Micoletzkya japonica; assembly: GCA_900490955.1. Classification (NCBI taxonomy): domain Eukaryota; kingdom Metazoa; phylum Nematoda; class Chromadorea; order Rhabditida; family Diplogasteridae; genus Micoletzkya; species Micoletzkya japonica. The sequence goes on from LS832865.1 coordinate 83,711, forward strand.
GGGATTGTCTTGTCATTCCTTTTTCTTTTCGTTTTCGCTTCCGTTTTCTTCTCTACATTCTGCAAATGTCTTTCTTTCCTAGTCTTTCCTTCGCTAAAACGCGTCGTTTAGTATCATGATCATCTTTATGTGCTAAGCTTTATCCGCCGCAAGAACGGGTTGATCCCCTTCCCCGTCGCACTCCTACAGAGTGATCTCTGCAATAGTGGGGCTACCGTACCCCTAATGCGCAGGTTGATTTCACGGGAATTCGGGGACAGTGAAATGAAATGAGATGCACGACGCGCTTTAGAGCTGTTGTCAACTGTTCACGCTCATTTGATCGAAATCGGCTCCTCTGCCAACCAGCTGATTGGCATTTGTGAGGATTTCTATGAAAATGAGTCGAAAATGGTTGATATCTGGGGATAGAGCTCATACGGTTGTACTACTGATCGTCCTTCAGTTGTGCTCTCCCTCCTCGACGACCCAACCCGTGTCCAACGGCCAACAACACAGTGGCAGTCGACCCTCCAACTCGGCTGAGATGGCTTACTGTAAGCGTTTTGAGGGGTTTACTTCAGAAAAAAATAAATGATTTACTTCAGTGTAAGTAGTCTAACGAGACTAATCGATTTCGCACGCAATTAGCCTTGCTGATTAGCGCAGAGGAATCAAATTACCCTCGGCCCAAAATTGCGTTAACTAGTTGTTTGCTCCACCTCCTTCTGCTCTGGGCTGTCCCATTGCGGTGCGAAAACGACAAATGAGAGGGCAGAGAGGGGGAAGGGGAAATGGTGTTATTCATTGATGCCCCTTGCAGCCCCCATGCGCAGTCCCTCGGTCCGAGCACAGGCCAACGGAGCGGGTCGCCCTCCCATGTACAGGTGGGCCTTCTTGCTTGAAATGGACTAATTTGCTTATTAAATTACATACGATATTCTCGTCAGTTTGGGGCCATTATGGCCTTGTAGATGTCCTGAGCGGTTGTAACATTCTCTGTTTTCAGGTATTCCAGGATGGCCTTTTCGCAGCAGCACTCGCTGGACTCGGGCTTAGATTTGGGTTCGCCCATTCCAGGCATGTTCGGCACAGCTCTGCTCATCAAGGAGGTTAGTCTAGCTATTACCTTACGATGTAGAGATGCTGCTACCTTCGTATCAGAGCTCTTGTATCTTGCCATTTTGCTATTAAATGGGCTCTGCAGCGATGTGCGCGGTATGAAAACGAGTGCCAGGCAGTCAAAGAAGTAAGATCGGATCGGGACCAAGGGTTCGGATTTGAGAGATGGAACATCCTTTTATGTTTCTTTTGGTAGCGCTCAGCGTGCTCCTTTCCGTGTTTCATTCCTTCGTCCTCCGCTCCCTTTAACGAGGCTCATTTATTTGCCGACGTGTGTCCCTGCTGGATTGTATGCAGAATGTGAGACGACGAGGGAAGACAGAGATCTTCACTCGATCTGTGTGAGTGTCTGTGTGTCACGCTGGAAGAAGAAGTCCGTGAGAGAAAGCGGAGAAGAACCGAAGGAAGGGCGCGCACAGACCGACATACAGGCGAATAGAACAGGAACATGTGAGAGGGTTCGATAGATGAAGAGATCGAAGAGTCAAAAGACCGTCATTTGCATACTCTTTTAACATTATCTGGTTTTCATCTGCCGAACTCGAGAGCGTTAACTACGCGGTGGATATAGTCTAGCCGTCTGTTGGTCTTCCGTCTGGTTTCCCGGTATCCCTCATCGATCGACTGTTTCCTGTGGTCTCTTCCCCTCCCTAACTCTTCTCCCCTTCCCTTCGCTGTCCTCCCTCCATTCCTCCCATCCATCGTTCCCTTCTCTCTCGTTCTGTTTGTGGACTCGCGCGTGCACAATCATCGTCGCACCACGACAGTGCGGGTGGGGGCGCCATACACACCTCTCTCGTGCCCCCCTTCATAGTCATTCTCTGACTCGTGGAGGAATATCCCCCTATACTTGCCTGCTTACGTGTCGTGATGTTCACTACTACATCAACCGTGGTTCTCAGAGAGAACAGGGAGAGGAGATCGGAAACAGTCCTTGCTCTACCTACGCAAACACCTCGTATTCTGACACCATAAATCGCTCGCGCGGCCGAACCTTGTCTTCGTCGGTTTTACGATTCCAAAGTCGACCCTCGCACGCCAGACTTACCTCTCTTTTGTGGTTCGGTTTGGTGGATCGACACGTACAAGTCAACAGAACTGTACGGCCGATTAGCTCACTATCCCGTCTGAACTTGATGGGATTTAGCTCTCGTGTTTTGGCCCAGAATAGTTGTGACACTATTCGGTTCGCTCCGAGGCAGCGAAAGCTCTATTTCCCCCTTCTACTTCAGCACGGCGCCTTATTTATGAAGAGCCTTTACGAGCCTGCCGCAGGCGATATCTGTTGTTGCTATCGTCAAGGAGGGAAGAAGTATGCGAGGAGGCCACCTCGTCGGTATCAAACGCTTACCTCATCCTCCGCCAACATAAGCGTCTTTCTGCTGTCCTGCTCTGAATTTATTGGTATTCAGAGTTTGGCTATCGAGCCTCATGCAATAGGCAATCTGTCTTGCACAATGCGCGCTCGCATTCGTATGTTGCGACAGGGAAAGAGGAGGGAGAGAGTGGGACAATGCTCGAATTCACATTAGTTCCTCTGTGTCTGTCGATGTTGTGTGGGCACATGAGAAGAAGCACTCATCGACTGTCTTTGGCGGTCGAAGTTCTCCGGGGGTCAGACGAGACTTTGAAAGCCTCTCTCTCTCTTCGTGTGAGTCCTTGCCCTACCGTACGACGTACGCGTTATCTCATGCATTCATACTGAGGGCGCGTCTGGAGAAGGACGTTCACTTTTATCGTACGTGATGTCAAAAGGACGAGTGACGTCTTTTGACGGGCTAAGCGCCAGTTGGTTACGTGAAAAGTCCTTATCACGACGCGGAAAAAAGAGGGTGAGGCATGCATTGTATGTTTGTATGCGGTTTCACAAAACCAAACCATTCATATACCCGTTTTCGGGCGAAATCGTAGCCATCGTTGATATCTAGAGACGCGGCCAGATGATGAGAGATGAAGCGAGAGGAGAGAGAGGGAGCTCAAAGGCGGTCAGAGAGTAGCGGCTCTCACGTGGTCAGTCGTATCTCTCCCCTCTCTCCCCCTCGACGTATTCCTGTCGATGGCGTGCCGGTCACCGCAGTTTTCTCGCCTCGATTCACTGGTCCCTCCACTCTCTCTCTCGCTCCCTCGTAGAGTCTACCCTCTACTCGACTAATCTCTTTCCCTCTCGACTCTGTCCATTACTCGACTCCATACCCACCACCTCACTGGGAATGTTTTGAGTATGTTGCCGAACTTTTTTGAAAAAAATTTATCCCGCTTCGACAGCTATACTTTCTCTGTGGTGATTTCGTAGCCGGCGGGATTCTCTCAGCAGTAGTCTACCCTCATTTCTCCGCTTTCCCCCTACACGGCCGCCCTCTTCCCTCCCTGCACTCTCTCCCCACACCACGTGATCTCTCCCCCTCTTCCCTCCCCCTCCCCCTTCCCTCTCTCTGCGGCTACTCGTCGTATGGGTTGTGCCAGAGCGAGGCTGGAAGGAAGGGGAATGAGAGAGGGTGGAAGAGAAGAGGAGAGGGGTGGAGGGAACGTTGGCCTTTCCGTCTCTACCCTCTATCCTCTCCGTGGCTCCCTACCCTCACTAGTCCCTCCTCGTCCCTCCCTTCTCTCTCCTCTCACGTAGCACTTTCATCCCCTTCCCCCCTATCCTCGTTTCCTCGTTTCGCAGTCCCCTTTTAACTGCCTTCTCTCTTCCGTGCACAACTCGGCCTGGTCATTGGTGTTCGGCTGAGATTGCCTCTCTCGCTCTCTGACTAGACTCTTGTCTGCATATCCATCATGCTCTCATAAAACCCATCCCTCTTAGTCTTCTTGTTGTCCCCTCTTACTCATGTGGTCTGCTCAAGGGCGGCGCAAAGAAGAGTGTAGGGAAATGAGAGCATTGTTTACGCGTAGAGCGAGGGAGAGGAGGAATGGCGATCGAAGATTATACAGAGGGAGAGCGAAGCACGAGGTTAGGGAGGAGGAGAGGGGCTGAGCGGTGCAGAGTGATGATCAGCAGTTAGCAGAGAGACGGGGGAGAGCAAAGCAGTTCCGTTGACTCTCTTCTCTTGCTTTTCCAACCGCCTTACTTTTTGTTCGCTCTTACTGTGTCCCGGTTATCGTCTAATTGGTCTCTTTGGTTGACGCATCGCCGCACTCAACGAGACAACACGGTTGTTATGATGGCTGACGCCGGTGACCGGAGATATTCTCTGAGGGGAATGGGCATACGCTTGGATGGTGACGCGTGCGTGAAAGTGGAGACCGTTGTTGTGATGGCGAGGAAAAGGCGAGAGAAAGGGCAGTCGAGCATTCAGAAGTAACCGACGGTCTGGTTTATGCATGAACCGACGGAGTTGTCGACATTTCTCCTGGTGTGGTCGACAGGCCTTGCAAGGTCTTCGTGTCTTGTTTGGGCCGTTGTGTCATCATAAGTCGGAGGACCTATGAGAACAGAGGTCCATTACACGGCGCTCAATAGCTCTCCAGAGCACGCGAAAGCTCTCGAAGAAGGCGCCTCTTCACTTCACATACGCTCATAAATCGTCTAGAATGTTCGTTTCGTGCCGGAGGTTGTCTATATTGGAGAAGACGCCTGAGGCAGTCTGACTGTCTAGCGTATGTCTGCGTGCGTTCTGTTATTCAGATGCTCAAAGAAGAGAAGGGAAGAGCGTAGGGGGACGCAATGAATGAAGCGATGACGAAGCGGGTGAAGAGCTTGCCTGGTGAATATGAAGATTAGAAGGCATAGGTGGCACGGTTGCAGGTACCGTGGTTGGGTCGCTTACTGCAAAAATGTTTCATGTATTGGTTTGCTCACTGCAAAATAATATCTTAGCGAAATTGTGCGGTATCTATATATGGGTGAACCACTGAAGTAAGTTACTGGCAGACCCTGCCCACGTATAGAAGGAGAGGGCGACGGGCACAATGCCCGTGGTGAGCATAATAGAAGAACACGAGCCTTGCCGCTCTTCTATGCTCTCGTCCACAAGGACGACACTTCCCCCACTCTACGTGCTATCTTAATAAGAGCTGAGAGGGAAAGGGAATGCGGTGCCTAAGCCCGGGTTATTTTCGAACCGTTATCTCGGTGTACTATATCGAGGGAGAGATAGAGAGGGGGGAGAAAGAGAAATAGAGACTATCGGAGAGGCTGGCTTGTACCCCGGGTGATCGCGTGACGTACGGAGAGTACCGTGGAGGGGCAGAAGCGGCTGAGGGAAAACGTGGTTGGTCGGCTGCGAAGCGGAAGGCGACTAACGGGCAGACTGACTGAGCAGCCTGCGGGACTGTCAGAATACCTGATACTCCTGGAGGTAAAGGTGGCTGGTTCATCGAAAGTGTGATGGCAAAGCGTGCATCGGCAGTGAACATTTCCCCTTCTGTTCCTAAAGCATTCTACAAATGCTTGCACGAGCGCAGAATCTCGCTGTAACGCCTCTCAGCATGATTAGCTGCGAAAATGGCCATGCATGGCCATGTGCAGAACCCGATAATTAGCACCTCTCCTTCCCCTCCTCACACGGAGTGATCTCTGCTTCTCTTGCACTGGCCTTGCGCAAGATGTTCGAAGCGACGGGGGGCGAGCAAGGAAAGAACCGGTCAGCAGCACGCTCACATGTTTTCTCGTAAAAGCAAGAGCAGCTGAATTTACTACTCTACCACAATCACGAGCCTCGTGGCAAGTTTCCACGGGGTGTTTGTTATCCCCGCACTAATGGCCTTGTTAGAGGGCAGGCGACCTTCATCCTCTGGTCGATTCGCAGAAATTAAAGGCCCATTAATGGCCAGACCACTTGAGGGTCCCTCCTTCGTCTCTCTGGCAGCCCATCGCAGAGCGCGTGATTTTCTAGAACGAAGAAGAAAAGGGAAGGAAAGAGTCGATCGGAGGCGGATAGAGGGGAGGAAAGCGCAATGAAGAAGGGAGAAGAAGTGTATGGTGGAGGAGCGATGGGATGAGAGGGGGGGGGGTGAGAAGGAAATGAGGGATGAGAAGGAGAGGAGAACACAGGAGACGGGAAGAGGGTCATGTGTTCAGTCTTGCCGTGCCTTCATCCCTCTACTCGACTACTGAGTTTACTGCGGGAGAGAAACCGATGGGACGACGGCAAACGGCCGATGGGGAAGGTCCTC
>LS832865.1:90026-133564 GCA_900490955.1 Micoletzkya japonica
GGGGGGGGGGGGGGGGGCGAAGAGCGTAGAGATGCCTTTGTGTGGATGCGCAGAGAGAGAGAAAGAGAGAGGGCATTGTTGGGTCGATGGGTTGCGCGTATCGAAGGGTCACCTTCTCTCTCTTCTCCTCTCCTTTTGATGATCCAAAGGCGCGAGAGCATAGTTAGCGGGGGAAAGGTTAGATGACGTCACGTGAACGACTTGCGATCGGGTTTGGGTCGGAGAGGAGGAGAGGGAGGGAGACCAGGGAAGAGGGACGGGACAGAGTGGACGGTGTGTATGCGTGGGAGAGAGAGTGTAGAGGTAGAGAGGTAGAGAAGGGAACAGAGAGAAATAGAGAGACTCGAGAGGGAAGGGATAGGTGGTAGTGTGTCGTTGGGACAATCGCCGGTCTGTCTCTCCCCTCTTCGCTTTCTCTTCCACCTTTACTCGACTCTCCGTTTCTTTCTTTCCTAAACACCGATCATCTCCTGTTCACTTCTCCACAGGAATGCTTCTCTCCGTCTCCTTCTCTCCTTAATTCTTCCCTCCTCTTCTCTCTTGTTCTCTCCACACACGTGCACTTTCGCCGGCTGATTTCCCTGTTGTCAATCGGCTAAGCTCGTTTTTTTATGGCATCCACTCTACCCTTGGTAATCCCCCCCCGAAGCTCGTGTACTTTTCTGGCCGTTCAATGATCGTCTGCTATATCTTGTCTGTGTTCTTCTCGATCTCAAGCGGTACAAAAGTGTAGAGGGGCGGCAGAAGATCAGCGACGTGCTGCATGAATATGCATTGATCACGCGGCCCCCCCACACCTTCAATCCAAGGATTGAGCAATGCTCCCTGACATTCCTCCTATTATTATGCGTGTATTACCCGCCAATAGGCTAAATTGAATAAAACGCAGAGGTATCGAATGTCTACCTCCCCCCTCTTTCTCCTGTTGTCCACTCCGCAGGCGGATCTTTTCATTCGTGAGAATGGACGCCGGTCTTCGGTTATATTGTTGTTGTTGTCGTGCCATATTCATGTTATTGAACGACGACAAAGGTACTGTTAGCGGAAGGCCTTCCAGTCGTTTGTTATTCTGATCACACGCCGTGGACAGGTCTTCCGCTCTTACTTTAGAGGCCTGCAAATGCGATGATCGGGTACGTATGATAGATTGTCTTCCTGGTATCGGTCCTCTTCCAATCCTTCTCTTCTAAGAGAATGAAGTGGTTCCTGCCCTCGGGCAGTATGGGGGCTTCCGATTGCTTGTCATTAATCCTGCCCGGGGGGCTCTCTCTCTTTCTCCCAGTCCTTCTTCGCCTCCTCCCCCCCTCGTTCAGTGCACGCTTTTTACTCGACAGCCTGGCCTCATTTCATCCTCTCTGACCCTCCGTTCCTTCTTCCATTCCATTCTCCGAGAGAGACAGAGAGTAGGTTCCCCTTGGCAACGTACTTGGCCACGGACGAGAAGGAGGAACAACGGGATGAGTCAGATCGGAATGGTGACAACACGATAGTGCCGTCGTCGTGTCCTTTCGTGTAATATCATCAGGGGATAAATACTCATGCTTGAAATTATTTTCACGGTAGGGGCCATTTTCCGAATGCGGTAGGGTAGCCATGTAAATCGAAAATTTAGTGCAGCTGTGGGGGTAATTTCATAGTAAACGGCGACCTGCGGGAGGGAGGGGTCCTACCCCGTAAATTACAATCAATTACTGTATTTTCCCTTGAATATCATGCTCATACGTGGGCAGGGTCTGCCGGCAACTTACTGCAGTGGTGCACCCATACATAGATATCACACAATTTCGCAAAGATATTATTTTGCAGTGAGTACACAAAAAATGTTTACAGTAAGTCACCCAACCACGGTACCTACAACCCTGCCTACCTATGATCATGCCGGTTGATGGTCGTCCCTCTCATGCATTCCTGCCGTTGCTATTTGTGAGCTAGTACTCACCATACGTGGACTAGCGTTGTCCTAACCTTTTTGGCAGGCACCCTTACGTAATTAGGGGAAATCGAAAGCAACCATCCTTACAAGTGTTTTACACTATCATTAGCTGGTGCAGTCACCCATCCTTGCGTCCGATAGGACAACCGCGCCCATGTATGGTACTAACTGGAATGGGTGAATCTCTTTTACGACACGAAAGCGAGCCCCTTGTGCAGTGGCCAAGAGGATGGGATTCTATGCCCGTCCCTCCCCTCACTCCGGCTCTCCTCTTCCTCATCCCCTTCCTATTTTCTGCCCCGTTCCTCATTCGTTGTCGTCGTCCATTTCATCATTTCACTTCCCATCTCTCCATTCAAGTGCTTCTTCGGAAGGGAACCTTCATCTCCCCTCGCCCATGCCCTCTCCCTCCTCCTCGTCCCTCCCCTTCCCTGTGCTCTCGTCAATCTTGTTTGTTACTAAAGTACGAGCTCGTCTCGTGAATGCTTCACCTCGCTCGGATAGGTGTTTGTTTGTCTGTAATATGAGGGCGCCGCGAAAGAGCTTGTTCGCCGGGGTATGAATTATTGAGGGAGATGAGGATGTGAAAGGCACGTGAAGACGGAGAATGTGGGGAATGGCCACTCCTAGATATGGCTTGTCGCTGATTAGCACGTAGATTTAATGGTATCGCGGTGTCCAGATGAGAGTGCATTCCCCTCCGGATGGATAGATAGGGGCAGATAGACAGATGAGAGAGAGGGGAGAGTGGAGGAGGAGGAAGATTGAATGGTGGAGGTAAGCGGCTTACCAGCCACTCTGCTGCTCTTCCTCTTCCCCTCCCCTTGCCTTTCTCTCCCTCTATCATCTATTCTCTCCCTCTCTCTTCATGTATTTCGTCGGTGTCGTTCGATCTATCCCCCCTCTCCCTCCATCGTATCGTATCAGTACACCAAACCACGAGATGTCTCCCCTCCCCTCTTCTCCTCCACTTGTTTTTCTCCTTCCCCTGCAACCTTTCATCTCTCCCTTTCTCCTCTCCTCATTCTCATTCTCTGCCATGTGTCCTTTTGTTGTCTTCGACCCCTCGACTCCCTGGGGAATCCATGCTTCGTTCACGTAATTAGCAGTTGATCTTGCGCTGTCCTCGTCAGCCTTTCTCCTCTTTTTCTCTTCGTTTAACGCGATTCTTCCATCAAGGAACCTTCTTCCCTCACACACCATTCTCTCTTTCCCTTTCGGATACTGGCCGGAAAGCGATCGAGGAAACAGCAGCACTCACGTTGTGAATGTGTGTGTGTTTCCCGATGTTTGGTCGAGTAGTAGCTTGGGGAGTATGCTGGTTCCCCCTTACAACAACCACGAACTGGATTGGGGCACCTCGACATGGGTCCGTAAATACAGGCAGTGGTTAAGGGGAAGGGGGAAACTGCCGACTGATTCGGTATGCGTGCGGGCGCCATTATTGTGTGCCGCCCGTCTGACAAACGCCCTTCCCTCCCTTTCGTTTCTCTTCGTAGGCTTAATGCAGTTTACGCCATAACTCGGCTTCGCGCCTCTGTTCTACGCTATCCCTCTGGTCAGTTCCTCGTTTGGATATCTGGCAGAGATGGCAAGAAGGAGTTCTTGCTTGCGTATGACAGCGAAAACAGAAGAACCTGGTTGTTTTCGCAACGAGCGAACGCTTGTATGATGATTATTATTGTGGCCGAGTCGAGATGTCCTAGCTGCTTTTGCCTCTCATGCACTGTGTGTATTGAGCATAGTTGGACGTGACAGCTACAGCTCAGCTATGAAGGGAGATGAGTGAGCGAGATGGGCGGGAAAGGAACTGAAGGATGACGACATCCTCGAACACTCCTCTACTACTTCCCTTTCCGTTTCATCGCGCTCTCAAATAACCCATGGTATTGCTCTGTGAAGTAAGGTCTTGCGCAGAGCTTTTTCTAAATGTGTGTATATTGTGTTCGACGGTGCAGCTTCTCATCCTATGCACTATTCTGCGTCGTTAAGCAGTTTTGTGCCGATTTTGTAGCCCGCTGTCGGACGGCAATAATCTGAGATGAGAACATAAACACAAGATGCAGAATGCAGTCGTTCCCTCCCTGCCTTTCCATGCGTCGTTCTCTTTGGCTCTTAAGAGTTGGAGAGGAGAGAGAGAGGGAAGGCAATGGGAGAGACACAGGGCAGGGCATATCGATGACTTGAGTTGAGTCGTGCCTTTGTAGTCTGTGTGTGTGTGTGTGCAAAACTGCTAACTCTCTAAGAGAGTTGGGGTGGCCATCGATGAGCCGTTGAAGGGGCAAAAAGTGGTCGATTGAACGGGCCGCTAGCTGTCATCCCTTCGGTCGACTTACTCCTTCTTACCGTCCCTTTCTCTCTTCCTCGACTCTTCACTCGTGTGCTTTCCATTGCCTTGCTTCGAGAGTGTGCGAGAGAGGAAGAAGGTTGAGATTGAGATGGACCACGAGTTCACCCATTGCTTATCATTGCAAATCGCTAACCTTTGGTTCGCGTGGCTCTATCACTTGTGCTTCATTTGGCGCGCCTTTCGAGGGGCTGTTGTTCTGTCTACCTCTTTGATGATCGAACAAGCGAAGCGCAGCTTTTCCATCTCTTTTCGCAAGTTGACAGTGGGATAACGTGACGCACACGCGTTGCAGTTTAGTGCAGCTGGTGTGACATGAAGCTTGATGCTGCGGAAAGAGCTAAGCTGCGTGTGATTGAGGCTCATTCCACCATGGATTAGGCGCGTAGCTTGTCGTTAGTGAAGGAAGCAGCGAAAGATCGGGTAGCTTCCTGAATGCTCGAGTGGAAGGCTACGTGTGAGGGCCGAGTCGGAACAATGGCGAATAGGGAGAAACGGGGAGAAGGGGCGAAAACGGAAGGAGAGAAGACAAGAGTCGTTGCTGCCTTGGTTGCCGGGTGAGTCACTCGGTGACAGTCGTCGTCATCTGTCCCGTAGACAGGACAGCACTATCGAACCGGAGAATGTCTTCCGATTTGTAGTCCTGGCTCTGTCTGGCGAACGTGTGAGTGAGGGTGACACCGTTGCTGTGGTTCTCAGCTGTTTTTCTCCTCCCTCCGACGTCTCTTTTCGATGAATGCCCCGAGCACTTAGCGAGCCTTGGACAGACTTGACTCTCGGATTGCGAGTTGGGTCTTGTATTTCGCATGGCGAAGAAGAGACGACTATGCTCTAGCAAGCGGGGGTTCTAGAATAGCAGTGCGGAGCTATTCTGAATAGCTGGGAAGAGTAAGTTTCGTCACGACGCTTCTCGTGCCATTTCTTGGTGTGCTGCTGGCTGGCTGTCTTCTCGTCTTTCTATTTGATTTTGACTCACACGTCGTCCGCACACTCTTCCCCTTCCCCCTCCTTTTTACGAGATGTTTGGCTCGGCGCACCGCAAAGCCCATCGTCAACGGTTATGGTGCCAGTCATTGCATTCTCTCCCTCGTTTCTTGGCCTTATAATACTTCGAACGCAACGACCTCACCACGTGCGGGAATGCACTGCTATGTGAGGAAGGAGACGGGGTTATGTTGTGCAAAGAAAACGAGAGAGAGAGAGGAGGTACAAATGTTGTCTGATACCACCCTTCGTGTGGTGGGCCGCGGTCTTGTTTGCATTTGAGCTACGGGCCCCGGCAATCTTTGTAGAGCGGGGGGCGAACGAACTAACGACGTCTTTGGCAAGGGGATGGATATGGAGAGGGGTGGTTAGCGAGTATGTGCGCACCGTCGTTCACGGTCGACCACGTGCTCACCCAATTTATCCGTCGTGCCATTCTCGCATCCGTCCTTCCTTCTCTCCCGTCCATTTGTCCTCGGGACATCACTCATCGCGATTGGACCTAGCGAACTGGGTACGATTGTCTGAAGAGCAAGGGGGGAGAGGTTGGACTAAACAAGCACTCTGATTGCACGACCCCCGAGGCAACGTGACTTCCTCCACGGCTATGCCTTCTTGGGCTCGCGACGCTTGCAAGGCCCGTGACTGCATTCAGCAATGTCTCGCCGTTTTCTCACCTGCCCCGGATACTTGTCTATTGCGTCAGCAACTTTGGCAATAATCCATGTCATCTAGAAGTTTGGAGGGTCGCGTTCCGGTTCTCTTTCACTGTGTCGCTAATCTATTTTCCATAACCTCTGTCAGGCAGAGCACGTCATTCGGGAACTCGAGCACTGCCCTCTCCCCCTCTCCTATTCTCTTGTGTAACTCGCTCTCCATGCGACTCTTGCACTCTCCATCCCTCTACTCTTCATCTCTCTGTTCTCCATCACTGTCCCCCCCTCTTTTGTCTCTCCACCATATCTCTCCCTCCTCCTCTCCTCTTCGCCTGCCGTTTTCATCCCTTCTCGCTAAGACGATTACACGCCAGTAGTTGAATATCGTTCGTTCCTCTCCACTTTTTCGTTCTCTTGCCCTTGTGATTCCCCGCAACTCGTCCTCTATGCCTGTCCATTCCCCTTCTCGTGGCGTTCCTTCCCGTATCCCCTAACTATTATACTATTCCGTTCGTTCGATCCCTTCAATCGCGTGTGTTTTATCCCCGTCGTGTTTCCCTTTGCCACCCCGTTCTCCACTAAATTTGTTGTGTTTGCAGACGCGTTCAGTCGGGGAACACAAGGGAGGGAAGCGAGGAGATTGAGAGAAGAGAAGAACACGACCGCGATCAAGGAATGACGACGTGAATGAGGAGTGTCTGACCCGATCGACTGACCGCCCGAACCTCTCCTTCTTGACTGGTTACTGTAGCCACCCCCTTGGAGAGTAGACACGACGAAGAGGACGGAGGAGGAGGTTGGAGAATGATGACGGTCTCTACGAACTCTGGCCTGCCCCCGAGGGTACCCAGCCCGTCCCGGCCGAGTAGCAGTGAGTTTTTCAGTCAGTATAAGGATTAGAACGGGAGACGATGGGTTTCTGTAGGTTTTCACTCTCTCTTTTTTTGCCAAATGAACAGCGGTTCAGTTGCCCTTTTCCTGAAGTACTTGAGAGAACAACAGAATGCGGTAAACAATCTATGATAAGAGAGAGAGATGATTGGCATCTAATTACGCTTTTCCATTGATTAGAGCGCGCGATTGACTCGTAAACGATCGACAAAACGCGTTATCTGCGTATGCGTGGCGGTCGTAGGGGCCTCTTTGCGCTCTTTCGCTTCTCATCGCTTCTCTTCCCTCTCCCCTCCCCCCCCCTTTCCCTCCCTTCCTGTGCTCTCTTCCTTATCATGGCCGACGTGGTTGCAGGTTCGGTTTCGTCCGGGAAGAAGGAGAAGAAGGAGAAGGGAGGACTGCTCAGTGTGGCAAGGGCCAAGGCCACCGGCGGCCTGAGGAAAGCGCTGTATGGAAAGACGAAGAAGAAGGTACTTCGGTAGCGTTTCGTCATAGACCTGTAATGCAATCATATGTCTTTGGAGAACTCTTGTGATCGTGTTTCGTCATATCTCTAGTATATCGTGAACTTTCGCAATAGCTAACGGGGGCTTGTAGCAGTCGCGCGATGCGGAGGACATTGAAGAGGAGGACGACTATTCGTCGAGTAACTACGATACGGTCCGATCCCTGCCCGCCAGTGGACACTATGGAAATCGGCGGAGGTTGGTCCGATTCATGTTACCATTATGAGGCTACGGTAATTCACCATGTATACAGTCTATTGTATCGCCTTTTGAGCTTGTTTTGTACATGTTTATTGTAGAATATGTGAAATACGAACGAACATCATTGTGATAATGGTCAATAAACAAGTTTTACTTGATCTTACAATGGGGGCCTTGCAGAAACACGGACCTTCGGGTGAACGTGGACTACCTGACCCCTCCCTCGGAGTCGGGGTCCCGTCCCCGCTCGTCCGCTTCCTCTCCGCTTCCGCCCGCGGTTCCGCTGTCCTCAGCAGTCGTAATCCGCCTTCCGCGACGGCGCGTCTCCCAGCCGCCGCTCGGGGCGCGGCTGTCGCCGGGTGGCGGCGTGCGGTGGGGAGTCCCCGCCGCTCCGACCGACCCCGATCCCGTCTTTGACTTTGCTGCCTGGCACTCGAGTCTCGATCTGATGAGTGAGTGAGACTAGACCAATGATGCCTTGCAGGCCGCCTTCTTCTCCAATAGCTTCGACTCGAACGGAACCGGAGAGATCAGCACCGTCGTTTTGGGTAGCCGATTGGGGGAGTAGTCGGAATCGGGGAATGACAGTTTGGAGCTGAACTGTAGTGAATGATTAGCAAATAGGACGGTTTAGGGGGAAGAAGTGTAAAGTCCTTTACAGACAACCAGGACGCGGTGTACTCGCTGTTCATGAAGGCGCACAAGTGCTACGATCTCATACCCGTCAGCACGAAGCTCGTCGTCTTCGATACGCATCTTCCGGTGGGTTGACCAGGGGCCATTTTCTCAGGGCCTGTAAACCAAGCGCGATTTGCATATTTATCTATCCTGTGTCGCCTCTAAAGTCGATGAAAATGCTTTTTTAGCGCACGCCTAGTTTGTCCGCCATGTTGATGATGCAATGCGTCGAACTTTACTGAAATTGGTGCTAGTTTTGCCCTGCAGAGAGTATGTGATGAGTGTGAAAACGTTCATGTCAAAAGAAGAACAGAGACGGAAAGCTGTGCGGAAGTTGAACCACTTAGGCTGTGGGTGGGCGAGAGTGATCGTAAATGATGGGATAGAAGTGATTAGGAGAGGAGTAGTACTTGGTAGCTATGTGACGATCGGATCTCGAACATTTCAAGAATTGACTGAAGGCTGTTTCCGGGCAGGTGCTCTATATCGGCCTGACAGCTTGGTCTATTTCAAGAAATGCCCGCGTTCCAATTGCGACGACGCGTGATTAAGGGTTAATGGATTGTCTGGCGGGGGTGATAGACCATTAGGGCAGAGGTTGCTGCATTGCATACGTTACGGGCAAATTGTGTGGAATTGTTCCGAGGCGAAGCTAGGTGATGCGATGATTATTCATGAGACAGACAAAGGTGACCGGGATCTTGCTCTTCAATATTATCTTACTGACGAAACGGGTGATGAATGAGTGGATGAATGAATAATACGCATGTATTCTCAGGTCCGCAAGGCCTTCTTCGCTCTGGTATACAATGGAGTCCGTGCGGCTCCCCTGTGGGACTCGGATCGACAGCAGTTCGCGGGCATGCTCACCATTACCGACTTTATCAAGATCCTCTACAGGTAAGCCTTGCCAGATCAAAATGTTCTTTTACTAGTTATATTTCATTTTAACGCTCATAATGAGTTTGGCGCAGCTGTACGCCTTACCGCCAAACATACATACGAAAAGAACTCTCATGCACGATTTTAGAGCCAAGCCTGGCTGATCGCCGTTTCTGGCCTACTTTAATACGCGAAACAGTGAAAAAGATTGTTTCAATTCCTGATACTTTGCAAAATATATGTATGTACGTTAAAGGAGTCGGCTCACGAGTACGGTAGCATTTGAATTCCTGCGCTATCCTGATATATCAATTTAGGCCTTTCCGCCCATCTTTTCCGATCGTTCTTACTAAAATTATCAGAACAATGTAAAAAATCATTTTCTCAATAAATTCGAGCAGTATCTCTTCTAAGTCGGCAAATATTTCCGATTTTGTGAAAAGCGAGTTGCTTTTTTATCTTTTTCTTTGTACCTTCACTACTCCGCGGAGAGTGAATGAAATCGCATAAAACTCGGAATACCCGATCAGGAGGATTAGATCTACTGAATGACGCAAAGATCCAATATGGCCAGAATGTCGTGGTACGGCTCCTTTAATGCTAGATCAATGCATATGACTAACGTTACGGTATTCCTTGACCCTTAATAATATTCCTTGCTCAGGCACCATTCTGCGGGTGATGACGAGGAGAAGATGAAGGCTCTGGAGGACCAGGAGATTGCGACGTGGAGGGAGAAGTTTGCCGAGGATGGACAGACACAGCCCCTTGTCTGTATCGACCCCAATGAGAGGTACGTCAATAACTTCTTTTTTTGATCTATTGCGCTGTAATGATGAAGCTATTAGGTATTAAGTAGCTAATTAATTTGCAGTCTGTTCCGCGCGGTGCAATTGCTGTGCGAGTCGAAGGTCCATCGGCTGCCGGTTCTGGAGCGGGGAAGTGGCAACATCTCGTACATTCTCACGCACAAACGCATCATCAAGTTCCTCTCGCTCTACGTGAGTCGTTGGGATTGCTATCTGCACATCTTCTTTGTGGGGCCATTACTGGATTAGCCAGAATTGTTAAGATAGGATAATGAATGCAAGTAAGAAGTTGATTGCAGATCCACGACCTGCCCAAGCCCGCGTTTATGGACGAGACACCGAAGGTTGGGCCGCTTATTATCATTTCTTATTTTTTCGAGATCCTCAAAACGTAACGGATTGACGCACGCGTGCATTAGAGACCATATGTCGGGTACCTGAAACAGGAAAATTGCTGGAACGCAGAGACCGTGCATTGCGCCCTAATCTTGAAACTTTCCAAGCGTGAAAAGTGTTGGATTAACACTTTAGGAGGCTTATCCATTTGTCGATGTACCCAAAATATAGGGGATATTTATGAAATAAGAGTAAATTTAGTAACCATTTAAAATTTAGTAACTTTGCAGTCTCTCGGGATCGGTTCGTGGGGCGACGTACTGACGATACACAAGGACACGCCCCTCATCGACGCCCTCAAGATCTTCCTCCAGAATCGAGTATCGGCCCTGCCTTTGGTGGACGAGAATGAAAAGGTGAGGGGGTACGGTAATCAGGGTTAGGGTAGCTTGCTGGCGAGAGAAGTACGGTTGCCAGAGATTTGTTTGCGACCGTTTTGCTGTAATGAAAGTGCGCACGCACTTTGTTGAATCGTTAGCTAATTCCCCAGTGCATGCAGTGTTTACTTGTTCCGGTTAAGGCGGTCGACATATACGCCAAATTCGACGTGATCTCGCTGGCCGCGGACAAGGCATACAACCGACTGGACATTACCGTACACGAAGCACTCAAGCATCGACAGGAGGTGAGAGGAGGATTACGGTAGGAGAGAGGGTATACGGTAGGAGGCAGGCGGGGAGACGTAGTGGTAGAGGAAGAGTTATTCAGTTAGCTAGTAGAGTATTTATGCATTTATGAGCTCACCTTTTTCAAAATAAAAGTCTCACTTTTCAGTGGTTCGAGGGCGTGCGTACGTGCAAGGAGACTGACTCGCTGTTCACGGTTCTCGAAGCGATTGTCAAGGCGGAGGTGAGGGGGAGGGGTACGGTAGTAGGAGAGGAGACATGGTATAGGAGGTAGTGTGATACGGCAGTCTGTGGATCGACTGATTGTGAAACCGGGTTACGGTTAACAATAAGAAAGCATAGCTTTGTAAAGAAGAATAAATAGATATGATTGGATTGCTTGAAGGTGCACCGACTGATCGTGACGAATGAAGAGGAGCGGGTCGTGGGCATCATATCGCTCTCTGACATCCTCAAGGTACTTCTTTCTCTATCCAGTCACCTCTTAATCGGAGTATTCGCTTCAGCTGTTGCCCTTTCACCCGTTTCTGCTAGCCAAACTCGGTGCTTTCGTGCATCACAAACTGTATAAGTAAACTGCATTGGACGGCCCGTTTGTACTTATTTAGAATGGTAAAAAAAAAACAAAAAAAGGCAAACCATGGTACGAAAGTTTGCGAGATAAGTTAAATTAAATCCCCGGAAGAAAATTGCCAGAAAGTAGCTTTTCCCTTATCTTGTACAGTCCAGTATATGCCATCTCATTACAGTACCTCGTTCTCGATCGGTGTGGCGAGAAGGGCGGAGTGTCGCCTGCTTCCGTGGGCACGTCGACGTCCCTCGAGGGCATGGACACTCCCGTATTCGATATCCCCGAGGAGGACGATGGACTGATGAAGATGGAATAGAGAGGACGACAGGGAAATGGTCAGTAGTGGACTTTCTGCTTTTAGACTAGGAATGGTTGTAATGTGTTAGAGGAAACGCGACTTTTCGGGGACTTTATTCAATTCAACTAGTCGGTATCGCCTAAAGGGGGTTTCGGGCAGGAAGCATGGTTTATATTGAGCCTTTGCAGATCGCTTCGATACTCGGCAGTCGATAGGTTCTCGCCGTCAATCTCGCACTACGTCTACTTTGGCCTTCACCATCCTTCCCTCATCCCACTTTCCTTTTCCTTTCCTTTTCCCTTATCCCTCCAGGAATACATCTCTCTTTCTCTATGCTAGTGTATGTATGTGTGTATGTCGTCAACCAGGTCTATCTACCTCTTTGTCTCCTTTCTTATCATTGCTCCCCCTTCCCGCCTACCGTATCCCTCTCCGGATCGTCCGTGCAGGACCCGCCTCTCTTGTGCAATCTCAGCCCCCGTCGTCCCTTCCCCACCCCCCTACAGTAACGCTCTTCGGCTACCGTAATCCATTGTGTGGGTTTTATCGCTGTGAATCGTCTTCCCTACTATATGTATGTGGTTACGCTGCTGCTGTACGCCCCTCCCCCCAATACGGGCTATACAAAAACTCCCTCTCCTTTGGCTAATCTGATTGCCGTATGCCTACCGTATGTTCTAGTTGTGTACCGTATCCCTATCCTCCCCTCACCTTCTTATCACACCTCGTCTCGTTCGTGTATTCGTATTCTTCTGTGCCCTCATTCGGTAATCGTTGATCGCTTTCCCCACACGGGCATCCCCTCCTCACCAATCGTCTTGTCTTATCGCCGCCGTGTTTCTCTAGTTTTTCCCACCTTCTCAAACTTGTTCGTTGCCCGCTCTCCCCCTTTCCCCGTAATTAATTACCGTTAGCTGGACATCCGGTAGGGCTCAACCGTGCAAAGATGCTTGTTTCCCGCCACGTTTCTCTTCTTCTTCTTCTTTTCTTGTTTTACCTACCGGTAGACTTACACAAGTATATGTGTGTGCGAGAGAGCGATCTTGTGAGCGAAAAGTTGTTAGAGCAGTCCACCATGGATGACCCCCCGAGTGAGTGTGACGTGTGCAATCTTGATGTAGAGTAGTGGCGGCCGACACTAACATTGCCGAAGGATCGACTCAGCCACTTTGATCTGGAGACCTACTTGGCAATGGTAGAGGAAAGCTCCTCTACTACTTGTGACCATCGCCTTTTTGATTCCCCTCG
This sequence comes from Micoletzkya japonica, assembly GCA_900490955.1. Lineage (NCBI taxonomy): Eukaryota > Metazoa > Nematoda > Chromadorea > Rhabditida > Diplogasteridae > Micoletzkya > Micoletzkya japonica. The sequence continues at coordinate 103,053 of LS832865.1, forward strand.
TCCCTACACCCCTCCTCCGTATTCACTGTGTATAGCTGACGGGTCCGTCCCTCCCCCCTCACCCCCCTACAGAATACTCTACCGTAACCCATCCCGTTCAATCGATCGAGTATGGTATTGATTATTACTCCAGCTTCTTCCTTCATCAGGTGTGCCCCCTCCCCCATGCTCTACTTGCTCATTCTCTCGTGCGTTATTGTCTGTTCTATTACTCTATTATCAAGTGCCCTCATCAGTCACCAATCTCTGACTATGGTTACCTATACTCGCTATTGACGACCCTCATTGTATCCCCCACCCACCTCTTAGCCCCTAATTTCGTGTACATACCTATAACTATCTCCATCTCCATCTCTTTTCATTACTGTGTAGCCTTGGTTCGTATATAATTGTCTACATCTCCTCCCAATAGGCATTGAGTTCTTCAGTATCTTCCATTACAACCGTTCTCGAGTTCTAGACTCGATTCCCGCCCCATTTGTCCCCACCCCCCTAAACTTTCAAGCGGACAGTACCTCTGTACCATAGTAGCAGCCTGATCGAGCTCCCCTTCTTGAATCCTTGTTACAGTATGCTCATCCCGTCGTACTCTACCGTACTCTACAGTACTCGCTTTCCTGTCCCTCCCGAACTACCTTGTTCACCCGATCGCTGCCCCTCGCAATTGTCCTACCCCTGCTTTCCATCTCGTTTTGTTACCGTAACCCTCTCTCTGTGAATTACTGTAGACGGGACCAGTCGGTTGGCGAATTCCTCACACGTTTCCTCAAGAATTGACGCCACGACTCGGCCTCCTGTCGGTGTCTATACATACGTATACATAGTCCTTCCCCCTCCGGCGGCAGAGTTGTTGTTCCATATTATCTATAAGCGCAGTGTACTCTTCCCTACTGAGTCCTGGCCCCTCTTCGTTAGATATAAGTGTGCCGAAGCAATGACGTTTCTCTCTTTCTATCGTCCGTTTGTTGTATCCCCTCCCATAAGCCTCGTCCCTCACATTTTCTTCTCCCATCATATCATGCGTTCCGCCCGGGTAGAGGGACTTATCGTGACGATTATGACTAGAAGGGAAACACGGCACACTTGAGTTTCCCATCGGGGGAATTTGCTACGGTTTAGAGGACCTTTAACCACGCAAAAGAAGGGCAAGGTTCACTGAATGGCAGACCCCGGTGGGGATCAGTAGTTGCACTAGCTTTGTCTCTTCCCTACGCCGTCCCTCGATTTCCCCCGTCTCCATTATCTTTATCCCGGATTTGCGCTACTCTGTTTTCTTGTGGCATATGGAATATTGTGCTGTAAGTGGCAAGTAATAAGGTATAATATCTGGACGAGAATGAAGATTAATAAGTATGCGTATTTCGTTGATGGGAGAGCATGGGAATGGAATGGAACGGGAATTTGAAGTGATGAAGATTTTGGGAACTTGTAAAGGAAACGAAAGAAAATGAGGAAATGGAGGCCAAGCAGAGCTATAGCTTGTAGAGAGATTTGATGAGAATACGTCATCTTCAGACCATGATGTCTTATGAAACGTTTGCAGACAGCTTCTTTTAATGTCTTCAAGGTCACATCTGAAGCTGGTGTAGATATCATAGGTCTTGGGAAAGTGCAGAGGGAATGATTCAGAATGATGCAGATAGCAGAATGGAGTAGAGTCGAGGCGGTTTATCGGGAATGTATAAAGCACAGACGAAGGGAAGGAAAGGTTATCAGTAGATGTTTGTTCAACCCCCCCCCCCCCTTACGGCCGTCCTTCCGCCTTGCTTCATGCAAATTGTTTATGCCTCCGCTTTTAGGAATAACTTTTTCGGAAATCTCAGTTCTGCTTCTCTCTCACCTAATTTCATCTACACAATTTTTTACTAATAAATCTCAAGCCGCACTCGGCATTCCTAACCGTAACAATGTGGAAGCAATCCTGCCGTTCATCTCTCCGTCCCCTTCCCACATCTGCTTCTCGCCTCTTTCCCATTACTGCTCCACCCTCAACCAATCCACCATCCAGCCAGCAACTTCTCTCTAACCTGCACACCACGTTCATGAATTTCACCTCCATTCCACGATTTTACAGCATATACTGTGCTTGGCAGGGAGGATCAAATGCTTGGAAAAAACGCTAGCTATACAGAGCAGATCACAGATCGATAGATTGTTGCGTCAACAAAGCTGGTCTTTTGCGCTTTGCTATCACACACACACACCGGCCCGCCCTTGAATGAAATCTGCGCCTTCGACAGTGGTTACCCATTGTTATACTTATTCGTCCGATATGCAATGCCTGATTCCTGGTACTTACTCGCACGAGTGGGCAAACGCTCTCTCACAACTCAGCGCTTGTCAGCGCTTTTCGTGGTTAGCATTTTGAGTGAATCACCGCGATATTATCCGCTGCTGTATCTATACTATTGTGTAATATTTGATATTTGGCACGTAGAAGCCATATCGTGAAATATTTATTTATTTACTCTGGAGCGCAAAGACAATGAGAGGACGACGCACACCTCTCTCATCGTTATCTGTGACAAGATAGTAATTGTCTACATCCTGCAATACCTCCGACTCGTTCCGTAACCTCGCCCCTCTTGATACCTTCTCCCTTTTCACGCTTCATCTGTATCTCTCCCCCCCCACCCTTCAAGGGACTACCACCTTCCGTCCCCCTCATTCCCCCCCCCCTTCATTTTGTTGTCCCTCCCTCATTCTCCACGTGGTCGTCCACTCTTTACGAGTCTCAATCCCTTCTCTCTCCACAATGCTTTTAAAATGCGCGCTACTTTGGAAAATTAGAAGCGAAATGATGGCTCAGTGCTGTAGTCTGGTCGAGAGCATTTTGAGCAAAAGTATATAGCTTGTGATTTCCGGAAGCCCTCGGATTTTTCTGAAAATTTTATTATGAAAAAAGTTTGCAATTGTTCTACCAGTTCTACCACAATTGTTCTATTTCTTCATAAGCGTGATCAACCTTTTCTCTTCTCCCAATTTTTCGGCTCCTTTTCTCTTCTACGGGTGAATCACAGTGTCCTTCTTTTTATTGTTCAGAACGTTCTGTTTTTTTTCTTCTCCTGATTCTGCTTTTATAGTGGGTTAAAAAGGTCCGTCGGAAAATCATTCCGAATATAAGGCGAGAGAGTGTGCAAAAATGAGAGAATTAGACTCATTTTGGAACGGAAGAAACTGACGGATCGGTATATTCCACTATAAGTGCATCTTTATCTAGTAAGAGCCTAATACTTTCTTTGATGGTTCACTTAGGGTACTCTCGCAGCATAACGTATGAATGATCTAAATGCCGATCCACAATTCAATTCCCAATCATCTCAATAGTACCATTTTCATTGCTACGCCACTTCCAGCTTTTCCGTACTTTGGTGCCATCCCTTTTCCAAGAATAGTACCCCAACCATTCCTTGTTTACGGGGGCCTTGCCTCGAGGCGAGTAAAAGGCGAGTGGCGACTATGAAACATTGATGCATTCCTACTCCCTTTCCCCTTTCATTTCGATGATTACTACGAACCTTTCCCCGCTGGTGCCCCCTCTTACATTCAGCGAATTTTGGAGGTCTTACATTTCGTATCTGGCAATGAATCATGCTTTTTGCACATTCCCAGCTCTTCTTTGAGTCGCGAACGTTTGTTTGGCTGAAAATGCCATTTATCTAACATCGCGATAATCCTCCTCTTGTAATTGCCTTTGGGATGAAGGCGGCCTATTCAGACAAGTTGATGCATTTTCGAGAACGAAAAATGGAAAAAAATGAAAAAAAAGAAAAATTGTCTATCGATTCAATCAGGAGTTGGCTTTCCCAGTCATCGCTTGTTCGATTAGTAGTGTTATCGACGTAGTCTCCTCTCGATCCATTCTCCCCACAAGTGTTCTCTCCCCTTCTCCCGTCCCCCTCACTATTCTCCCCTTCCCCCTTCACCCCGAAACGACGCCGTCCGAAGGCGAATAAATTGAGGCCGGCTGTGGATGGGGGAACACGCGAGAGGACGGAGGGGGAGAGAGAAATGGGTGTCGTTTATCTTTGGGGGGCTACCCCCCTTCCCCTCTAAGAGAGCCCCTCTTGCCACTGGTAAGAACCGCTACTCCTTACAATTAGGATGGGTATAGAGCGAGTAAAAGAGGAGCCTTATCTTAACCTTTTACCTAACATTGAGTCCTATTTGATTTTACAATGTTAGCCTAATCATAAGCTTTTGCGTATCCGGACACATACCTATGCCTCTCCTGTCTTCAATCTCTGCTCCTCGACCGTCCTCTCTTGTCCCCGTCGTTCCATTCAAGTTCACTCCACTCCTCCCCCCTTTCCCTTCGCTGCATTACCCCCACAATATTCCCTTCCGGGCCCGCTTTTTCCGCGTTTCCGCAGCGCTCTTTCTGAAGGGAACCTACGAGTTCATCTGGTCGCATTTCGTCATTCAATCACTGTCCTTGACTATCCTAGTCTCTCGAATAGCTCATGCTAATTATTGATTTTTTAGGATGGACATATCGATCGAGTTTGAGAACGCGCACGGCGTTTTCGTGCCCGGGTATGAGGTGAGAACTAGAGGTTTATTGCTAATTTCAATTGCTAGACTGTCAATCTCTATAGAGCTCTATAGCGAACGACTATGCGACAATTGCTGAATGATAGCAATATGCCCTGATTGGCAGGTCTCGGGCTTCGCGTTGTTCACTGTAGCGGACAAGCCGCTGAAGGCACGAGCTGTGATCATTTCGGTGGAGGGAAGTGCGAAGACCAGTTGGACGGTATCCGAGAGACACGCGAGGTGAGGGGGACGGGGAATGAAGGGACTGCAAAGGAAAGACCTAATTGGACAAGTGGAAGACTGACGTACCGCCAGTTCATCAGGCCGCATATCATGTGTGCATGTGGCGAATTGGGAGGAAATTCTACCATGCATGAACCTGATGTGCAGTGGTATTAGTGTCTATTAGATACAGAACGTTGTGCGTTTTCGATGCTTGTTGTATTTCACATTTGTGGTTGTAACTATTATGCATCCATCTGTAATATATTTATTTTCTGAGCCGTTAATCTTACTAGTATTGCAGTGATTGCTCGCACTACCATCAGGAAATATGCATCTGGTATGTTTTCCATAGAGCACTTGCGAAGCCGCCTGAAGCAATAGGTAGCAATAGCAATAGCTAAATGTTTCAGTATTTGTAGATATCTCATTTGTTATGGATATTTTTACGCTAATTTCCCTACTTTGTTCAGCAAATAATATGCACATTCGCTGTAGAACTACCTAGAACTGCGCGAGGCTAACCTGATTTTCAGCCATTCAAAACCGTCGGCTTTGCATGAGTGAGTGTGACAGTGCAGATGAACTTGAACCATAAAAACCAGAGCACTTTTATTTTTCTATTTCACAAAATCGAAAAAAAATCTTCCAATGGCAAAAGTTCCAATGGTTCAGCACGCTTGAGCATGTCTAATCGACCACATCCGCATGTGTTGAAAAGTGTGCACTCGCACGTTGTCGCGGTGTTTTGATGGTTATGTTTCACGAGCAATTCATAATGAACGTATCGCTTGCTATCCTGTGGAAGGTGAAGCATAACCATAGGAAAGATTCGAATTGATGTTCTGATGTAAACCTCTCCTGTCCCCGTTCGAATCATCGTTTATTCCCCTGAGGGGTGTCCCAAATGACTCCGAGGGGTCCTCTACGGCCCTCAGGCGCACTCTTGCCCGACGCGAACCCAATCACTTTGCTTTCATCCATCCCACAATGCTTTAAAGGTCACCCCCACAGAATAGCACAGCTTCGCTCAATCTTGAAATAAAGCTGCAAGGTGCACTCAGGGAGCGTAAGACCTGTTCAACTGAACTCTTCTTTCCAGAAAGGCTTGACGCATCACACGATCATAATGGCATTCAACCCTAACATGTTTCTCTTTGCAGAGGCCAGACCCAGGCGACTCATCGTACCGTAACCTACTCGGGTACCGTACCCTATGCCTCGGGCGACGTCACGGTGTGGGCCCCAAAGGGAGGCGAGTCAGCAGGGCACATTCCCGTCGGGACCCACAAGTTCCCCTTCCGGTGAGTAGCCGCTACCGTAATCAACCTACAGTAATCTCTTTCACTGTGCATGCATCATTGCATTAAAATTTATGTTCCGAGTATAACGAGCCATTTGCACTCAGTCTAGACATCGCAAGTCCGATTGAGAGCAATTTTTCTGAGCAAATGGACCGCGAAGTCGAATGTTAGGATGAGCAATATCAGACGATTCTAGTATACGCCCCATAGATAGATAGTTGGCCTTCCAGAGGGAAACTAGGAAGGCTAATGGACCGCAGGCATGTTCCGGTCGGAAGTTCCGTTCATAATGAAGCACTCTCGAATAGTTGGCAGCAAATGGCTCGGAAACGGAAGCTTGTGTAGAAAAGCATGTTGCGGAGCACATTCGAGACTACACGTACATTGGGAACAATAACAGTTACTAAGGAACAAGGTCAACCATCAAAAGCTCAAAGATCAAAGATCAATATATCAGATTCTCGCTTCCCTCGACGTGCGCCCCGTCGTTCGAGGGCACAAGTGGGTACATTCGGTACTTCTGCAAGGCCAAGATTGACCGGCCCTGGAAGTTTGACTATACAACGAGGAAGGTCCGTCTGATTGAGAGGAATTGTGAAAGAAGCCAGACCACGAGTTTCTGGCTATATAGATAGTAGTACAACCATATTTACAAGTGGACTGTAGGCTGTAGACTGTTCTGCTGCTATTGGATGCCATTTCGCGGGAGTGTAATCTACAAAGCGCCAAGCTAAATAAACGGACAAGATTAGAGATAGTAAATAGAAAAAAAGATAAATTGTTCAAGAGTACGAAAGACCCGTGCAGGTGTTCACAGTGGTGCCGACCTTCGACCTGAACGCCATTCCCTCGGCTGCCAATCCCGTGGAGACGCAGGACTCGCGCGATCTCGGAGTGCTGTTCTTCAAGCACGGCCGGGTGCACGTTACGGTATGCCCCTTGTTATTGACGTAGCAGCTTCGGGAGTAGAATCATGACTACGTCGTTGTAATGCATGCTCCCCCTTCATACCCGCTTCACTCCAACACGAATTATGTCAACTGAAACGTCGTTTTCCTCGATTATACGTAAAAGTAATTTTCATGAAATTGCCACATTTCATGTGGGTGCGACATTGCCATAGAGCTTGTAAATAGTTTGAAACCCGCAGGGTCGCCTGATGAAGGGCGGCTTCGTGCCGGGAGAGAGCATAGTACTGCACACGGACATACAGAACGACAGCTCGAAGACCATCAATAAGGTACGATGTAATGAAGATATAGTGGAATAAACGGCGATCCGTCAGTTTCTTCCGTTCCAAAATGAGTCTGATTCTCGCACTTTTGCATACTCTCTCGCCTTATATTCGGCATGATTTTCTGACGGATCTTTTTGGTCCACTATAGGACTTGGCGCGAAGTGGAAGAATCATGTAAATTGTGAACCGGAAAACTGAAAGACGGGTCTATTCCTCTAAAATGCCCGGTTGTCTTTGGTATTCGACACTTCACATAGCGTAACCTCTCGCAAATGCTTTTGAAATCGGCACGTTCCCAGAGAACAATGATTGTTCTTCAAAATGGGTCTCAAAACAAGCTACTATAAATACGTCTTTCCCTCCAAATGGCCCTCGGGGGCGCTCGTTCATGGTCCATTACACGGCATCAGACGCACGCGTGCAACTCCCCCCGAACCACGTTGCGTTGCGGACGGAATTCGTCATAGCCCGGGGGATGGTCATGGCTATGATGAAAGTGGCACGACTAGCAGACTACGACTCGGCAATATTCTGAAATATGACTGAGCCATTCGAGGGGGTGTCTTTGAAGGTTAACTGATGAATATTAGAGCGAGGGCCATCAACAGGCTCTTCTGGACAAGTGTGTGAAAAGAATTTGAAGTTGGAATCGTAATGGTCCCCTCATACTGGTTTCCAGATATTGTGGCCTAAACATTGTATAGTCTAGAAAAGCGGAACATATAAATCGTGATTTCGCAGTTACGGTGTTTTGCGAATTTTTAGCACTTTAAACCGCTACCATTTCATTCTAAGGCAAGATATCGGGAACATGGATAGGTTTTTGTGATCAGTATTACCTAGAATTTTGCATGACGCACACTAGAAGTTGACTAAATCATTTTGGAAGGCACCGGAATCGGCGTTACAACCGGAACGATTATATATTTCCTTTTTCTCTACTATAAGAAATCAATTGCAGATTGCGCTCAAACTTGTGGAGAGTTCGCGGTATGTGGCCTACCGAAATGGATATGTAAGTTGTTTGTTGGTACCTTCTAAAGCTATTGTAAAAGAAAGAACATTTTTACGCATGGTAGCTTTTGGTCATAATAAGGAACTGAACAGTTCAGAAGTCGTCAAGCAGCAAATCCACAGAGGAACGGGTGTTCAAGCGGACTGTTGCTCAGTACGAAGAGGTTCGTTTATTTCTAAGAGGTCTAGATACCCATTATCTAAAACCAAAAAGACCGAATGGAATGCTCTACCTCTGAAATTCCTTTCCAAAAGAATTCATCAGCATAAGATTAGCGATTGGTTGCAATCAGTTACTCGTGTACTCTCTTCAGAAGGTGGAGATCGGCAAGGGCGGCACCCAGCAGTACTCACGCATGGTGCCCATCCCTCCCGTCGTTCCCTCCTTCAATACCTGCCCCATCATCTCAGTTGAATACTACCTCAAGGTTTGCCGTCTTTCAGTTCACCAACAATGTTGCAAAGAACGTTTCAAAATGGACATAAATAGGAGTAAAAGGTGTTGACAACGCTTAATTTTCATTACCCTATCTCAGAATGCTTTCCAATTCAGGTGAAGATATCTGCGAATGGAATGATGAAGAACTCGTTGACCCTACATCTGCCCGTATTGATAGGAACCGTGCCCATACGGTAAGTGTCTTGTTGACTTTGCTAATGTCCATGCAGAGCTGAGAAGTTGATGGAAATTCTATCCGTGGATGAATACAACAAAGTTGTAAAAAATATACTGACTTCAGCCACATGGTGAACCAGATGGCGACCCTTCCATCGTCAAGGCCGTCTACAGGAAGAGGTCAATATACGCACGGGAAAGGAATATATAGTAGAGAAAAAGGGAAGATATAATCGTTCCGGTTGTAGCGCTGATTCCGGTGCCTTTCAAAGCGATGTAATCAACTTCTAGTGTGTATCATGAGAAAGCCTAGATGCTACTGATCTCAAAAACATATCTACATTTCTGATATCTCTTCTTGGAATGAAATGGTACCTTTTCAAAGCGCTAAAAATTCGCTACGCACCGTAGCGGCGGAATCACGAATTATGCGTTCCGCTTTTCGCGACTATATTAAGAATCAATTTGGCAAAAAAACAATGATTCAACCAAATAACTTCACACGTTTTCTCAGGATCCCTCGTTCCGCCTCCTTCGTATGAAGAATGCGTCTTTGGCAAAGGAACTGTCAAGGATGAAGAGGATAATAAGGTGAGAGTCTGTATATAGCTGTACTGTGGAGTACTTCACTACTAAAATAACGTAAAACTTCCGGATTGTGATTGTCATAGATCTACGACAAAGCTCCCCCTTCAGGACTTCGCTCCCCGCTACGTCTACTACCCGAATATCACGCCCTCAGCGCCTCCCGAAGGGAAATGACAAACTACTGTAACAAAGCGATCGATCATTCAGAGAAGATATGAGACGACTACTATCGTTGCCCGCTTGCACCATAATGCATTCTGTTATGCGTCATCTGTACATTTGAAAAGTGATAAAGTCATCGATGTTCCAATCGCATAACAGAAAGTGTATTGCATGTCTATAACCGTCTCTTCGATGTTTACTAGAGATCCCTTATCTCTCTCCCTCACCCCTTCTTTCCCCCCTTCTCTCACTTGGCATTTGCATGGCCCAACCTCGCTGCCCCGTCTCTTCATCTTTATCGTCTCCTCCCTTCTCCCCCTCCCCTCTTCAGTGATTTCCTCTCCTTCTCTCTCTTCTCTCTCTTTCCCCGAGCCTTCTTCTCTTCCCCCTCTCTCTCTGCCCATTGTTCATCTTTAGCGTTGCCCCTTCCCTAGCCTTCGCAGGACCCTTATACAACCTCTTTAACAGCTGTATTCTCACTTTCTGACACAAGTGCTAAGCCATAAGTAGTATTCCGCAAATATCGTTTTTGACTTTTCAGCTAGGGTTCCTTTGCAAAAAAATAAGTATTTCTAAGAAAAACTGACATCTTCCGACGCAAATTAATGAAAAAATTACTTGTTTAAATTAATTGCCTAGATACGGTAGCTAAATCTCGTCATTACGGTATCTATATTCAGTCGATAATGGCGGGAAAGCTGTAGGACATTTTCGTATTTTAAATTCTCTCCTTTTTTTGTCCACTTTAGTTTCCCTCGTTCAGGCTGGCCAGCTCTCAGTGGATGGCCTGATTTTGCTCGAAAATGTTCATCAAAGAGGTAATTACTCGAAATAATTTTAATTTCGCAGGAAATACTTTAAGTGGCTTGAGTAATGTCAGGCTTAAGGTGTCCATCTCTGGCTTTCGCTCATACCGCGAGCGGACTGTAGTGAAGGACTTCTCCCGTGGTCACAATGTGGTTGTGGGTCGGAATGGATCGGGCAAATCCAACTTCTTCTTCGGTCAGCCGTTACCATCTCGCTTTCTCGAATCCTATTTAATTTGTTTAAGAATTTGATTATTTGATATATGAATTTGATATTTATTTAAGCTATCCAATTCGTGCTTTCGGACGACTACGCTCACTTGAATAAAGCTGCTCGCATGGGACTGATTCACGAGGTTCAGTTTTTTGAATGCTTGAAACCTAAGTTTCTATGCTAATCATTTTCTTAAAGTTTAATCATTTTTAAAAGTTTTTATGTTAATCGTTTTTTTTAAAACTTCATGCTAATCATTTTTTCTTTATTTTCAGGGAAACGGTCCCCGCATCTCAACTGCGCGCGTCGAGATTGTATTTGACAATACGGACAGAAGGATCGTGTCGGTCTGTACCTTTTTTAAATGTTAATACTAGTCAATCTACGGGGGGGGGGGTATATTTTGGATGTAGATTCTCTGATCATAGTATTCATCGATATTAGTTAATTGTCAAGCAGGAGTTTTGCGATAGCGAAACTGCAAGAAAATTGAATCTTGTAATTTAAGTTATTTTTAAGTTCGACAAGGACGAGGTGAAGGTGGTGCGTCAAGTGGGAAACAAGACCGACCAGTACTATATCGATGACAAGGTGGTCAAGAAGGCTGAGGTCTGCTGTCTTGGTTTACCTCATCGACGGGGATACCCTAGCATGCCTTAAGGCCTGATAGTGCATAGGGTGAAGCTTGGCTAGCTTAAACATTAACGCCCACTTTGAAATGTTCATTAATTGCGTTATGGGGCATTCAGAGCCGATTTTAATCCTGCTATAGGCAAATGACCAGCTCATAGAAAGCTCATCGCGAGAGGCAATCTTCCAATTATGTTTATCCGTATAACCGAAAACTCTACCATTTTATTATATAGCTTCAAATGCCTCAACAGCACGAATGGTATGCTCTAATCTATTCTTTTGCAGGTGTCCAATCTAATGGAGGCGGCCGGCTTCTCTGGATCCAACTCGTACTACATTGTCAAGCAGGGAAAGATCAACGAACTTGCCACCGCTCCCGATGAACGGCGACTCAAGGTGAGCTTTAACGGGTACTCATCCGATAGAGAACAAATAGCAAAAGCCGATAGAGAACAAATATCAAAGGGAGCTCGTCTCTTGGAATTTAGCTGTTTACTATAATACTGTTTAGTGGGGGTAGGTTATTAGATTTAGCAGCACAACCTGCTAATTTCGAATCGTAATTTCAGCTTCTACGCGAGGTTGCGGGAACGCGAATCTACGATGAGAAGAAGAAGGAATCGGAGGAGATCCTGCGTGAGGCTGGTACGAAGGCATTCAATACGTATACATTAATTGCCAGTTAATTTTCACATTAATTAGACATTTTTGAAGAGTTTACTGTATTTTTTTAAGAGGGCAAGTGCGCGGACATCAAGGAAACGTTGAGGAAGATTGTGGAGAGATTGGAGGAGTTGACGAAAGAGAAGGAGGATCTGCAGAAGTACCAGGCTGTGGACAGGAGAAAACGGTAGACTGAGTCTTTTATTTTCTCTCCGTGGTTACTCTTTAACCCCGATCAGTAGTGATTCGCATTTTGCTTTATATCTCCAATGACAGCATCTATCTGTCAAAATTGGATAGCAACAATCTCTAATCGCTCTGAGGCAATCTCGCACCGTCATCGTTACAATGGTTGTAGAGCGGTCGAGTACACGATTCACGACGCGGAGTTGGCTCATTGCATGACGCGAATCGAAGACATTGCCAAGCAGCGACAGGAGATGAGCAAGAGGCATAATGAGGTGATGAGGGGAGGGGGGGGGAACGATGGGTTACTGTAGTCAGAGAACCAGAGGTTGAAATCAAGCAATTTTGACAGGATGTTCTGTAACAGGCTAATCAGCCGCAGGAGCTGTAGCCATGCCTATTTACGATGGTTTACTTACTTTGGTGAATGTCGCGCGCTGACCAATTTACACATTCCGTGCATTCGAGGACATCCCCATTGTGAAATTCCCCCGAGTGTTGTATCATTGTACATTTGATAATATTTTTGCAGTTCGGAAACAAGCTAACCACGGCCCAGGAAAAGGTTGTCGAGGTGGAGGGATCGATTGCGGAGTTGGAGAGGAAGAGGAGGAGGATCAAGGAGGAAGAGGTGGGGGATAGTGAAGGGACGAAGAGACTTATTTAGTCACCCTGAATCCGGCCTGTACACAATAGTTAGAACGAGGGTTTGATTAGGTTGCTTTACTAACCTACACCTTGCGAATTCCCTTTCTTTTAGGAAGAACTGATGGAAAAGCGACGGATCCTGTTCCAGAAGAAGGCTGAACTCGAGACAATGATTGCCGAACTGAAGGTGGGAGATTGCCTCAGGCCTTTGATTGCCTTTCTACTATGTGGTTTTGTTTTTCCTTACCCATATACGGTAGCTTTCCATTCAGGACAACATCGCGGCCGATGAGAAGGAACGAGAGAACGGCTCACAGAGGAAGAAGAAGCTGAATAAGGAGTATACGAGGGCGGTTGGGGAGTTGGAGAGGAGGACTGCATTCGTCAAGGTGGGACGGGCTATTTATTATTGCTCAGCTTATGGGAGTTACTCTTTTACTTTAGAACGAGAAAACCTACCAGTATTGAAATTGAGGTTCTGAATCGCCTACCGACTAGCTTGATTGCTTATTATTTGCCGTATCAGATTCATGGATCAAGACGATTTCCCTTCAGGAACTGTTCGAGAAGGAGGAAAGGCTGAAGAGCGATCTGAAGATTGCGAAGGATCGGAGTGAAATGTTGTTGGCGAAGCAGGGGGACAGGTGGGGATAGATACTGCGATGTTTTGGCCGGAGCGAAGAGGCACAACTTGATACAGTGAAGCTTACAAGTAGATGTTCTGCTTGTGCAGTTGTGCAGTGGCATGTATACTGCCATAGTATGCCTTAGTACAGTACTATAAGCCTTACGGTCAAATGAAACTAGAGCGGTATGTAAATTGCACGGTTCAGAACCCGCTTCAAGTCGGCAGCTGACCGCAATGCCTACTATGCAGCAGAAGTCAAGCGTATTGCGAGCAGACTGGACGAGGTTTGATTTTTTTAGTCTTCTTTCTTATTATAAGTCTCTTTTGTTGCCCTGTCCTCACGTAACTGCATTCCCTCTAACAATAAGCTTTAAGGATGGAGATTGAGTAATGAATAAATGTACATATTAGGTCAAAGAAGGGGTACGAGCCATGGAACGGGAGATGAAGGCTGATGGAGAGAAGAAACAGCGGCTGGAAGAGGAGCTGACGGTGAGGGGGGGGATTTGGGGTGTATAGGGAATAATAGCTATTCTGTTATTGCTACACAGGCTCACTCATTTCCGAGTTTAAAGAGCCCCTCCAGGCAATATCTACCATATGCATTTTTTGACATTATTGGATAGCTCTCAATGTCCTGAGTATCATACTCTCTCCTTTTAGTTGAAACTTCGCCGTTGCTAAGAAAAAGCTGTGCAAAAATTTTTCTCGCTGTCTGCGTCTCTTCATTCCTCTCTTGTCTCTCACAATCAATCAACCGCTCTTAATTGGTTATCTCTTGAAATGAATGAGACGGTTGGAGGGACCCTTTAACTTCTACAAGCAAAGTCATTTCTGTGAGCTATAATTAGTTTCGTTAGCCATTTTCATGGATAATTTAGGAGGCGGATTCGCTTCTCAAAAAGTGCGGACTGGAGGCGCAGAAGAGCAATGAAGGACTGTTTGAGAAGCAGAAGGAGATCGAGAGGGAAATCGGCTGTATACAGTGAGTACGGTGTCCATGCGTATTACTGTAAGAGTATTGCAAAACCCGAGGTATCATACATTCTGTCGTATAATGCTTGAAGGACGGAGGAGTTGCTGTTGAAGAGGGCGCAGGATGCGGAGTACGAAGCGAGTCGGAGACTGGAGGAGGTGCAGCAGAGACAGCTCAAGTTCTCGTCGAGGGTACGAAATTGGCTTTCTTTGTTTTTTTTTAAATTTCTATTTTACTTTTTTAAAGCTTAAATATGGATTAACCTTTACAAAGACGCTAAACTGAAAAGGTATGAAACGTTACCTTGGTTCCATGTCGTCTAGTTCTCTCAGTGAGACTCACTTTTGCACACTCTGTCCACTGATGGTCAGGCTGACTGCAAAGACCCCCATGCAGGTGAACGTCATGGGAATGCGAAACCTGCAGAAGCTTCTGGTCGAATTGGAAGCGACGAAGCCCCAAGTGGTCGAGAAGTTCAGAGGTTCACAGTTGTGGTCATTTGATTTTGTACATTTCCTTGAATGCTATATATTTATACACTTTTCTTCTATTTTTTCAGCGTACTCATTCAGGCTTCGTCATCGATGTCATTGAGTGCGAGGAAGACTACTACACTGCCGTACAGGTAATCAATCATACAAGGGCTGCTATCTCCCTCATTTGTCAGAAATGTAGTGCCTTTGGCAAGATTTGAATAGACAATTCCTCCAGTGATCCTAGGCACTCCATTTTTTTCTGTTATGGTTGTTTGAGCGTTCCAAGAAGTTACTTTGAAGCGATTGAATTGAAGGTGGCCGGAGGGAATCGTCTGTACAATGCGATTGTCGATGATGATAGGACGGCCATGGAACTACTCAAGGAGTTCAACACGAGGAAGATGGATGGACAGGTAAAGAGAAGGAGAAGGGGAGGGGATTATGGTAGGATACGGTAATTACCGTGGGATAATGCATAATTAGTTGTGGTGTTGATTAGAGCATACGATTAGCGCCTTTTTGATGGGTGACTGATATCAGCATAACAACCAAGGAGTATCCCATTTTATATGCACCTTGAAACACAACTCGAATGCAAGCCGACGAGGAAGAGGAAGACTGCGTAAGATGCCTCATTTCAGCTCAATTTCCTGCCGCTCAATCGCATGCAGAAGGCCAACATTCCTACGGTTAACGATGATGTGAGTTAAGCATTTTTTTGAGCATTACTCTCTTATCAAAGCCTGCTCAAGCGTAGCGTTTTTACAATACTTCTGACAAGTGTTTAACTAAATTTGCTCATTTTTGCTTTTTTTCAAGAAAAATGAGAATGGAATGAGTTGATCCAGGACGCAAAGCACATCCTCAGCATTCTACAGTACGACCAGAGCCTCAGGGCGGCTGTCGAGTTTGTGAGTTTTTTTCATTTCGTTATTATTTTTTCGTAAATAATATTTGTTTAAATATCCAAAATAACATAATTTGTCAGACCTTTGCCAAATACGCGATCGTGCGCACTATCGAAGTGGGACAGCGGATCTCGAAGGAGTGCAGAGTCGATTGTGTGACTTTGGAGGGAGATGAGGTATTCCGTTACTTTTAATCATTACTACGATTTCGATCTTTTGTGTATTTTTCGTCTTTCGATACTTTTGATATTTTTGAGACCCATGATTATCTTGTAGAGGGTAATCGTTTTTTTGTTGTCTACCGTAGTACACCCGCACATTACAGATCAAGTGCCGAGGTCCGATGTCTGGTGGTTACCGAAGTCAGCACGCGTGTAAGCTGACGATGAGAGACGAGGAGAGAAAAGCACGCAAGTTGCAAGTGGACAGTGGGGTACGGTAGGGGATGGGACAGGGTAGAGACCGAGGGAAATGACATGCTTTAGTGGACAATGCGCTTGTTTGCTTAAGAACGGTTAAAAGTTAGTGAGAAGAGTATTTTTTTAGTTTTTTTTTTTAAATTTATTTATCATATGAATTGAATTGAGTATACGAATTGAGGCGCTTGTGGTCCAGAAGACGCGAGAGATTGAAGAACGACGGCAGAATGTGCAGAAATTGAAGGGAGAATTGAGGGAGGTAAGTAGATTATTCATATTTATTTTGCGCATTTTCTTATTGACTTTCCTTCTCTTTTTAAAGTTAAAATGCAAGATCTGATGTATATTGATTGAGAGAGCACTGTGCAACTTAGGATCGGAAGGTGAAACGTATTCCGTGCTCTACTTCGTTTCCTTTAGGGTTCTTTACTGTTGGAGATGGAATTGTATTTTTTAATATTTAAATGAGATAACGATTGCAGTTGGAAGAAGCGACGTACGCGATTCGCCTGAAGCACGAAGAGGCGAGAGAAGCGAAGGAACGGTTGAGGAGGGAGTGTAGGGAGGGGGAGAAGGAGGCCGAGATGAAGGTCGGTGGGTGGGTAGTGGGCGATTGAAGTTGCAAGAGCTGTCCAGCACCGAAGCCCGCGTTTATCCTATGCTGGCATCATGCCAAGAGAGTTTTACTGCAGGTAGCTTACTGTAGGATTCACGCATTGAAATGGGGTTTGTTAATTTACCTGCCCAGCCGGCCAATTCCCTACCACGAAACTGCAACCGTGTCCGTATGTGTTTCAGACGAACGAGCTGACTCGGAAGAGAGAACGACGGAGACAACTGGAACAGGAATTGGAGTTCGCCCAGAAGGAACTGAAGAGGAGTCTCAACTCACAGCTGAACACACAAGAGGAGGACGAGATCGACGCGCTTATGGCACGTGTATTTGTTCGTTATCCGTTAGCAATCTTGTGCTTTGTACTACAAAGACCGTGCTTTCTTTTGTATATTTCGGAATCGAAACCGCGAAATGTGAAGGTATTCAATTTGGTTATTATTATTTTCCTTGCAGAACGAGATTCGCGATCGGAAACGGGAATTGGATCGAGTGGAAAAGGAGAGGGGAGAAGAGGAGAGGGCGAGGGATGAAGAAGAGAGGGGAGTAGTGAGACTGACGATGGAGGGCGACGAGATGGACAGGGTAGGGGGGGAGGGAAGTGGAAGGGAAGAGTGAGTGTTCGCGCTGTAAAGATGAGGGGGCAGGGCACACCCCCTCAAACTTGGGTAATTAAACTTTATTTAGGGTACAAGTAACACATATAACAAAGAGAAAGAAATACAAATCCGCAACATATTAAATATCTTCTTATATACCCTTTTCCTTCCCAATAAATCAAATCAGAATCATTTTCTCCACAACTCATCTATCTGTGGTATCTTCTATGATTCCACAACAGTGAGGATATACACGATCTGCTGGATAGCTTATCGCAGAAGCTTTCCAGTTTATTTTAACCTGCCTCATAAATCATATAATCGAACCGAATTGCCTTTGGGATGGCTCATCTAGTTGCAGAACTCATATTGCATATGAGGCGGGTCAGAACTTGTAGGAAGAAGAAGGAGATTACCATGTTCTGACTTTTTCGGTTCTGTAGATATGTAATCGTAGATGCTAGACAACGTGGACGTTATGGAGTGGAAAACCGCGATTACTGCTCGACAGGAGGAACTGATGGAAGTGGGCAAGGCCGTGGGCGAAGTGGAGAAGAGGTGGGGGAATGGGGGGGGGGGGGTTGGGGATTGAAAGAGGTGGCGGGATATATAGATAGTAGTCTTCTCTTACTCTTCCTTAAAGGCAACGCGAACTTGAAAACGAGGAGAACGCACTCGATTTTCCGGCAAAGATGGAAAAGCTGCAGGAGAAGCTGGCCAGTGCACAGGTACGGTAGAGGGAAGGGGAGGTGCGGTTACCGCACTCTCCCTACGATGAAAGTAGGTTTAGAATGCTCGTATTCGACCAGTTACTTCTTTTATCCTTTTTTTCTTTATCTGATGTTTACACCTTGCATTTCCTTGTAAATGGACAAATATCAATCCTTTAAAATATTAGTGTGGACCATAAGTTTCGAAACACTTTGACATTTTTCCTTCAATATAATATATAAAAGGTAAAAAGAAAGAGATCCATATGGTATGATGGGCATTTGTAGCCACCAACATCCTCTATCAATTGGACATGTTATTATTTCTATCCCTCCAGAAAGACTCAGACTGTTTATCAATTTATGCGGCGAATCTATCATTGACCTCCTCCTTCCTCTTCATTTTTCTCCTACGATAAGAGCGCTGCAGCGTCCAAAATCCAAGGTTGTCAAATGGAGGAAGGTCAGGGCTATACGATGGATGGGGGAGTGCATAAAATCTCTATAACTGTAGAGCAGCCCGGGTCAACATAAATTTGGGAGAGCGGGCGCCTTCTCCCCGTGGAGAAGGATGTTACAGTGGCAGAGAGAGAAGAACAGCTTTTTACTTCAAAATTAGTAAATAAGGACATATAGTGAAGGTGTTAAACATAACATTCTCATTGAGAACCTACCAGTGCATAACACTGAAAATAGAACAAAAAGATAAGTATTTGTCTCCTCGAGTGAACATCCCACTTTGATTTCGTGGAAATCTGGTCATCTCGGATAACCCTAATCAGTCCATTGGTGAAATTTCCACAGTAGACGTACTTATTGAACTATGCTATGGTTGAGGAAAATGTTCCGTCAGTTGTCTCATACCTATTTCCGATGAGGGAGCGAAGCGGTATGAAGAGAGTGCAGACGAAGTAGGAATGAGTTTACTGACGGAACGTATTCGTCAATAATATCAGCGGGTTGAAAGAAATAGATTTGAATGCGGACAAAAATCCTCTATCGCTAATGCGCAGGGGTGAGCGAGAGGTATGACTTCCGGTCTCCTAGGTTCCATTCCAGTGGAATGAAGAAGTCTCTACACTGTTTTAGTTTGTAGTCATACTACCCTTGAGAGTTCCCGATGTTACTCATTTGGATTGGTGGCGAATTCAGAAAAAACGGGAATGGAACCGACACTAATCGACCTTCCTGGCCGTTATTGGTTTTGGTCGAAAAATCGCCCTTTTCGAAACGAGACCATCACAGTTTGATGCTTATATGAGTAAGGGCTTCGGGGTCGAAATATTCCCGGAAGATAAGTATGGCGTCCATTCCGTTTCTTTTATAATTAAAGATTTCAAAAAGTCTCAGTGACATATGGGGGCGATCACCCACCGTTCACGGAATAGAAATAAAAGATAAACGACCGATCAATATAGAGACTGGGTATAAAATGAAGAGTGGTTCCCGCCCTACGTACCAACATCATTGGAAAATTGAGTTTTCGTTCCTATGCTAAAATATAAATATCTTCGTCAAGTTTATCGAAACTTATGGTCCACCCTAATATATATATATATTTGATTGTCAGGCTAAAGTTCGGTCGTGTGAGGAGGACGACAAGCGAATGCGAGCGACGGCTGAGGGTTTGCTGTTGAAGGAGAGGGAACACAAGGAGAGGATGGAGAGGGCGTCGGAGGAGGTGAGGGTAGAGTCATGGATTATGGGATCACCGGAGTGCTAGAATGATCCGAGAGGGGAGAGAATGTGAAGAGAAGCAGGCGATAGATAGGGAAAACGTACTCTAATGCGGTAAAGTGGGCATGAAAGCTGAAGATCACTCAAGAAGAACGATCTATTTACCAATCAATCTACTCCGATATTTGCCAAATTGTTTTCTGAAAAACGTTGCCAACTTCATCAACGATGTTTATTCTTATTATTTGAAATATTTTTCAGATTTCGAAGATTGGCACAGTTCCCTCGGAGGCCTTCAGTCGCTACAAGGGATGTTCGAGGGCGAAGGTTTGTTTAGACGATTGGAGTTGGTTTTTGATCCCTGTGAACATTGATCTTTGAAATTTATGGTATTTGGTCTTCGAAATTTTGCCTCTCAGTTGCTCAACATGCTGTCGGAGTGTGTGGCCGAATTGCAAAAGTTTGACGCGGTTAACCAGAAGGCGTTGGATCAGGTATCGAGTTGATCTTTGATCTTTAGCAGTAAATTATTTTATATGAGTTTCTGTTTTATTTCTTAGTTTATCACGGTTTTTGATTTCAGTAGATCTCCCCTTCAGTTTACGAATGCAACAACAAAGAAGGAAGAACTGGAGAGGAGACTGAAGGTGCAGGAGACCAATGCGAAGGTAACGGGGGAGAGCATAGATGGCCACGGTTGCAGGTACCGACGTTGGGTAGCTTACTGCACAATTTTGGCAAGTATTGGGTAGTGCAGAAGAAAATCAGGACTGTTTTTTGTCGGTAGTTATGGATGGATGGGCCACTGCAGTAATATAACAGCAATCCCTACCCATCTAAGGGGGAGAAGAATTGAAGGTTTTAGAAGCATTTGTCAAACCTGTTTTATCCAATACATTAGTGGCATAGATAAAATAGAATAAATAGGAAATGACGTGATCAAGGCACTTTTTTTCCTTGAGAATTTTGAGAATCAAGACACTTTCACTTCAAATTGTATCAATTTAGGTCAAATCATTCAGTTTTTGCTAGTTTCTAGTGTAAATCAAGGCACTTTTACCTGCTTACTTATGAAAGAAGCAAGACACTTTGAAATGCTACGACGTGATTATTTTATCTATGATTAGTGGCAAGATGTAGTTTGTTTTGCATTTCATAATAACAAAAGAAGAAGCAGGTCGAGAGGATACGAAGGCATAAGTAGGAATATATTTGAAGCTTCTCTTTGTTCTCGGGATGAGCCCTGCGAAAAAGTGAATTGTGATTCTCAGCACGAGGTTGAACTTTTACACATATCAAGGAGATAATGCCCTGTTCCTTTGCAGTCGCTAGTCGACCTGATCGATATACTCGAGAGCCGAAAGTACGATGCGATTAGGCTGACATTCAAGCAGGTCGGGACTTTTTTCGTTTCTTATCCCTTTTTTGCTTTAAAAAGTTTCCCAGAAGTGTGGCTCCCCGTATGTCTATGTGCAAGGCAAATGATTTTTTAATAGAAGAACTTTATTATTACCGGACGATGAATATATTAGGAGCATGCAAAACCGAATGAATCAGTGAACAAGGGAGTGGTAAGTTGATAATTGGAAGCTTATGAATAGTGGGGAAAGCGATCACCGGTCGTTGGTCTTGTTCCTGGTGAACTGATGGAAGATGAACTCGTCCCACAGTTTGTCCTCGTTGTCGATCCCCTCGGCTTGGAGAAGGAAGTAGTCGAGGGCCAGTTCCTCTTGATCGGTTGTGAAATCGACCAAGTCTAGACGAGAGAAGGGCCCGCGGAGCACTTGGAGAAACGAACAGCGCAGGGGCTGAAATTACCGGAGAATTAATGGTTTAGGATATTATATGAGTAATTCTAGGAATATCAAACAATGCAATAATTGTAACACTAACGGGTATGGTGGCTGAAAAAAAAAGATGATGAACTTACCAGAAGGATGGGTTTGTTATCTCGGTCGCGAAGTCTGCGATCTCCCTCCTTTGGCAGACAGAAGGCTTCATCTGCACTTGATCCTTCGGGAAATGGACACTGAAATATGCACATTACTGGCTTACTATCATTTATCTTCTGGGACCCTACGATCCTAACGAAGGTTTGAATATTATAGTTTGGAAAGCAATTTCAACATACCTCTCCCTCCGGGATCACTTGCATTGTTTCTTCACGGTCCTCTTCGCAATACTCTTCAGAATAGCCGGCATCGCAGCTTCCAACAGGATAATAGACCTGAGAAATGCTATTTATTATGAATGTGAGGGACTTTCTAGAAATATTGGATGATGATTCGAAAAAAGAAAGATAACCGTTTCCTGCTGGTAGTAGACTGCTCCTTCATTTGCACGGCGGTACACATAATTCGGGGACGGGTAGGGCTGTAAAGAGGGACATTGCACTTGGAAGACAATATGATCGGGCAACTGTTTTGCGTTGATTCGCTAGTAGTGTTACTCCAGTTTGCGGATTTAAAAGCAATCAATAATTTCTGAGGCTTTGCAAGAAACGGAGATGAATAGAAAGATTTGGGAAAGGGAAAGGGAACTGGCTGAGGTATCATTTATATGGTTAGGTAAGGGTGGGGGATGATAAAAAGACTAACCATGTGCACTTGACCATCCGACGAGTATCCCGAAGATGACGACGAGCGGGATGAAGAGGGATGGAAGGGAGTGGCAGAGGGGTTGAAGGAGAAGGGGGAGGACATGGTGAGTAGTGGAGGGAGATTGATAGATGAGACTGAAAATGAATCTGAATTGGTGCACTTATATACGCGGGATGGGGAAAGGGCCTATTGCGGCATGGGATATCGATAAGATGAGAACGGGCCATTTCACACATTGGTGTGATCGGAGACAGAAAGGGTATACAAGGTGGACTTGGGTACCGCCACTGGTAGGAGTGTGAGGAAGGGTGTGTATGGGGAGGTGAGTGAATGTTATGGGAACCGGGGGATCTGGGGGAACGTAAAAGAACCTTGTGGCTATCATGATTCCAAGTTACTAGCCAATCAACTATGCTCGTTTGTTAGCCATTTGCCGTGTGCTGTATATGTTATTGATATTTTAACGCTTCTAAAGCCTTAGCTAATTGTAATTGAGCCTTTGAGGTGACGAAGAACTTCTCTGACATCTTCGCGGAGTTGGTACCGGGCGGAGAGGCGACTCTCGTGTGGAAAGCATCGACTGATGCATCGCAGGTACGAGGGGAGTACGGTATGGAGTTAGCTAGGGATCAGGTGCATGCGGGGAGAATAAGAACAAATAAATGGCCTAAAATTAGCCGTACTCTTTGCAAAGATTTGACTGATTATCCACTTTCAGGAAACGCCGAGTCAGAGTGACATGGACGGCCAGACCAAGGATACTCTGGACAGTTTTATCGGAATCGGAATGAGGGCGGGTTTATTTGTTTTCTATTATCCTTTGTGAAACAGAATTGATAGCTGCAGTTGTTGTACTCGATCACTCTTGTACTTGTGAATGATACACTTCTGCTTCTCGTATCATAGATACGAGAACATGTTTAGTTGTTTGGAAACACAATTATTATTCTCGTTCATCCAGGTTTCGTTCGGTGGGGGGTCTGCCTCGAAGGAGATTCGTCAGCTGTCGGGGGGACAGAAGTCCCTCGTTGCACTCGCCCTCATCTTCGCCATTCAGAAGGTAGTCTCGGGGTCTCCTTTAGAAGTTATCTTTCTAACTCGTTCTCACGGTTATCTTTCAATGTTCGTGTTGTGTAGGCGTGCTCTGGTATTTATAGAAACGTAATGCGGAACCGGGAAAAGAGTGTGAAAAGAACGATACATGAGCAGCTATACCGTCAGTTACTTCAGACAGGGCCCTAGCAATGTACAAATTGGTAGTTTTGGTTAGCCTACCAATGACGTTTTTCACATAATTTGGTACCTACCAAATTAAACTTCTGACAAAATGAAGGGCCTACCACTCGAAAGTCGGATCCGTGCCCATGTATGAAAAGAACCCTAGTCTGCTTAGCATACGTGGGCAACCGTCCCCGCAATATTTTTAAAATGGGCCTACCAGTGCACGAAATCAGGCATACCAATTGAAATTTTACAGGAAATATAGGCCTACCAAAGTAAAATTCCGAAGAAATTTTGGCCTACCACCCATACTTCGGGTCGGTGCCCACGTATGCTGCTTATTTCACTCGTTACGCCTATCATGAGATTTGCCGGTGATTTCGGGCCATAGCTGGAGATCCGAAGACAATTTGACAGGGAATGCGGTGCATCTAGGGAACAAAGACTGAAATATTACTATTTCATGAAACAGTGAATGAAAGCACCATGTATGTATTTATATTGGTGTTTCCCGAAGCAAAAGCTACCGTACATGGGCGCGCTTGTCCTGTCGGACGTTAGGATGGGTGCCTGCACGAGAACGTGGTAGATAGATTTATTGCTGTTTCAGAGAAACGCGGATAATAGTGAACAAAGAAAGAGAAATGAAACGAAATGGATAAAAGTATGGCGCAAAAATATAAACAATAAGAGATGCATTAAGTGACATGGTGGAAGATAGTCGGCTGTAATTAAAAGTGTAAATCACCTGTTGGGATCGCTGCTCATGATTTTCTCTTATTATGTAAGGGTGTCTGCAGAAATTCTGGGACAGCACTAGCCCATGTGTGAAGGCTACGTTTGATTGTAGTGTGACCCCGCTCCGATCTACCTCTTCGACGAGGTCGACGCCGCCCTCGATCCGCAGCACAGGAAGGCTGTCGCGGGTCGGTCTTGTAGTTTGATCTTTGATCTTTCGCAGTTTGAAAACTACTATGCTATGTGAAATAGTCCCCCCTACTGTCTTCGGTAGATCGTTGATCTTTGTAATTTGATCTTCGATCTTTCTTCCCTTCCAGACATGATCCACAAGATGTCCGAACACGCCCAGTTCATCACGACGACCTTCAGAAAGGAGCTACTCGAACACGCGGAACAGTGCTACGGAGTCATCTTCAGAACGAATGTAAGGGAACTGCACTAGAGTGCAGTTTGATCTTTAATCTCTGGTTAGCAGAATGGCACTGCTTTGGCCATTCGTTGAAAAGAACGGAATAGATAAAGCCTGTGTTGATGAAAGCGAAAGCTCCCTGCAGGTCTCGCACATCGAGCAGATTGACAAGTCGAAGGCGCTGGATTTTGTGGAAGACGACGTGGTTCGGGGATAGTTCGGGGACTTGTTTGGTGATGGCAACGCTTGTCAAACTCTTCTCCCGCTTACTCTCTTTTAGGGTTCTCTTTTTGACGCTTTTTCACGATTACGCTTCAGTGTTCATGCTCTATAGGCACATCCCCGTATTTATAGAGATCTGAAACATAGCCGAGCAAAAGCGTCAAAAAGAGAACCCTACTCTCTTTCAATCAGTCCGTTGCTCAACTAACATTTCTTCATGTACGATCCATTTTGGGAGGTCTCAACTTGTGAATTTCTAATTTTTCCACTAATGCACTTTAGAAAGAGCTAAACCTTTGCACTACTCTCTGCAGATCTCTCATCTTTTTAACAGATTTTTCTTCATCTAATAATATTCCACCAATCGTGTATCAGCATCCGATTAATTTCTCTCTTTTTCGGGCAATTATAAGTCCATAAAATGGGCGAACTTCCACTGTTGTTTAGTCTAATTTTTGTTGTTGATTGTCAGTTTGACGCTAATCTCATTGTGCTATAGAACTACGAAGAACAAAGCAGATCTTGAGAGAATGCACATGATGTGTGACGAACCATTACCTTATGAACCGTCGTCTCTGGATGCCGGTATACTGTATATACTGCCATTTCAATACTCTATATCTGTACCATCTCTTCATTCCCCTCTTTCCCTTCTTTAATGCATTTATCCCCTCCCCTTCCCCCCACCCTTCTCCATCTCATTCACCCCTTCTTCACTCGTCCAATATGGTCTCTAGAAAGGCACTCGATGTGAGTCGTTCTCTGCTCTCCATTTCATCGTTTACCCCCGGAAACACGTGAATGCATCGTTACCCTCTCCAAATTGTCCTTAATCGCGCGTGCCTCTTGTTCCCCCCGAAATATGAAGATTACTTACCTTCTCTCCTTTCAGCTCTCGGTTCTCCCTCAGTTAGCAGAGGTCTGTGCAACGGACGATGAAGAGTACAAGGTTGAAACGACTTCTTTTTACGATTCAAGTCAATGTGTTTTCAACCCCAAGCAAGTAAATATGATATGACAGTGCGATGCGACCCGTCGAATGCTGTGTATATCGTCCAAATGAGACTTAGATAGATAGTTAGATATTTATTGCACATCACAAGGAAATGCGAAAAGACAATGGCTGCGGTCGGAATCCAATCACCAGCGAAGGATCTCTAAACCAAGCCCTTAGCCACTCGGCTAATCAAGGTCTTGTAATAACATTTCGGAAGCGACGAGGAAGAATGATACTTGATTTCTTTCTCTGTGATGAACTTTGATCGCTCTTCTCTCAGGTCACCTCTACTCTGGGCCACGGTGCCTTCGGGGCTGTCTTCAAGGTGAAGCGGGCCTCGGACGGGACCGACTTTGCTCTGAAGGCAGAACCGATCGAAGCGAAGAAGGCTGTGAGTGATCTTTGATCTTTGATATTTGGAGTGACCTTGGATCTTTGATCTTTAATCTTTGCAGATGCTCAAGACGGAGTTCAAGGTGCTCTGTCTGGGGTCTTTGCGACATTCGAGGTTTCTTCCCAAGATTCACGACAGAGGAGCTGTCGAGCCGCGTTATCGGTTCATTATTATGGATCTGGTAAGATTAGAGGGGTCGAAAAATATCTTAGGGAATGGTCACAACTTCGAGTTCGACTCAGAGATGCCACTTGGCAGGGTGATAGGCCTGACCACCCCGATCACGAAGCTGCATTCAGAATTTGCTACATGACCCGGAGATTAAAGATCAAAGCCGCTTTAAAATTCGCATATACGCCGAAATGGGATAGGCTGCCCGCAGCAGCACCCACTGCAAGCACAGGTGGCGCAGGGCGATGGTGTTCGCCTGGTACGTCTTTTGTGCCTGGTTCAAGTCCTCCATCGGCATTTTCGTTTTTCTCAATTTCATGCGCAGCGTAGAGGATATAACCGAAACGTTAATGTTATTTGTGTTGGAAAGTGTTGTTTTGAAGGGAAAATTGATGCTTTTTTATATTTGTGGGAAACGGAAACTTAATTTCCATTTCAATGTGAACATAGTGAACACTATATATAGCACAAGTTTCAGAGTGCCTATTGACTTGAGAACCATGCAAACACTTAAACAAAAAAAACTGGAAAAAACGGGCAAAACATTATTCACCGATGGGGTTTTGAACCCGGGACCGAAAGAACCACATACAAGCAACTTCGCTCTATACTACAGATACTCAGGAGATGGCGTGATGGAGATGGGTAAAGGAGTAGCAGTCAAAAAGAAAACGGCCCTGATTTTTTATCTTCGGTCATGTAGCAAATTCTGAATGCAGTTTCGTGATCGGGGTAGTCCGGGCTATCACCCTGCCTAGTGGCATCTCTGAGTCTAACTCGAAGTTCTGACCATTCCCTTGTTAGCTCAAGATTCACTTATCTCCGGACAAACGGTGCTAAGGTTAGAATGGACTAGGAAATTGCATGAATCTCGATCGGGCGGGGGAAGAGAGTACATATGTGTTTTTTTTCATTTGACAATTATTCGCATACCTTGAGCTCGGGAAGAGCCTGTGGGACCTGAGGAAGGACCAGCCTACTCATCGGTTCACTCTCAACACTGTGCTTAGGATGGGGGAGCAGACTCTGGCTGGCATAAGGGACCTCCATGAGGTGAGGCACATTTACGATGTCAAATGCAGAAATGTTTTAAACACGTTGACTTACTGTGAATCTATAATAATAAAACTACTTTTTGTTGCCTGTTCATTTTCGACAATTTGAGATCGAATTTCTACATCGCGACGTGAAGCCTCCGAATTTCTCGATCGGAACCGCTGACCTGAACAACACGATATTCGTACTCGATTTCGGAATGAGTCGCAAGTACAGGCAGGTTGCGTTGTGTTCATTTCTGATATGGTTCAGGAAAATGTCCCGTCCGTCGTCTCATTCCTACTTCCGACGAAAGAGCGAAGCAGTATGAAGAGAGTGCAGACAAAGTAGGAATGAGTCGACTGACGGAACTTTTTCGTCAATAATAAGCGGAATTCAGCTGGCAATATGGACAAATTAGTGAACGTGTTTTTCTTCCAGAAAATGAAAGGAGGACAAAACGGGAGTGAATGATTAGGGAAAAGCTTGATCATGATATTTAAAGAATATTCGGTGAGCAGTATTTTTCAGGAACAAATATGGCCTTCTGAAGGCGGACCGGGAGCAGGCTCCGTTCAGAGGAACCGCTCGCTATGCATCGATCTCGGCACTCAAGGGAGAGGAGCAGAGCAGGTGAGGGGGGATGACCGACTTAATGGCAGGGAAAAGGGCAATCACACCGACCAGGTGAGATGGCGAGATTGAACGATGAGAATCAGACATCAGATTGTGCATATTCGCACTTTTCCCTGCCATTTTGCCATCCCTAGGGGATGGGATCGGGAAGAGGAGATGTACCCAACAACCCACTGACGAGATATTTTACTCCAGTTTTTTACTCTCTTTTCTCTCTAGTATAATAAATTCTAAGCTACTGGTTGTTTGCTACTTTAAAAGGAGATGGTGCAAACTGTCCGTAAATATATTGGCCCCGACTCTGAGTAATACTGCTCCCGTATGAGTTGACTGCAGAAAGGACGATCTCGAGGCGTGGTTCTACGTTATGATGGAGTCCTACGTTGGATCGCTTCCCTGGAAGGACGTTAAGGTTGGTATCCTGCTTTTTAGGGAAAACATTTTGAAACATTTTGAAAGTAATGTCTGCTTTACAGAAAACTTGTTTCTGGAGAAATGTGATATGTATAATTGCAGCCGACAGATCGACCCAAGGTTATTGAGATGAAGGAGGAACTCCTCAAGATGGATGTACGCACTTTTTATCTTGTTTATTCGCATTTGCTGAAATTCTGGCCCAGCTTGGGCAGGACTGTGCTTGGTACTTGAAATACTAACCGATGATCGCTTTCCAGAACTTCATGGCCTATGCTGAGTCCCTTCCGTGTGCGGATCTATTCTGGAAGATGTTAAGGTTTGTGATTATCTATGTTTTGGACTGTCTTCGCCCGCGAATAGAGCATTACAAAGAGATGGGAAGCCTTGTGCTGATAGTTCCAACATAAGCAAGTGGCTTCATTTTAAGTTACATCACAACTATGGTGTACATCTCGATTCCCGACTACGAAGGACTCTACCGCTATCTGAGAAAGGTTGCAAGGGTACGATACCTATCCTAAGCTTCTATCTTAATAGTTTGCCAGCCTACCATTGCAAATTGAACCGACTGCCGCGGAAGGTTTGAGTCGTTGTTCATGCAGTCCTTGTCCTGGGTTGCAGAAGCAGCGTATACCGGAGAGTGCCCCACTGGACTGGTCCCCGCGACAGCCGTATGACGGGCCGCCTTTCAGCAAGGGAATCGAGATTAACGTGCGTCCTATGCAGATAGCAACTGCCAGTTAAATACTCATTCTAATGTAAGAAATTATTGTCCATGCCCTAGGCAATTTGCAAACCGAAACAATTGGGCTAGTTCGTGTCCTTGTCGTGAAGGATTCTCGATAAGCCTAGTATTTGGCCATTTTAGGCTGACATTACTCTGCCGACGTTGAAGAAGAATGTCATGAAGACGACAAGGAGACCGTCGAAGTGTAAGTGGCGAGGGACGAGGACATTCTATTAGTCTTTTCATGACTATACAGTCTATACTTCCAAACAATAAGCCAAAGATCCACCGTCATTTTATTGTCTTATACACCATGGCCGAGTGGGATCGGAGTGGGACAGTTAGAAAGCTCTTGACTAGCCGAATTCGAATAGAAAGTCAAATTTAGCTAAACTTCATCTGGGTTGACTCCAATACGGTGCGATTAGGCCGCCTAGAGCATTCTGCGTATAAGAGTGGAATCACGGAGCATAATTCCATTCGGTACCATGATATAATGGTAAGATAGCCATCGGAACCTAATGAATTCTACTTTTTGGGAGTTTACCTTTTTGCCCATATAGCATACCACCTTCTCTCTCTCTCTCACTGCACTCATTCATTCATTTCATTCATTCATTCATTTATCCACACTGCTATCAAAAACATATTAATAACGAGACGGAAGATGTAGGCATAATTAAGACATAAAACAGTAGGCTGAGAGAGTTAAACGGGTAACTCAATTAGGGGGTACACTATTTACAAGAGAAAGAACTGAGAGTCGAAAAGAGAAAATCGATTGGTCAAAGATGCGATCAGGGAGCGAATTCCACCGTGCAATATTACGATATTGAAAAGATAGCTTAAAAAGGGAAAAATGCACTCTTGGAACGTATAATTTGAATCTATGTCCTCTAGCTGAAGAACGGTTATTGTTAAGTGGGAAAATAGAGCAGATGGGAACATCAATGAGGTGGAAGTGAATCTTGTACATTGTACTGAAGTCAGTAATATGTGACTCCATCAAGCAGTTTTAAACAGTCTGTGCCTCCTCCAGACTTGTAATATAGGATAATCATCTCTTTTCGCACCCTTAAGTTTATGGACATCCCCCTCCCTTACCCC